>CM077667.1:105332641-105707641 GCA_039707655.1 Elymus sibiricus | reverse complement strand
TGTCCAAGACCTGCAGTATGACAAGGCCAACGCATTAGATATTCGAAGAAACGTGAAGACAAAAGGTTAAAAAAGAGTAAATGCACTTACTTCTCCCCCTGCGGCGCAATCAACCACCTCTGGTCGGGGGTCGCCGGGGTGGGCGGGAGCTTTGTACCACCACGCTGGTAGACTTTGCGCCCCTCAACCCACTCACTCTC
This sequence comes from Elymus sibiricus, assembly GCA_039707655.1. Classification (NCBI taxonomy): domain Eukaryota; kingdom Viridiplantae; phylum Streptophyta; class Magnoliopsida; order Poales; family Poaceae; genus Elymus; species Elymus sibiricus. The sequence continues at coordinate 105,707,441 of CM077667.1, read as the reverse complement.
GCTATAGCTATCAGAACTATAGCCACCCTCAGCACGGCCACTCGACGAGCCCGCACCTGGGTTCTGCTGCGACTCAGCGTGATCCCCAGTCTCGTGGGACGAAGGCTCGGCGGCCCGACGCTCGTCGGCCCCAGGCTCGTCGGCCGTAGGCGCGTCTGTCGTAGCCTCGTCTGTCGTAGGCTCGTCGGCCTGAGGCTCGTGGACCGGAGTCCGAGACGGCTGCACCTCAGGCTGCTCCATCTCAGACGGAGCACTCCTGTGGTCGGGTGAATCAGCTGGGGGTGGCGGCGAGGAAGGCGTAGTAGCAGCCTTCCTACCTCTCCCGCCGCCACGTCCACCTCTACCAACCTTCTTCCCCCCTGACCTCTCCCGGTCGAAGAAGAAGCGCCCGCTGGTGTCTGCATACTGAGATCCAGCGCTCTCCGGAGGTGGTGGGGTGGGATGGAAGTACCCCTCCCACCACGCGCCGAGGAAGGAGCCTCGGAGCGCTCTCGACCCGCGCCCACCATCTGTCAACACCTGCAATGACAAAGAGTAAACGAAGTTAGTACAACATTAAAAAAATGAATACCTGACATGAATATAATTTAAGTGTATCATCATCATGAACATAATAAAAAATTGAATACCTAACATGAACCAATTAATAATATATATGTACATAATAATAATTGAATACCTGACATGAACTATAATATTAATCTTCATCGTCATCATTAATAAATGCATCATCATCGTCTATATATGCTTCGGGGTCAATAAATGCATCATCATCATCACTATCAGTAATGACGTGCTCATCATCATCATCATCAATAAATGCATCAACATGTGGAAGGCCTCCTGTACGTAATCGGTCAAGCATTGACAGGTCATCCGCAGCAGTAACCTCTTCTTGTTCCGGCTCTTCTTGTTCCGGTTCAGGCTCGGATTCACTGCCGCTGTCTACTTCAATGTTCTGAGGTGAAGTAGAGCGGTTCTTGAAACGTTTTTTGGAAAGATGTGTTTCTTGGAAGAATTCTCCTTCATATGTGTCTGGGTTAATGTGAGGTTCATAATCCTCTTCATTGGGGGGAGGTGGTCTAACATGTGGCGGCACTTCATAAACGACATCCCAACCTTTGAGATTTGGATCACTTTGGCAAGCCCACGGTAGATAGAAAACTTGGGTTGCCTGTTGAGCCGTAATATAGACATCGGGAACATCCAAATGGGTGCTTTGTTTGATTTCGACTAGCCCTAGATGTTCATGAGTCCTTCTAGTCTCCTTCGGCTGGAACCAATAACATTTGAAGACTACGACTTTCGGTGGGTTTGCACCATAGAATAGAAGTTCATAAATTGCTTCAACTCTTCCATAATACTCGGTACCTCCTTCGCCGATAGCAGAGACACAACAATTTGTAGACTTTCGGTCGGCCATAGATAGCTCTTTGCCATAGGTACGAAAGCGATACCCGTTGATGTCGTATTTGTCAAATGAACGGACCTTATAGTCAAAACCATTAGCGACTTGTCTCAATTCGGCGTCCATAGACTCTGAACTAGCCTACAAGTTTAATACGAAAGGATTGTTGCATTAGCCGGAAATTAGACGAAGAAATGAAATGGTCTAATGGAAATTACCGTTTGTTTGAACCAAGAGATGAAACCGGGATAGCCGCCTCCATGCATTGCCAGAAGCTCATACTCTTCGACGGAATCCTTTTGGATCACCGCTCCATACGAGAATTTGGCGACGTATCGACTGTATCAAATATCCGGGAATAAGAGCAGTTCAAAGGAATTAGAGGTTGCGAAACAATGTACCGAGAACTTACTCGATGTACGGCCGCACTTCTGTTAGGTTGTTCAAGATATACAACGTAATGGTCCGCCATTCGTCGACATCCAGCGATAAGGAAGTATAAGCACCGGCTGGTGCGAGCTTCCCTTTGAATAGGCTGAGGTTGGATCCACCCTTTTTAGGGTCGCCAGCATTGTACCGAGGCTTCGGATTATGCAAATGACGATTTTTGGCTTCGTAGTGTGCTGTCACGAAGTTTGCCGCCTCCTCAGTAATGAATGCCTCAGCCATCGATGCTTCAATTCGACGTTTATTTTTACATTTTTCTCGAAGCGTCTTCTGCATCCTCTCAGTTGCGTAGCACCAACGATTCTGCACGCCCCCCCCCAATCGTGCCTCGGTCGGGAGATGCAAAATCAAATGCTGCATTGGATTAAAGAAGCCCGGTGGAAAGATCTTCTCTAACTTGCAGATCAACTCCGGCGCCAACTCTTCCAGTTCTTCTAGCAAGCCAGGCGATAGTTCTTTCGCACAAAGAACACGGAAGAAATAGCTCAGCTCTGCCAGTACTAGCCATTCATCCTCAGGGATAAAGCCACGCAACATCACCGGCATTACCCGCTCAAGCCATATGTGCCAATCATGACTCTTGAGACCAAATATTTTCAATTTTTCAAGGCTCGCTCCCCTCTTTAGATTCGCTGCATACCCATCGGGGAACATCAACTCCTTTTTCACCCACAGGATAATTTCCCTCATAGCTGGCCTTCCAAGATTGAACCATGCCTTTGGCTTCGTCCAGTTCTGCTTTCCTTTCAGTTGTCGCATATTTTGTAGCGGTCTATCACATAGAGCCTCCTGATCAACTCTAGCCTTAGGATTATCCTTTGTTTTCCCCTCTATGCCGAACAATGTACCAAAGAGGGCCTCGCCGACATTCTTTTCAGTGTGCATCACGTCGATGTTGTGTGGGCAAAGGAGGTCTTTGAAGTAAGGCAGATCCCACAAGCATGTCTTGTGAGTCCAGGCGTGTTCGGAATTATACCCCTTGAAATACCCTGGACGCTCCGGATCCGGCTCGAGAGAGTTGAACTGATCCAGGGTCTGTTGGCCTGTCAACGCAGGTGGTGCAGAGTTTTTGACAACTCCACCTTTGATGAAGTTCTTCTTGTCTTTTCTGAACTTATGGCGAGGATCCAGGAACTGTCTATGCATGTCGAAGCAAGAAAACTTGCCACCCGCCTGCAGCCGACGAAACTCAAGAGCTGCCTTGCATGTGGGGCACGGGAACCTTCCATGCACACACCAGCCAACGAATAGCGCATACGCCGGCAAGTCATGCATCGAGTACATGTACCACGCACGCATTAGGAAGTTTTTTTTGTAGCGGCGTCGTATGTCTTGATCCCATTATCCCAAGCTTCTTGCAGTTCATCCTTAAGCGGCTGCATGTACACATTCATATTCTTCCCCGGATAGTTGGGCCCCGGAATTATCAACGTCAGGAAAATGTTCTTTCTTTGCATAATCTGTCCGGGGGGGAGATTGAGTGGAATGACAAATACAGGCCAACAACTGTATTGAGCTGCCATCATACCAAACACATTGAACCCATCCGTGCTTATGGCGATTCGAGGATGCCTTGGATCTGCCGCTTTAGCATGATGTATTGCATCGAAGCGCTTCCACGCAAAAGCGTCCGATGTGTGTACCAACATCGGCTCCCCATCTGCATCTAGTTCGGTTCTTTTGCCCAATTTGTGCCATGTCATCTGTCTGGCCGTCTCTTCGACCATGAAAAGACGTTGAAGTCTTGGTATGATTGGCATATACCGAAGAAAATTAACTGGGATTTTTGTCTGACTCTTCTCACCCATACCGTTGTCTACCTCAACATACCTGGAAGACTGGCAAACGGGACAATACTTCAAGTCCGCATACTCAAGCCTAAATAAGGCACATCCTTTCTCACAGGCATCTATCTTCTCATAGGGCATCTTAAGTGCATGGAGGATTTTGTCCGACTGGTACAGGTTTGCAGGCATTACATGGCCTTTGGGTAGAAAGCGTCCAAATAGTGTCATCATCGCGTCGTAGCATTCTCTGCCCAAGTTGAATTGAGCCTTCAGAGCCATTACTTGTGCGATGGCATCCAGCTGACAAAGCTCAGTGTGCTCGTGGAGAGGACGTTTTGAAGACTCCAACATATCATTGAAGGCCTTTGCAGATTCCTCCATCTCATCGTCCGAATCCCGAGCATCATCAAAGTCTTCCACCATGTCTTCCATCCCGGTACCATGCTCGTCGGTGCGACGACGGCCCTCCTCAGCTCTGGCACGTTGGGCAGACTCACCATGAAATGTCCAGACCGTATAATCAGGCGTAAAATCCAACTTCTGCAGGTGTTTGATCATTTCAAACTCGGACTTCTTATGAAAGTTGTCGCAGTCGACACAGGGGCACCAGTTTGTTTCCTGTCCATTTGCAAATGCGGCTCTCACAAACCCCTTGGTTTTTCTTAGCCATTCATGGGTCATGTCTTTCTGACTAGTGTGACCGGTGTACATCCACGCACGATCACTCATCTTGCCTAGATACTGGACACACAAGAAATATATACATAATTCAGCAAACCATATTCATCAGTTAATAGAGTTTGTCAGTTTTATTACGTCCATGCAACCTAGACGCTAGTAGGTAAAGATAGGTCCTAATCCCACCCGAGTATGTGTAGATTGGGTTCGTTTTCCCATGCTCTGCTCTGGATCCGACGCAAAATTTCGGCAGCACCTCCCCGCTGTTCTCCTGATACACGTCTCGGCAATAAGCAGAGAGGATGTGTACCCGGAGAACAACAGGGAGGCACTGACGAAATTCTGCATCGGATCCGGAGCAGAGCATATGGGAAAACGAACCCAATCTACACATACTCGGGCTGTCCATGGATAACGTTGGACAATTCGAAAGAATCACGGTTATAAATATGCAAATGCATGCATATTTATAGATGTAACCCTTTCGAACGGGAGACGCATAGTGGTCATGCATACTGATGATTGACACCTATAGCTAGCAAGTTTCATCGGCACGAAGACCGGAACAGAGCAAATGAAGGGGGGAGGAGGAGATGTCATTTGTGCTCACCCACGAACGCAGGGGCGGAGCTCGTCGAACGCACGGGGAGGTCGTCGAACACCAGACCCTCGCAGCCCCGAAGGAACTGCACATTTAAATCCACCCGATCAACGCAAATATATATGATGTTTTTCTTAACAAAATCGGGAAATATACTTCCTAACTCATAATTCACAAATATATGACCCCATCGGCCTCTGGAAGGCCGAAGAGCACCTTTTCGGTCAACAGGAGGCCGAAGAGGTGTCGGGGGTCGGGGGTGTCGTGTCTGGGTGGCGTGGTGTCGGGGTGTCGTGGTGTCGGGGTGTCGTGTCGGGGTCGGGGTGTCGGGGGGTGTCGTGTCTGGGTGTCGTGGTGTCGGGGTGTCAGGGGTGTCGGGGTGTCGGGGTCGGGGTCGGGGTCGGGGTGTTGGGGGGTGTCGTGTCTGGGTGTCGTGGTGTCGCGGTGTCCCGGGTGTCGGGGTCTGGGTGCCGTGTCGGGGTCGGGGTGTCGGGTCGGGGTCGGGGTGCCGTGTCGGTGTCGGGGTGTCGGGTCGGGGTCGGGGTCAGGGTGCCGTGCCGGGGTCGGGGTCGGGGTGTCGGGGTCGGGGTGTCGGGTCGGGGTCGGGTTGTCGGGTCGGGGTCGGGGTGCCGTGTCGGGGTCGGGATCGAGGTCGGGGTGTCGGGGTCGGGGTGTCGGGTCGGGGTCGGGTTGTCAGGTCGGGGTCGAGGTGCCGTGTCGGGGTCGGGTTTTTTTTCTCTTTTTTTCTTTTCTTCTTCTTCCTCTTCTTTCTTTTCTTCCTTTTCTTCCTTTTTTTTCCTTCTTCTTCTTCTTCTTCCTCCTTTCCTTTTTCCTCTTCTTCTTCTCCTCCTCTCCTCTTTTTTCTTCTTCTTCTTCCTCTTCTTCTTTTTTCTTCTCCTCCTCCTCCTCTTCTTCTTCTTCCTTTCCTTTTTTCCTCTTCTTCTTCTCCTCCTCTCCTCTTTTTTTTTTCTTCTTCTTCTTTTTTCTTCTCCTCCTCCTCTTCTTCTGCTTCTTCTTCTTCTTATTATTATTTTTTGTTCTTTTTCTTTTTTCTTTTTCCTTTTTTTTCATCTTCTTTTCTTCCTTTTTTTCTTTTAGGTTTTTTTCTACCTAAATGTCTAAATATTTTTTCCTATTTACCCAAACACCTAAACAACTATTTGCAAAACATCTAAAAACAGAAAACTAAAAATCTAATTAGAAAAACAGAAGAAAAAAATTAAAAGGGGGGCAGGGGAAGCTCACCAGAGAGGGGCAGGGGGCAGGGCGGCCGGCGGCGAGGAGAGGAGGCCGCCGGGGAGGGGGCGGCGGCGGCAGGAGGGCCGTGAGGAGGGGGCGGCGCCGCGGTGGTGGAGGTGCGCCACGGGGAGGGGGGCAGGCGGTGGTGGAGGGCGGGGAGGGGGCGGCGGCGGCGGTGAGAGAGGGGGGGAGGGGGCGGTGGCGAGAGGGCGGGGAGGAGGCGGCGAAAGGGCGGGGAGGGGGCGGCGGCGGCGGCGGTGAGAGAGGGGAACGGGCGCGGGTGTGAGAGAGAGAGGTGAGAGAAAGAGAGAGAGGCGGGAGGCGCGGGGGGATGGCGAAAATTAAGCCCCCTCTTTGCCGTCTGCCAGCAGACGGCAAAGAGGGGGGCCGTTAGCCCGTCCCCTCTGTTACACTGTGGGGCCCCCTCACCTCTTTGCCGTCTGCTGGCAGACGGCAAAGAGTTCTTTGCCGTCTGCCAGCAGACGGCAAAGAAGTGGCCCGTGTGACCTGGCAAGTGCAGTACCAAGTGGGGCCCACTTTGTTCTTAGCCGTCTGCTGCCAGACGGCAAAGAACTCTTTGCCGTCTGCCAGCAGACGGCACAGAAGTGCAGATGGCAAAGAGCCTCTTTGCCATCAGCATGTTCTTTGCCGTCTGCTTTATAAAAGCAGACGGCAAATATCCTCTTTGCCATCTGCCAGCAGACGGCAAAGAGCTGGCAGATGGCAAAGTCCCTGATTCCAGTAGTGTTTCTACTAGTGAATATTCGAGCTGTAGTAGTGATGTTATATGATAATATTTGAGGTTTATTAGTGATAATATTTGATAATATTCGCTGATGAATTAACTGGATTATTCGAGATATATTAGTGATATTATATGATGATGTTGCTAAAAAAATTAATGCATTATAATTTGAATACTAAATTGTTTTATATATCTTTCTTATGGATTAGTTAAAGCTATGGACGGTAGCGGCAGAGACCATGAAGAGGATCTCTTCGAGATGATACGGCACTTCGAAAATCTAGAGATTGAACTAGATGATACGATCCAATATCTGAACGAGTCTGGTGAGGGAATTGAGGAAGAACCAAGAGACGAAGGGCACACAAATAATGATGGCGAAGGAAATGTTCTTCAATTAACGAAGTCCGGCGAGGTATATCTATATCTATATATAAATATGTAAGGCCTCTGGTGATCATTACATGTGTGCCCAGGCACCTAGACACCATGCAACTATTGCCATATGTGATTGATCTCTTTCCAAATATTGTGTGTGATATACCTGCCATAAAATGCACATCGTCATAGTACCATGTGATTTATATCTATATATGATATGACGTCTTAGTTTCCTGGTAAATATTTATTTGTAATGTACAAACTTTGTATTCGTGGCATACAATGTGCACGTGGATGTACATATCCCGACGTGAAATTTATATGTACATACCTACAAATGTATATACGTTGACATAAAATTTATGTGTATATACCCTAAATGTACATACCCCGACGTGATATTTATGTGTACATACTCTTAAATATACATACCCCAATATAAAATTATGTCTACTTACCCATAAATATACGTACCCAACGTGAAATTTATGTGTACATACCCCATGTGAAATTTATGTGTACATACCTATAAATCCTGTGTACCCCAACTTGAAATTTATGTGTATATACCCCGACAAAAATCTTATGTGTACATATACTGACATGAAATATAGGTGTACATACCCCGACGTAAAAATTGTGTATACCTGACAAAGATGTATCCGAGGTATATTACCCGAGGAACATAATAACTAAACTATACTGCTATATTTATGTGAAAACAAAATATCCTGCCATAAATGGTTGCCCTGCATGCACGCATGCTTACCATACTCATTAACTGATGCCATAAATAATCACATTAATGGTTTACCATATCAACACCGACGTCATGCATCAATTCATCATCTAACGGCTACGAGATAAGGTGCCCGGACACCTAGGTGTCCCAAACAGACGTCCTATATATATTAATGAATCTTTCTTCTTTTAGCCCTCCGGATCGAGAAAATCTTCTACAAGGGTAAAACGAGGCCCGGCCAAAAAGTTGGACGGTGGCATAAAGTTCAACATCGATGTAATCATAGCAGATGGCGAACCGATTGCTCCTAAAAAGAATGCGGACAAATTTAAAGCTCAATGCGGAGTTATTGCTAGGGACCAAATCCTGATCATCGTTCAAGAATGGAATAAGCCAAAGGAAGGTCGAACAGTTAGTTTTGTCGACCAAAGAGCAAAAGATACACTTTGGGAGACGCTCATGTCACATTTCACCCTACTAGAGAGTTTCACAGATCTCCAACGGGAGAAAGTCAGGAAGTGTGCTCTTAAGAAGATGGCCATACAATTCCAGAAGAAAAAATTATGGGCCAAATACGTCAGCGGAGGAAAGAAGACTCCACAATTCACTGGACAACTAGAGAAGTTAAAAGATCAGTGGGACTTATTTGTGGAGTTCAAGGAATCGGAAGTAGCTAAGGAACGGTCGAGAATAAACAAGATAAATACTGACAAAAAACAGCATCACCATGTTCTGGGGACAGGTGGCTACAAGGCTGCGTTGCCTAAGTGGGATGAATCTGAGTCAAAGATGATTGCCGCAGGGGTCACTCCAAAAACAGAGGGTTGGCCCGAAAGGTGCGGGACTTAGTTTTATGCGCATGGGGGAAAGTTGGACCCAAAGACAGGGGAGATTATTGAACTAGCAAGTCTTAAAGAAGCCATGGACGATTTATTTAAAGCAATAGAAGAAGCTCGAACGGGAGTGTTCCAGCCCGAGAGAGAGAACGACGAGCTTACATGCGCCCTCAAGAATCCTGAACACCCGGGACGAACACGAGGCAAAGGCCTTGTTCCGTGGGTTGAGGGGTCTGCGGGGTGGAACGAGACTTACAGAAGCCGTGCGCGAAAGAAGAAGCATGAACTAGACCGGATTCAAATGATAGAATCAAAGAACACGGATTTGGAACGCAAATACATGCTGCAGCAGGAGCAGATCGACAAACTTAGCCAGCAAAGCGCGTCTCAGCGGCAGGAGCAACCAGATCCAGCATTGGATGTTACCATCCCATCTATGCTGAGAAGCAGCGTGGGTTCCACGGGGGTCCCTGCCGATGATGCACTGCTGGCTCGCTACCTCGTGGATGATATCCAAGAGACGACAACTTGTGAGCTACACATTAAAATGAAGAACATATCCATGAAGGTGGCGGACGACTTTGCTTTACCGAATGCACTTGAAGGAAAATTCCACGGCAATCCGATTCCACCTGGCTATGCTCGTGTCGGGGTGGATGAAGTTGTGTCGGTATATGACTCACTAGAGCTTGACTTTGCTGGAGGTGAAGGGGAGCGGACACTGGGAGAAGCCATGCGTTGTCTCATTTTATGGAAAAAGGAATGCATCGTGTTTCCAAACTCGGTGCCAAGGCCACCGACTCCTCCTCCAAGTCCGCCGGCTCAGCCGACTCCACCCCACCTCGAGACGGAGCGCAACGCGAGTCCGTCGCGTCAGCCGAATCCACCCCACCCCGAGACGGAGCCTAGCGCGAGTCCGCCTCGACTGCCGAATCCACCCCACCCCGAGACGGAGCCTAGAGCGATTCCACGATATCGATCTGCGCCACATCAGACGACTCCAAAGTGGAAGAGAGCACCAAAGAATAAACCCGATCTTCCTGCCAAAAAGAAGTTAGCTTACGACATGAGTGTGAAGGAAAACAATGCCGAGGTGGCTGCCCAAGTGCACGCCCATTTTGCACCGAAACGGCCCCCGCCAAAGGAGAAAGTTGATGAGAAAGTCGTACAACACTTTTTGGATTGTGCTAAACCGGCTGTGGAGAAAAAGCAATCAGACTATGATCGCTGTATTAGCAAGTCATATCAAAAACAAAAAAAGCATCAGTCGCGCAGTACAGGTAGTAAAAAACTGTTCCCCAGCTCGGAGAACAGGAAGTGCAGTCGACCCTCCCCGCCCCCCCCCCCCCCGCTCAAGGTGAGCACCTATCCGGCGATAACCGACGCTGATAGAAAGATGGCTAGAGAGATCAGTATCACTGTTGAAGCACTCCTAGTCTGGGAGGAAGCCCCCACGGTGGATGAGAAGGACCTAGCAAGGAAATATGTCCCCGGGAAGCCTCTGGTCAGTCCTGAAGCGGAGAAGCTTGTGTCGACGCAAATGCGCAACTTGCATGAGTGGTACCTGAGAAATAAAGGTCGGGCGAGAGAGCCTCATGGTGAAAGTCAAGCCAGAGCATTACTACCATGGTAAAGATTTGTGGATTGAAAATGAAGAACTTTTTCAGTTACTCAATCAAGACACACTCGACAAATCTCTCTTCAGTTGCTATTGTCTGTAAGTGATTTGTTTCTGTAATTTAAGTCTCTAGCTCAGCTCGTTCATTGCCTGTAATTAATTATCCTCACTATATTCTTTTGTGTGGTATTATGCAGAATGAAGATTTTTGAATTGAATAGAGATGGAGTCCATGGCATTGGGTTCATTGACCCAAATACCGTTAATGAAGAGGTGTTAACTACGTTCGAACAAGACAAAGAGGAAAACTTGCTAATGTTTTTGAAGAGCCTATATACCAAACCAGAAATACTATTTCCTTACAACTTGAGGTGAGTGTTACTGTCTTGTACTACACATTCTATTTTTGCTTACTCGATGTTATGTAGTTGAATGCACAATGCATGCCCGCTTATACAAACGTGTGCGCAGATACCACTGGATCCTGGTAATCATTAGAGTTAACGAGGGAACTATTGAAGTACTGGACTCACTAAGTAAAGACTCTAATGAATACAAAAAACATGTATTTGATGCTCGACAGGTAATTTCAATCATTATCGCACTATGCCGGCCTCTTTAGTTCATTTCCTGATATCAACTAATTAATAAATCCTTTATTTATTTTCGTTGCTGGGCAGGGTTTGGAAAAGGTTCACCAAAGAGATTGTCGATGAATGGAAACCAGAGCTGAGATGGCGACGGTCCAAGGTAATTAAGTAGTACTAGCTACGTCTGCGCATCTCTTTAATTCTAGTTTCAATAACCATTATCATGCTTGATTATTATCTGATTGAATTCTATTCTCGTAAAGTCTTTGAAGCCGAAACAGGGGACTAATTTATGTGCATACTACGTTTGCGAGAACATTCGCTTTATGACCGAAAGAAGCGTAGATGCAAGACATCTTTTGGTACGTAAACACTATTCACAATTTTTTTATCATGATCTAATATATATACACACAACTAATATATTCATATTGATATCCTTTTTTAAAGATGGTGTCGATGCGGGATAGGCTCCTAGCAACGGACCGCATATGAGCAATTCAAGAGGAAATAACGGGATTTTTGCTTGAGCATGTCATATCTCCCGACGGAGAATACCATTCCACCTAATGCCTACATGTAATGATCTGCAAATTGTAGGAGAAATTGTATATATACCAAATTGTATATATATGTGTGTGCATGCATGGTCGTACGAGAAATTCTATATATATATGATTGGTTCTACGAGAAATTCCTTTGTATATGCATAACGTGTACAGTATGTAGTAGCATAAAATATGTTTGACATGAAAAAGAATTAAATGGAAAACACAAAATGAAAAGGAAAAATAAACAATAAACCCTAAACCCCTAAACCTTTAGTCCCGGTTGGTGTCACCAACCAGGACTAAAGGTCCCCAGCCCCCGGCGCGTGCTGCCGCCCACGTGGCGGGTATTTAGTCCCGGTTCGTGGCCAACCGGGGCTAAAGGGTAGGAACCTTTAGTCCCTATTTATTAGTCCCGGTTGCTGAATCGGGACTAAAGGGCCTTCCCAACCGGGACTAATGTCCCGTTTTCTACTAGTGCATGGTTGTAGCCAAGAGATGATGGATGAAATTTTGCAGCAAGTGCAGTACAAATAGACAAATTCAGAAAACACACATCTCCAACCACACAAATGCTCCCTAAGCATACTCTAAAAAGTTTTAGCAATCCAAAGGATCCTACGCATTCTTGAAGTTAACAATCCAAATGCTAACTAAATATACACAACTACATTAACAGTGGCCTACAATGTCGAGGAGTAGACGAACGGAAACACACGCCCACGTATCTTTCATTTCCTGTGTAAACATCTTGCTACAGGAAACAAACAAAGATGGCGATGTCATGAGCCACTCCGTATGATGATGGGCTACCAAGATAACACAAACAAAGATGGCGATGTCATGAGCCACTCCGTATGATGATGCAACCATTGTTGGGCATGCACCCAGCTAGACAAACACTAGACCATGAGGTGTATGACATGATATTATGGAGGATTGAATTCGTTGGAAGAACAAGCATACGAAAGCTCCTCCATGGCGACGATTAAAATGCAAAATAAAGAAATAATTAAAAAGATACTCCTGACAACAGTTCTGTACTGAGGATCCAGAGCAGCATCAATCTCATCAAAGAGGTAGAACGGAGCTGGGTCACATCATTGGATAGCGAAGATTAGTGTTAAGGCCATCACTGCCTTCTGCCCTCCAGACAACTGCTTCATGGACCGAGTTTCTCCCTTGCCAGTGAAGGAAACCTGAAACATGACTAAGCATGAGTCTCCAGACTGACAACCTTTAAGTCATCACTATAGTAATTCAGGAAGAGTTTAATAACTCGGGAATAGTTATTTTTTACATGACAACTTGGAAATAGTATCAAAACATCATTTGGATTTTTATGATGCATTTAGAATAAAATATGCATGAATACATAAGAGATCTTTGCAGAGAACACATGCCTTGACTTTCACACCAATATACTTATATATCCTCCCTTCAAGATCTGGTTCACGAGGCACGTCCTCATCCATGTCATCATCGCCAACATCACCATCCTATAGAAATGGAGTTAGGAACTAGAAGTGAAAGAAACAGAACCAAAGTTGGTGGGTAAAGCAAAAGGAAATAGTAACCTTTTTCTTCATCATAACCAATCCCTGTCCACCTTGCACTAATTCAGAGAACACTTTGCAGAAGTGCCCTGCAACTCCTTTAAATGTGCGCTCAATTGATTCATCCTTCCTTCGTTCTAAAACTGATATCAACTCTCTATTTTTCTGCAATACCAATCAATAGATTTTATGAGATTCTAGTCTTAAGACACTGTGTGTCTGTATTTGTGTCCAACCTTTTCGATAAAGTGCATAGGGTGCCCGCACCATTAGTGAAGCTTTTCGGGGCTTATGGGTGTAGGACATGATATCTGACCTCTCTGCAGTTGAGGTTGCTGAGCAGCGTACAAGTCATGTTGGTCGTTCTCTGGGGACCAGAGCTTCTCATGCATACCGCTCTCTTGAATATGTCTTCTCTTCTCTGGTGTTGATGAGTCTCCCGAATATGCTTGTGAAGGTCATGGTTGACGTGGCGAAAAGGTGCTTTTCTGTGAAGTTGTCATGAAGTCGAAGTCGTTGGGCTGTGAGTGCGGTTGGCCATGTACAATGAGATTGCTTTTGTCAACGATATGCTTTCTAGAACATGATTGGTTTACTGTTGGCATTACCAAATACTGAAAACACAAAGACTTGTCAAACAATAGAAATTTTATGTGAGACTAGGTAGACAACTTGGTAAGCATAGCCAATATTTGGCACAATGCCAATTGGCCTGCTATTTTTTTACACCAAACCAATCATGCTGTAAGTTTATGCTATATTTGCTCAACATAGAATCCACCAATTTTTGAATAACCGAGAGGGTCATGCATGTAGCATCAGTATGATTGCCAAGGGATCTCAATAAATCAAGGGGACTGCTAGGCGTCAGTCGACTGATCTTGGGAAAGGATCACCCGCCTTGCTAGCCGTGGAATCATCCCGATTAGGACCGCTTGATCCTCTAATTGAGTTGACCTCGCCGTCACTTCAATCCCACTTTCCCTGTTCCCCGCAAGACCTCTTCAACAACCGCGTAAGTTGCAAAGTAGCATCCCGGTTCCTCACGTACGCCCACACGTAGCTTCGACGAGGGCATCAACTCGCCAGCCCGTAACACCTGCTTGTTGGAGTCGTGCCACCGATCGACTTGTAGCAAAACACTAGCAAGCTCGCCATGACCGAGCATGTTGCAATGCAGCATCCATGTGAGTCCCGCGATCAGCCGCACCGAGGTATCTCGTAAAAAAATGCTAACGACCTCGCTGCAACCAAGAATGCTGCAACACAGCACACACGTGACTTCATTTAGCAGCCATGTCTGGCCAAATTGTAACACCACTATGGTATCGATCCTCGGCAACTTTTGAAGTGGCATTCGCTCGCCTAGTAGCTTGCATTACGACAGTGGTCGTAGTGCCGGTGATGCTCCATTGTAGCACCGACAGCTCTGTAACATCTCCGGAGTTGCTGCCCAATGCGATCGCCGTTGCATCATGATGTCCTTGCAGAGCCGAGGATGCTCCATCTCAGCCCCGACGACCGCACACTATGCTCTATCACAATGCCGACGACCACGTGCAGAAGCTCCATCGTACCACCCGTGTCGCTCGATGATGCTTCCATTGGATGCTCCATTACAATGTCAGTGATGTTGCATCAATGTTGGGGTCGGTGGATGTACATGCGTGGTTGGCGTCAGTACCCTCTCTTAATTTGTGGCAGTGGTGAGATGGTGGTCGCGTAGGAAGCCTGTCCCATAGCCGACATGACGAAATGGAAATAGGAAGAAGAGAACGAGCAGAGGAGAAAGCAGGCCCCACAAAGAGCTCGTGTTGAGCGTAGGAGGTGGTTGACGGGAGGAAGGAATCAATCGGTGGAATTGAATAGTTTTCCATAAATCAAAGAGATGTCACTCTTAGTTTTGTTTTTTTCGGGACAAAGGTCACTCTTAGGACATCCAACGTGTAGCATTTTGCTGCCTCTAAGGCATTAGAGCATCTATAACCGGAGGTTGCAAATATGACCCCTCAAACGCCCGCGGATGCGCCCGGGCGCGTCCGCGGGGAGTGACCCACGCCACAAATAAACTCAGCTGCATCTGGTCATCGCATACTAGATTCTCAAATCCATACAATAGCATGCAAACGGAAAAACCTATGTACTACGTAGAAACCTAACTACTACTCCTCGTTGGATATTTCGACAATCTCCGTGCTCTCTGGCGGATACTAATGACCCACAAGTATAGGGGATCAATCGTAGTCCTTTGGATAAGTAAGAGTGTCGAACCCAACAAGGAGCAGAAGGAAATGACAAGCGGGTTTCAGCAAGGTAATTTCTGCAAGCACTAAAATTGTTGGTAACATGTAGTTTGATAGTAAGATAATTTGTAACGAGAAAGTAACGCTAATGGTAAATAAAGTGCAGCAAGGTAGCCCAATCCTTTTGTGGCAAAGGACAGGTCAAAACATTCTATTATAATAAGCAAAGCGTTCTTGAGGGTAGACGCGAATTTCATCTAGTCACTTTCATCATGTTGGTTTGATTCGCGTTCGCTACTTTGATAATTTGATATGTGGGTGGACCGGTGCTTGGGTGATGTTCTTACTTAAACAAACCTCCCACTTATGATTAACCCCCTCGCAAGCATCCGCAACTATAAGAAAAGTATTAAGATAAAATCTAACCATAGCGTTAAACATTTGGATCCAAATCAGCCCCTTACGAAATAGCGCATAAACTAGGGTTTAAGCTTCTGTCACTCTAGCAACCCATCATCTAATAACAAATCCACAATGCATTCCCTTAGGCCCAAAGATGGTGAAGTTTCATGTAGTCGACGTTCACATGACACCACCAAGGGAATCACAACATACATATCATCAAAATATCGAACACATATCAAATTCACATGATTACTTGCAACATGACTTCTCTCGTGGCCTCAAGAACAAAAGTAACTAATCACAAATGATATTCATGCTCAAGATCAGAGGGGCATTAGATAGCATAATGGATCTGAACATATAATCTTCCACCAAATAAACTATATAGTAATCAACTACAAGATGTAATCAACTCTACTAGTCACCCACAGGTACCAATCTGAGGTTTTGGTACAAAGATTGAACACAAGAGATGAACTAGGGTTTGAGAGGAGATGGTGCTGTTGAATATGTTGATGAAGATTGGCCGCCCAAAGATGAGAGGGTTGTTGGTGATGACGATGGCTTCGATTTCCCCCTCCGGGAGGGAAGTTCCCCCGGCGGAATCGCTCCGCCGGAGGGCAAAAGTGCTCCTGCCCAAGTTCCGCCTTGAGACAACGTCGTTCCGTCCCGAAAGTCCTCTCTTTATTTTTTCTAGGTCAAAAGACCTTAAATACCAGAAGATGGGCACCAGAGGTGGGCCGGGCTGGCCACAACCCACCAGGGCGCGCCTGGGGGGCCTAACGCGCCCTGGTGTCTTGTGGTCACCAGGTGCTCCCCCTCCGGTAGTTATTTGCTCTAGTATTTTTTATATATTTCAAAATAATTCTCTGTGAAGTTTCGGCTTATTTGGAGATGTGCAGAATAGGTGTCTCTGATATGCTTTTTCAGGTCCAGAATTCCAGCTGCCGGCATTCTCCCTCTTTGTGTGAACCTTGCATATTATGAGAGAAAAGGCATTAGAATTACCCCATAAATCATTATTATGCATAAAAAAATTATAAATAAAAGTAGGAAATCATGATGCAAAATGGACGTATCAACTCCCCCAAGCTTAAGCTTGCTTGTCCTCAAGCGAAAGCCGATATCGAAAAACATGTCCACATGGTTTGAGAGAGAGGTGTCGATAAAAACAAAATACAGACATAGTAGCATCATGCTTATTATCATAGCAGCAACAAACTTTGTCATAGAACTTTTTCATATAACTTTTATTATATAACTTCATCATATAACATCTCATGAACAAGTAACAATTCATCACAACATAGAAGTATAAAGCATAAACCTTATTGAAAACTAACAAACTATGTTCTCAGTCAACTTTGCAACTACAATTCATCATATTTTCAGGAAGGGTCTCGTGTCGGAGCCTTTTGGCAAGTCCACATACTCAACCATCATTTAATCTTCTATGATTGCTAACACTCACAACATACCTATGAGCAAAAAGTTTCAACCGGACACATAGAAAGATAGGGGCTTATAGTTTCGCCTCCCAACGTATTAACCTCAAGGGTGATGTCAACAATAATAACTCATGCTCACTCATATCCAACTGGATATATGTGCCTAGATCTTTCCTCACCACATGATGCTTGCAAAAAGAAAAAAGAAAAAAGGAATAGGGAAGAATACTTTGACTCTTGCATAAAAGTAAATGCATAAAAGTAAAAGATAGGCCCTTCGTAGAGGGAAGCAGAGGTTGTTATGCGCTTCTTTGTTTGTATGCCAAATCCCTTAATGCAAAAGAATGTCACGTTATGTTGCCCCTTATTATAGCAACCTTTATTATGCAGTTCGTCTCTTTTATTGCTTTGCCATCATAAGTTCAATGCTCAATTTTCTCTTACACTAATTGATCAAACACATTTAGAAGCAATTTTTATTGCCTGAGTGCACCGATGACAACTTACTTGAAGGATCTTAGTCAATCCATAGGTAGGTATGGTGGACTCAAAAAAAAAAGAGTTTGGGTTTAGGGTTTTTGGATGCACAAGTAGTATCTCTACTTAGTGTGGAATTTTTGGCTAGCAAAGATATTGAGCAAGCACCACATGTTGAAGGATCTATGACAATATAACTTCTATGTGAATATGAACAAACATAAATCATTACGTTGTCTTCCTTGTCCAACGTCAACAATTTTGGCATATAATATTTAATGGGGGCTCACAATCATAAAAGATGTCCATGATAGTGTATTTGCATCTCTTCCCTTATTAATTCTTTCATGAATCTTCTCTTCCCTTATTAATTCTTTCATGAATTGCATCATTGACCAATGCTATGCTTGTCAATCTCCAATAAGTTTTACCACTTATACTTTTCCTTATGTGATGTCATTACTTACCATAAGATTAGCATATGATCCTTTTCATTTATTTTCTTTTTATTTTGATTGCAACAAGAAAGTAAAGAAGCAAAAGTTCAAACTAAACTTTATTATATAACTCTCACTCGATTACATGGATAAATAGATCACGAAACTAGCACTCGAAAATAGATCATACTAAACTTTTATTCAACTAGATCATGAAAGAGTTAAGGATCGAAATAAAATAAGTAAAGGTAATAAAAGTGATGGTGATACGATACCGGGGCATCTCCCCCAAGCTTGGCTCAAGCCAAGGGGAGTGCCCATACCCGTGTACTCAAGCCTCCTTTGGTGGTGTAGATGATGAAGGTGGTGGTGATGAATTGTCACACTTTAGCCTCAATAGGTACTCCAATTTACGGATGACGCTCCGAAGGGTGATGATGTGCTCCTCTAGCAAAATATTTTCACGAGTGAGAAATTTATTCTGAACACGAACCGCTTCGAAAGCTCCAAAGGCTTCAATTTCAGTAGGGGTGAGATGATTGTAATAAGGTCGACGGATATCCTCTTCTTCCTCCTCTTCTGTGGGCATGGCATACCCTCCCTCTTGACCTCGATCCCTCATAGCTTCCTTGACCTTGTCTTCATTATTGGCTTCTTTTGACTCCTCTCTCTTCAGCTCCATCTTCATCAACCAAGCATCTTCTTCTATGTTATTGGAGGAGGGAGAAGGCATGATGCCTAGCTTGATAGATATGATAGGAAAACAACACAAAACAAGAACAGAGAATTTTTCTGCAACGCGGTGGTCAAATCGTCGGGGGATATATAGAGAGATTTTTTAATCTTGGGAAACAAGCATACGGAAGGAAAACGAAGTCGGGAAGGTGCCGGAGGAGGGCACAACCCACCAGGGCGCGCCAGGCAGGACAGGCGCGCCCTGGTGTATCGTGCTCACCTCGGTAGCTTTCATGTTTATTTCTTATTTTCCTAATTTTTGTAATATTCCAAAACTAACAGAAAATATTTTTGCGTATTTTTCAGAGTCTGTTTACTTACCGTATCACGTACCTCCTCCTTTTCAGGATTCTGGAGTGTTCTGGAAGGTTTCTTTTATGTGTTTCTCCGGTGTCGTGGTTTAGATACTATTGCTTTCAACATTAATAGGCGTACCTGAGATATAGTGTTTAATTCTTTGTCCATTGACCACCTTCGGTTAGTACCTTCGACATTATTAATCTTGATAGCTCTAGAGCGATAAACCTCTTTGATAACATATGGTCCTTCCTATTTGGAAAGAAGTTTTCTGCAAAAAATCTAAAACGAGAGTTGTACGAAAGAAAATATTCTACAACTTTGAATTCCCGCTTTTGGATTCTTTTGTCATGCCATCTTTTAACCTTTTCTATGAATAGTTTGGCATTTTCATAAGCTTGGGTTCTCCATTCATCTAGTGAGCTAATATCAAATAACCTCTTTTCATCAGCAAGTTTGAAGTCATAGTTGAGTTCTTTAATTGCCCAAAATGCTTTATGTTCTAACTCAAGAGGCAAATGACAAGCTTTTCCATATACGATTTTGTATGGAGACATACCCATAGGATTTTTATAAGCTGTTCTATAGGCCCAAAGTGCATCATCTAGTTTCTTAGAACAATTCTTTCGGGGCCTATTGACAGTTTTTTGTAATATTAATTTAATTTCTCTATTGCTAAGTTCAACTTGACCACTAGATTGCAGATGATAGGGTGATGCATTTCTATGGTTAACATCATATTTAGCAAGCATTTTATGGAAAGCACCATGAATAAAGTGTTAACCACCATCAGTCATTAAATATCTAGGGACTTCAAACCTCGGGAAAATAACTTCTTTAAGCATTTTAATGGAGGTGTTATGATAATCACTACTAGTTGGAATAGCTTCTGCCCACTTAATAACATAATCAACAACAACCAAAATATGAGTATACCCATTAGAGGAAGGGAAAGGTCCCATATAGTTAAAACCCCAAACATCAAATGGTTCAACAACAAGTGAATAATTCATAGGCATTTCCTGATGCTTACCGATATTACCAATTCTTTGACATTCATCACAAGACAAGACAAACTTACGGGCATCCTTGAAGAGAGTAGGCCAATAAAAACCAGATTGCAATACCTTGTGAGCAGTTCTATCTCCCACATGATGTCCTCCATAGGCTTCGGAATGACATTTCCATAGGATTTGTTCCTGTTCATGCTCAGGTACACAACGTCTAATGATACCATCTACCCCTTCTTTATAAAGATGTGAGTCATCCCAAAAGTAATGTCTTAAATCATAGAAGAATTTTTTCTATGTGAAACTAGGTGGTATAAATTTAGCAACAATGTAGTTAGCATAATCAACATACCAAGGAGTATTTCGAGAAAAATTTATTGCAGCTAACTGTTCATCAGGAAAACTATCATCAATAGGTAGTGGGTCATCAAGAATATTTTCTAACCTAGACAAGTTATCTACGGGGTTCTCAGCTCCTTTCCTACCAGTGATATGTAAATCAAATTCTTGAAGCAAGAGAACCCACCTAATGAGTCTAGGTTTAGCATCTTTCTTCTCCATAAGATATTTTATAGCAGCATGATCAGTGTGAACAATAACTTTGGAATCAACAATGTAAGATCTAAATTTATCAAAAGCAAACACAACTGCTAAATATTGTTTTTCAGTAGTAGCATAATTTCTTTGGGCAATGTCTAGAGTTTTGCTAGCATAATAGGTAACATTTAATTTTTTATCAACTTTTTGACCTAGAATAGCACCAACACCATAATCACTAGCATCACACATGATTTCAAAAGACAAGTTCCAATCAGGTGGTTGAACAATAGGTGCAGAAGTTAAGGATTTCTTAAGTGTTTCAAAGGCTTCTACACAATCATCATAAAAAACAAATGGAATATCCTTTTGTAAAAGATTAGTGACAGGTCTAGAAATTTTAGAGAAGTCTTTAATAAACCTCCTATAGAAACCAGCATGACCAAGGAAACTCCGAGTACCTTTAATATCTTTAGGACATGGCATTTTCTCAATTGCATCAACTTTAGCTTTATCCACCTCAATACCTCGTTCAAATATTTTATGCCCCAAGACAATACCTTCATTAGCCATAAAGTGGCATGTCTCCCCATTCAAGACGAGATTAGTTTGTTCACATCTCTGCAAAACTCGATCAAGGTTGCTTAAGCAATCATCAAATGAAGTTCCATAAATGAAAAAATTATCCATGAAAACCTCCACAATCTTTTCACAAAAATCAGAGAATATAGCAGTTATACATCTTTGGAAGGTAGCAGGTGCATTGCATAAACCAAAAGACATACGTCTATAAGCATAGGTTCCAAAAGGACAAGTAAAGGTGGTTTTCTCTTGATCAGATTATGATACAAGTATTTGAGAGAAACCGGAATATCCATCCAGAAAACAAAAGTGTGTGTGCTTAGATAATCTTTCTAGCATTTGATCAATGAAGGCCAGAGGGTAATTATCTTTTCTAGTAGCTTTATTTAATTTTCTAAAATCAATTACCATTCTATAGCCAGTGACAATTCTCTGCGGGGTAAGTTCATTTTTATCATTAGCAACAACAGTAATACCTCCCTTCTTAGGGACACAGTGAACGTGATTTACCCATCTACTATCAGCTATGGGATAAATTATACCTGCTTCTAGAAGCTTTAATATTTCAGCTCTTACCACTTCTTTGATCTTAGGATTCAATCGTCGTTGGTGATCAACAACGGGTTTAGCATCAGGTTCCATATTAATCTTGTGCTGACATAGAGTGGGACTAATGCCCTTAAGATCATCAAGAGTATATCCAATAGCAGCCCGGTGCTTCCTTAGAATCTTTAGTAATCTTTCTTCTTCATGTTCTGAAAGGTTAGCACTAATAATAACATGATATATCTTTTTCTCATCAAGATAATCATACTTCAAAGTGTCAGGCAATTGTTTTAGTTCAAACACAAGATCACCTCTAAGTGGAGGAGGACCTCCTAGAGTCTTAGGAGAGGTTGTGGTTCAAAGAAATTTTTATCTATTTCATTTCTTTCATGCAAGTGCATATCATTTTCATGGTCTAGCAAATATTGTTCTAGTGGATCAGTAGGAGGAACGACAATAGAAGCAAGACCAATTATTTCATCCTTACTAGATAATTCTTTATTGCGGGGTTGTCTACTAAACTTGGAGAAATTAAATTCATGAGACATAACACCAAAATTAACACTGACGGTTTCTCTCTTGCAATCTATCATAGCATTAACAGTGTTCAAGAAAGGTCTGCCAAAGATAATGGGACAAAAGTCATCTTTTGGGGAACCAAGAACTAGAAAATCAGTAGGGTATTTTATTTTCCCACACAAGACTTCAACATCTCTAACTATCCCAAGTGGTGTGATGGTGTCTCTATTAGCAAGTTTAATAGTAACATCAATGTCTTCTATTTCGGCAGGTGCTATGTCATTCATAATTTCTTGGTATAAAGTAAAAGGAATAGCACTAACACTAGCACCCACATCACATAAACCATGATAGCAATGATCTCCTATTTTAACCGAGACAACAAGCATGCCAACTACGGGTCTATGTTTATCTTTTTCATCGTGTTTGGCAATTCTAGCAGCTTCATCGCAGAAGTAAATAACATGCCCATCAATATTTTCTACCAGGAGATCTTTAACCATAGAAACACTAGGTTCTACTTTAATTTGTTCAGAGGGCTTAGGTGCTTTAATATTACTTTTGTGAACCACAGTTGATACCTTAGCATGTTCCTTTATCCTAACAGGGAAAGGTGTTTTTTCATTGTAAGCAGTAGGCACAACTGGATCAACATTGTAAATATTGGTTTCATCTTTAGCTTTTACCGGTTCTTTAATTTCTTCTCTAATAGGGGGATGATATTTAAACCACTTCTCCTTAGGGAGGTTAACATGAGTAGCAAAATGATTCACAGAAAGAGGCTACTATCTCAGAGTCAAGTCCATATTTAGTGCTAAACTTGTGAAAAGCATCGGTATTCATAAAAGATTTAACACAATCAAACTTAAGCTTTATACCTAACTCATTACCTTCGTCGAGTTCCCAATCTTCAGAGTTGCGTTTAATTCTCTCTAAGATATCCCACTTGAATCTAATAGTCTTCTTCATAAAAGAAGCAGTACAAGAAGTATCGAGCATGGATCGATCATTATGAGAAAGCCGGTCATAAAAATTCTGAATAATAATTTCTCTCGAGAGCTCATGATTGGGGCATGAATATAACATTGACTTAAGCCTCCCCCAAGCTAGAGCGATGCTTTCTCCTTCACGAGGCAAAAAATTATATATATAATTCCGATCACGACGAACTAGATGCATAGGATAAATCTTTTGGTGGAATTCTAATTTCAATCGATTCCAATTCCATGATCCAATATCATCACATAGCTTATACCATGTCAATGCTTTTCCCTTCAAATATAAAGGGAAAACCTTCTTCTTAACTTCATCTCCGGGAAAACCCGCAAGCTGAAATAATCCACCAATTTCCTCCACATGTATTAGATGCATATCAGGATGTTCAGTTCCGTCTCCTGCATAAGGATTAGCTAGCAGTTGTTCTATCATACCCGAAGGAATTTCATAACCAATATTTTCAGTAGGTGCAGTAGGTTGAGGGGCAACTAATTGTGGTTTCGGTCGAGGTGAAGATACCCCGAACAAACCCCTCAAAGGATTTTTTTCCATAGTAGCAAGTGACAATAAATTTCAGCACTTAGTATAAAATTTTCCTTACTGACTTCCACTTAACAAGAGCGCTTCACTCCCCGGAAACGATGCTAGAAAAGAGCCTTGATGACCCACAAGTATAGGGGATCAATCGTAGTCCTTTCGATAAGTAAGAGTGTCGAACCCAACGAGGAGCAGAAGGAAATGACAAGCGGGTTTCAGCAAGGTAATTTCTGCAAGCACTGAAATTGTTGGTAACAGGTAGTTTGATAGTAAGATAATTTGTAACGAGAAAGTAACGGTAATAGTAAATAAAATGCAGCAAGGTAGCCCAATCCTTTTGTGGCAAAGGACATGCCAAAACGGTCTCTTATAATGAGCAATGCGTTCTTGAGGGCACACGGGAATTTCATCTAGTCACTTTCATCATGTTGATTTGATTCGCGTTCGCTACTTTGATAATTTGATATGTGGGTGGACCGGTGCTAGGGTGCTGTTCTTACTTGAAAAAATCTCCCAATTATGATTACCCCCTCGCAAGCATCCGCAACTACGAGAAAAGTATTAAGATGAAATCTAATCATAACATTAAACATTTGGATCCAAATCAGCCCCTTATGAAATAGCGGATAAACTAGGGTTTAAGCTTCTATCACTCTAGCAACCCATCATCTAATAACTACTCCACAATGCATTCCCTTAGGACCAAATATGGTGAAGTGTCATGTAGTCGACGTTCACATGACACCACTAAGGGAATCACAACATACATATCATCAAAATATCGAACACATATCTAATTCACATGATTACTTGCAACACGACTTCTCCCGTGGCCTCAAGAACAAAGGTAACTACTCACAAATGATATTCATGCTCAAGATCAGAGGGGTATTAAATAGCATAATGGATCTGAACATATAATCTTCCACCAAATAAACCATATAGTAATCAACTACAAGATGTAATCAACACTACTAGTCACCCACATGTACCAATCTGATGTTCCGGTACAAAATTGAACAGAAGAGATGACCTAGGGTTTGAGAGGAGATGGTGATGTTGAATATGTTGATGAAGATTGGCCTACAAAAGATGAGAGGGTTGTTGGTGATGACGATGGCTTCGATTTCCCCCTCCAGGAGGGAAGTTCCCCAGGCGGAATCGCTCCGCCGGAGGGCAAAAGTGCTCCTACCCAAGTTCCGCCTCGAGACAGCAGCGTTCCATCCCGAAAGTCCTCTCTTTATTTTTTCTAGGTCAAAAGACCTTAAATACTAGAAGATGGGCACCGGAGGTGGGCCGGGCTGGCCACACCACCATGGCGCACTTGGGGGGTCTGGCGCACCCTGGTGTCTTGTGGTCACCAGGTGCCCCCCTCCGGTAGTTATTTGCTCCAGTATTTTTTTATATATTCCAAAATAATTCTCCGTGAAGTTTCAGCTTATTTGGAGATGTGCAGAATAGGTGTATCTGATATGCTTTTTCAGGTTCAGAATTCCAGCTGTCGGCATTCTCCCTCTTTGTGTAAACCTTGCATATTATGAGAAAAAAGGCATTAGAATTACTCCATAAAGCATTATTATGCATAAAAACATTATAAATAATAGTAGGAAATCATGATGCAAAATGGACGTATCAGATACATGGGCGGTGTCAGTGTCAAAACCGGTGGATCTCGGGTAGGGGGTCCCGAGCTGCGAGATTGGGATCGATGGGTTACATGAGATGAAGGAGACGATGTTTACCCAGGTTCGGGCCCTCCTATGGAGGTAAAACCCTACGTCCTACTTGGTTGTATTGATGAGTATGATGATTACAGAGTTGATCTACCTACACCACGACACTACAAAGGCTACATGCATCTGTTGGTATAGGTCAGCATCGCCGACACTTTTTTGTCCCAAACTATACCGACACACAATATGTCACAGTTATATAAGCTCATGACACATTATCCGTCGGCAAAGCTCTATAGGAGCACCGACGTAATTTCTGTCGGTAGATAGAGCCTTTAGCATTTGTCTGTGTGTCGCCGATTCATAGGGTCACAAAAAGTGTCGGCGTTGTTCGCCTCCCCCCACACCCGAAAAATATGGCGCGAAAAGAGGGCCAAGTGCGCGCCATGCGAGCAGAAAAAAAAGAAAAACAAAATAAAAAAACCCTCGACCTCTCTGTGCCTGGACCTAAATAAAAGGACAGCCGCCATTTTAGGCTTGGATATGCAGCAGATGGTTTTAATCCATTTAGATCCAATAACGTTAATTATAGTGTTTGGCCTGTTATCTTGATTCCTTATAACTTCCCTCGGATGTGCATGAAGCAATCAAAATTTTTTCTCACATTGTTGATTCCTGGTAAACATGCTCCTGGTAGTGATATGGATGTTTATCTAGAGCCGCTAGTTGATGATATGGTAGATATGTTTTTCATGGTGTCAGAACATATGATGCTTCAAAAGAAGAGTTCTTTAATTTGAAGGCTGCCATATTGTGGACCATTCATGATTTCCCAGGCCTAGGGTATACAGCTGGTTGTACCACCTCTGGCGAAGGAGCTTATCCTGAATGCCATTCTGACACATGTTCTCTTAGGCTGAATAATGGCACCAAGACATGCTACATGGGTCATCGCAGGTTCTTAGATGCAGACCACCCCTTTAGGTCCAATACCCATTCTTTCCATGGCATTGTTGAGCATAGGCCAGCACCTATTCCTCTCTCTGGATCAGAAATTGTTGCTCAGACGAAAGATATGCATACGGTTTTTGGGAAGGATCCATCCGGGAAGAAGAAAACCAAGCGAAAGCGCAAGGACGATGAGCCGTTAATAGTTTGGAAAAGGAAGTCTATTTTCTTTAGGCTGCCATATTGGGAGAGCTTGTTGTTGCGTCACAACTTAGACATCATGCACATAGAGAAAAATGTATGCGAGAACATAATCAACACATTGTTGTGCATTGATGGAAAATCTAAGGATAATCTGAACTCTCGCTTGGACCTCGAAGCTCTAAACATTAGAAGTGACCTTCATCCTGTTGAACTTGAAGTAGAAGGTAAATTCTATTTACCTCCAGCACCTTATGAAATGAATTTTGCCCAACAGAAGTTATTTTGTGGATTATTTAAAGGAGCTAGGTTCCCTTACGGGTTAGCAGCTGATATCCATGGTAATGTGCATGTCAAGGAAAGGAAAATAATCGGGCTAAAGAGCCATGACAACCACATCTTAATGTAGCATTTGCTACCACTTGCTGTGAGAACGCTATTGCCCGAAAAAGTTAGTGCAACACTGATTCGTGTAAGCAATTTTTTCAAGCAGATTTACTCGCATGTTATTTCTGTTAGTGATATGTAAAAACTAGAGGCTGAAATAGCTGAGACCTTGAGCATTCTTGAGACTATATTCCCGCCATCCTTTTTTGATATTATGGTACACTTGATGGTGCATCTTCCAGCCCAAGCAAAAATAGCTGGTCCAGTGCATTTTCGCAACATGTTCCAGCCCAAGTAATAGAGAGGTAATTGTTACTAGCCACTTTTATAGCAGCAGAAGTATGCTTCTGCAAATAGCCATAGACATATGATGTGTTTATCTCGCTGTAGGTATTTGTGCCGGTGTAAGGGCTTTGTTCATACTAGAAGTCATCCAGAGGGATCGATTGCTGAGAGCTATTTATTTGATGAGACTCTTACCTACTGTTCTTGGTATTTACAAGGGGAAACTCAGTTTACTCGAGAAATTAGAAATGATCAAGGTTTGGGTATGGAAACCAGTAGTACGACACCTTTCTTCAACAACCTTGGTCGAGGATTAGTTGGCAAGCATTCTGTGTCATTGGACAACAAGACTTGGCTTCAAGCTCATAGAATCCAACTGAGAAAGCAGGTTTTATCATAGCTTAACTCATTGTTTGCATCTTATTTTAGGCTAGCACTGCTAGAAACAAACAAAATCGTTCCAATTTAAAATTGCTACATGTAGCTGGCAGCAAGAGTTTTGCTCGTGTTAGTCATGAAATGGTTGACTCAACTACTCAAGCACATATTTTTGAAAGTGTTGTATCAGATCAGTTTTGCTTATTAGTGAAACAAATTGGTTGCAGGCTCAAAAACTTGGGTACTATCCAGGGAGAGACAAAATTTTGTCGAAGTACATACAAGTAATAAAACCGGAGTTCTTACCCCACTAGCAGTGCCACTAGTTGTAAGTCACATGTACCATTCATCATCTCTTTTCTGTAGTAATATCGTGCATGTGGCTTCATCGTGGAAATAACTTGAGGTACCACATTTGCTTTGTTTTTTGTAGAAGAAACTTCAAACTGAAGCTGCACTCCACCCAGAATTGGAGGGAAATTCTATTGAAGAAGGGGATCTTTATGCACATACTTTTGGAGAGAAGGAACCAAGAGGACGTGTCCGTATGTTGGGTTTGGGGCCAACTCCTCAGAGTGTGGGTGCACCTGGAACAAAAGCTAAATTGCCCACAAAGCTTGCAATGGAAATGCAGCTTTGTCGAAGAGCCGAACACGAAGTTTCAACTCTAAAGGAACACATGCAAGAAATGCAACGACAAATCAATCAGATGCAACACATCGTGCTTTCAAAAGGAAGTCACAATGTGGAAATGCCCACTCCTTTGCCTCCTAATTCTATCTCTCGACACGTGGTAAAGTGCTTAGTTATCTACTTTTGTTAAGACATGTGAATCATAGGTACACTAATTCATTTCCTGTTTGTGCCCCTCCATAGTTCTCACGTATTGCACCGAATGATGACGATGAGGAAGAGGAATATGAGGGTCATCATGATGCAGTCCAGGAAGACGGAGGCTTGTCCATCCAGAAGCGTATACCATCTAGTCATAATGTTGCATCCACACATGTACCACCTAGAAGCCATGCAGCCACTCCAAGCGTTCGTCAAGCCTCTCAAGATCAAGAAGAAAGCCTTGTAATCATCTCATCTCTTAACTACATATATGTTGTTGTGTTGTTTGCTATTATTCATGTTTCTGATAGACGATGCATGATTTAGGTTGGTAGGGATGTCATATTATATCATTTGGTGAGATCTGATCCCGTGGCAAAGGCAATGGTTATCTCAACCAACCAAGACACCATAGTGGGAGGTGAAGTTCTTGGGCTGCAGTATTACGAAGTTCTTGTGAATGTTGTATTGAAAAGAGATGTGGAGCTTGCTCGTGGATATGATGGAATGCAAACAATGGGTGATGCTCACCACATGTCCATTGCATGGCCATCAAATAGGGTAAATATATAATTTATAAACTTTCCTGTGTCAGTTACACTATCACCTGATGCTAACTAATTGTTACTTTTGTAGATCAAACCTTGCAGCAAGTCATGGTTGTCATCATCGCGGAGTTCAGGTATTATTCCTGTCAACATCACCATGTCATGGATCAGATATATTTTACTTTTTTACTCTCTACAAAGAAGGAAGTAGGAACCTTTAAAGAACTGAATGACATGTTCTAAAGATACCCTGCCAAAAAAATGTGCTAATTAATTAAAGATATATGAGATTTGCCAATGCCTGTCATATATATACACACACTCTGTACCAAATAATAATTAATATGCATTGGCACTCTTCTGCTCTCTCACTGACACACACTTGACACAAAAGGCACACAAGTACGTAGGCATATATGTCATGTTTTATCTTTACATAAATCTCGGGAGGGGCAAGCATTTTTTTCTTCCCAGAATTGTATCACTACGATAAAGTAGATATTGAAAAGTACTGAGAAACTTAGATAAGTATATTAATCGCATTTCTAACACTGATTATATGTATATAAAAACTAGTCCAGGAAAAACAAATTACCAAAGCGCACGTACAGAGCACAGGTTTGCATGTAGGCCCAAACTTCCTAAATATATCAGATAGCAATGGGCAGGTAGACCAACGCAGGGATCAAGAGTACAGATAACTAATCAAACCACAAAGAGATAGATGGCAAACCAGACGATTTTAACAGATTCAGACTCACTGGCATTCTCTTAGGCCAAAACAAACATAACATCTGCAACAATACAGTAGGTTGAACATTTTTTTTGCGAATATGCTGAAAGGGGTTCTGTTCTAGTTAATGTTGGTTCATTACCTGTACATTCAGCTATCTTTCTTTTGTAAAATGCATCAATGGTTTCCTTTAATCATCCCTGCCCATTCTGTAAACCAAAGTTTTATTTTTGCTGGGGGGGGCGACCGCCCAGGTTCACCCCTGAGAAGCTCCGCCATTGCTGTCTGTGATGGAATAGGGCGAACACCACTACCAGTACCTCTAGTAGTGTGGATCAGCATGCTTTTGCAATTCTGTTGTCGAAAGTATTTATTTTCATTCATCAACGTTGTTGAGCATAGGTCTGGATTCACTATGGTCTAGAAAATCACTTCTATTCCATCCTGACTTCATTTTGTTGCATGTGCTTCTCATTTTCTAAGATTGCTCAAAGATACAAGTTCTTTCTCAAAGACAAATGGGAGAAAGTAGCAACTACTGAAGTTGATCTAAGATGTTCCGCGGATCGCTTTTGTCCATAACATGGAACATGGTCGTTGCATTTTGTTCATATGGAAGTTGATGTCGGCTTGATCGAAGACTGGGTATCTTCCATAATATTTTGTAGTAGTCAAGTGATCAAACGATTGGTCTCTTGAGAACTTGCTCATCATATTTTGTAACAGCCATGACCTGAATGTCAACTTGGGTGTTTCCTTTAAAGGCTGTAGCTAACTTGAGTGAAGAAAACTAGTGAATCTTCTATGTATGTTGAACCAATGCATTGGCTGATATCTTGTGATGAATGGAAGAGTGCAATTGGAATCATCTATATATGTTGAATGCGTTGGCTGTTATCTTGTGATGAATAAAGGAGTGCAATTGTATTGCATACTTAACATGAATTGAATATTATGATTTTAATTTCATGTAAATATATGGTGCATTTGCATTTATGCTGAAATCTATAACCCTCGCACTAAGTGTGTCGGTAGAAGCGTTGCATGTCACATTATCTGTTGGCATAACAAACTGGCAGATAAACTGTCGGCATAGAAAAGGCCAATGCACTATCTGTCGGTGTAGCTATGGTGTCACACAATCCGTCGGCATAGCACAGTGTCAGACGAACTGTCGGCATAAGCTTGTCTGTCGCTGTAGAAATATCTGTCGGCATAGATCCCGTCAATGTTGTCACATTCTCTGTCGGCATAAATATTTCTGTCGGCAAAGACCTATCCCGACAGGACTATAGGCGACAGTTCCTTTCTGTCGGGAAAGGTCTTTGCCGACACAAAATGTGTCGCCTTATCCGACCTATGCCGACAGATTGTCAGATGGTGCTTTGAGTGTCGTGGTGTAGTGTCTACCTTGAGATCAAATAGCTAAACCCTAGATGAGCTTGTCTGCCCTCTACCATCTAAACCCTCCGGTTTATATAGACACCGGGGGTACCTAGGGTTTACACATGGTAAGCTTCTAGCCGGAAATAGAGACGCCGATCTCCTCATCTTGACTTGGAGTACACGCCTTGTCTTCGGAGGTTTCCTTCTAGAACATGGGGTCACCGCCTATCCGACCATTCCTGTGGTAATCAGATTACGGCCCACCAAGCCGGCCTGTGAGAAATAAGCCAACGGCCCGAGGACCCCCTAGTCCAGGACTCCCTCAGTAGCCCCCGAACTAGCCTCCAACGCCAGGACTCACAACACTAGTAGCTTCGCGTGATCAGAGTCTTCGGCTTGCGGGGCGAGTTCTTTTCCTCCCTTATGATCAGCGAGCTCTAGTCCGGCTACCGAGGATACGCAGTTCATCCAAATATGAAATTATCCAGATGCTACACATTGCTTAACCTCGAAGGCCAAACGTTAAAGTGTGAATAGTGTTATTTGACAACCTTTCTGACGAAGGGTCATGGCCTACCACGACCGCCGAGCCGGTTACAAAAAACTCGATTTGCGGTTCGAGGCAGTTCCATAGGCACGTCTTATCAATGTGCAGATCGTGTCCCGTTTCTCACGGGATATGATTAACCCTTTGGGTTATCCCACGCGCTCATAACGACACGATTATTTTGGGAAGTGGAGAGGCCTGCGGCGCAGCAGAGGGAAGGCTCTCGGTATTGCGGTTCCCATAAAAGGGAGAAAAACCCCTAAGGCCTAATCGCGCTCCCCATTCGCATCCTTTGCTTCCTCAACCTTTCCCAGCCCCAGGAGCCCAGATCCTGTTCTTCCTTAATCTCCCCTCCGGGCTCGGCCATGGCTGGCTCAGGCTCCATGGGCAAGTGGGGGGCCTCCTCCATCACCGACAGTGACATACGGGAGTTGAAGCGTGCCGGCTACCTTTCCGCCGACATTGCCCACCGCGCCCCAGAGGACAATCAGGTGGTTCCCACGCCGAGGCAGGGTGAGAGGGTGGTGTTCCTCCCCCATTTCCTCTGGGGACTGGGCTTCCCGCTCCACCCCTTCGTCAGGGGCCTCATGTTCTTCTACGGGCTGGACTTCCACAACCTCCCCCCGAACTCCATCATGTAGATCTCGGCGTTCATCCTTGTCTGTGAAGCCTTCCTGCGGGTACAGCCGCACTTCGGCCTGTGGCTCAAGGTCTTCAACGTCAAGCCGAACATAGTTGCGGGTGCGCATGCGGAATGTGGAGGGGCCGTCATCAGCAAGCTCCCCCGTGTTGAGTGGCTGGAGGGTACCTTTATTGACACGATAAAGATCTGGCAAAAAGAGTGGTTCTACATCACCGAACCGAGGAGCTCGGACGGGATGGTTCCCACCGAGTTCAGATCCGGACCCCCTGTGAGGCTAACCTCGTGGCTCAAGAAGGGCCTTAACTGGGGGTCGGCTGAAGGGGTGAAGTCATTGCAGAAGCGTATCTCTTCGATGAACAAGGCCAACATCAAGATGACCAACGTGGTCCAGGTCATGCTTCGCCGTTGTCTCCTCCCCTGCTAGCACCAGGCCTCCCCAATGTGGGCTTACCAGCCCGAGGACCCGGACACCGTACGTCAGTTCTTTCACACCACCCACGAGAAATTGTGGAAGGTGCTGTTCAAGCCTCAGGAGAGCTGGCCGGCCGAGGAAGAGGACACCGGACTCGACACAGCAAACCCTCCTACCAAGGTAAGGTAGAACTTGTTAATTACGCGGCCCTATTTTTTAACAAAGAGCTGAACCTCCTTCCCCTCATCTTCAGAAATGGCTGAGGAAGGCCGTGGAGATCAACTTCCCGGCACCTCAGCCCGAGGACCCTCGGTCAGATCTGCTGATGGAGATGCTCATCGTGGCACCGTATTCGGCGCCAGAGAAGAAGGAGAAGAAGAAAGAAGAGAAGAAGGGAGCCCAAGAGGGTCTCCATTCAAGGGGTCTCCCGGACACTAAATCCGAGGAGACTCACACCTCTTCCCCTCATGAGGAAGAGCACGAGGACGAGGGGGAGTGCGACTCTCCCCACGCAAGGAAAAGGGCGGCGTCAGCGGACGTCGCGGAGGACCTTCCTCCTCTTGCCCCAAAGAGGACCCGCCGAACAAAGGTGGTCCTAGCCGATGACAGCTCGGACTCCGACGAGGAGTCCGAGACTTCCGAAAAGGTTCCCCAAAGGAACCCCAGGGTTAAGCCCCCAACCCAGAGGTATGCATCCGAAGACCTTCTGAGTTATCTGCAGCATTTTTAATGCTAAATCGGCGAACGCATTCCACTTTGCTGCCCGCCGCGCGATCTCCCCACCGACCAATTCTCAGACGGGGAGCCTCTGCGCGCCGATCTAGCGGAAAGCAGGACTGCGTCGCATCCGACGCCTCCAGAGGCCTCAAAGGAGGCCGCGGAGGTGCTGTCGCGCCAGGCTCTTTCTGAGCCGAACACCGGCGGTGGGGGGACGACGTCATGGCCGAGGTTAATACCTCGGCCACCGAAGACCAGGAGAAGGAAGATTTCCCGGTAACTAAGGAGGGGGGACGAAGCCCGGTCCGTCCCTCTCTGAAGACATCTCCGGAGCGATTTAAGACTCCGGAGGAGCCCGCCCAATTCCCCACAAGAGGGAGGGCTGGCGGACCTCTGCCAATGCCGCCCATGGCTGGGTGGCCGGCGCAGATGGAAGAAGCTTTATCTGGCTCCTCCCTCGCCGAGGATCACCGTACCCTTATGGGTGCGGTTTTGAAAGGCATTCAGTCCATAGATAGCGGACTGAAAGAGGCCTTCAACGGTCTCTTGACGGGCTTCCAGGGGAGCCACGTAATATTCTTTTCCTTAGAAAATTAATTTGCCTATTTTATACGATCCTTATAAGTGTAGTAGCCCCCGAGCCCTGGGTGAGTTTTGAAAAAACCCACCCGGGGGTCAAACGTCCGAACATTAGTAACGACGCTCAAGGCATCCTTTGTCCCTTATTATCCGAAGAGCTCCGAAGAGTACTTAGCGGAGGGGTCGGAATCCGATAGCCCGGGAGTTTTAATGCACATAGTTTATTATGTAGGCTTCGTCATCGGCGGCAGCCGCTAACGTAATGGAGCTTGCCGAATTAAACCGGAAGCTTAAGAGCTCTGATGAGAAGCTCGATCGTTTGAACAAGAGATTCGACGAGACGCAAGGTGAGTCCGAATTGTGATGGTCGGGCTATTGTCTATCCTCATTGATTGAGATAGTCGAATTATTCAAAAGCTTGCATTTATTTATTGTTATTACAGCTGTGGCCACGGAGGTCGAGAACCTCAAGGCCGAGTTAGCCAAGGTGAAGTAGGAGGCCGCAGATGAAAAGGAGGCGGCCGAACGGACGGCGGCCGACCTATCGGCATTAAAGGCCAAGAATGACAAGCATGAAGCCTGGGTGATGGAGGTGCAGCTGGAGCTCAAGGATGCCAGCACGAAGTGTGAGGCCTTTGAGCAGAAGGTCGGAGACCAGGCCACCGAGCTATCCACGCTTAAATCCGAGCTTAAATTGGAGCGTGTTGAAAAGCGGTTCTTTGAAGAAGAACTCCGCCAAGTCAGGGCGATTGCCAATGGTAAGCTGTACTTGCTGCAATGTACCTTTGGTGGTAACAGGTTTGCCTTGCTCACCCGGATGTGACGTTCCTCAGGCGCCTTTGCGGACCTCCCGAAGAGTTCAGCAGACGCGAACAGGTACTTCGCCTCCCGGGATGGGGAAGTTGAGCAACGGTTGTTTTGGGCTCAATTTCAAGCTCCCGAGCACCCTCCGCTCCTGAGCAAGCAGATGAAACAGTTGATGGAGCTGCATCGGATGGCGGGGCCGGCCATGAGGGATCTGTGCATCCGGCTATGGCCTACGGAGCCGATGTCGAGTAGCTACTTCGGCCTGGTGCAGAAACTATGTGACGTTGCGCCTCGGATTGACGTTCTGAAACGTTCTACATGCATCGAGGGAGCTCGGATGGCCTTTGCGACGACCATGGTGCATCTGCCGGGGCTCAAGCGGACCGAAATGGCAACCGCGCCTCCACCCCCTGGGAAGGAGCATAGGCGCCCCGAGAAGTACTTTCCGCCGTGATGGACGGTGCTCGGGCAATAGAAGCTCAATGCCCAAAAGATGTAATTTATGAATGAATGTTCTGTCATGTATCCGATGACTGTTCCACTTTATAATCCGGTTGCATGGTTTATCATGTCTTTGAATTTTTATATTATTTTGACTCCTGTGAGGCCGTTTTATCTGAAAGTTGTGAGTCGTCGGCTTCAGCCCCCATGTAGATACTACACGATGTGTTTCTACCTCCGCACTGTGACCCTTAACCGAAGTATCGGTGCCCGAAGGCGGTAGTGCTAGGGGAACAAGGCAATCAGACTAAAATACTTTAGTGCTTTCACTTAGCCGGAGGAGCTTGAATGTGGGGGCTGATGACGAGCCCCCAGTGTTTTGTGATATTCGGATATACCGAGGTTGACACCAGCATCACATGGTTTGCCATAGTACAAACCCCTCGTATAACACGGAATAACCGCTATCGATTTTTAGTTTGACACTTATGCTCGGATTGCAGACAGGTTCTCGCTTATTATGACAATCGGTTTTTGGCTTTCTTCACTGAGGTGCTTGACCAGGCGAGCCAGAAACACAATCGCAGTGGTTTTCCCTTTACCCTTTTAGCCGAACGGGCGGAACGTAAGAGGGCAAGCACAGGAGCCGGGCAACCTAACCATTGACCCAAGACATAATTCGGAACCAATTCATATAAAGCAACATCCGAGACACCGAACACATGAATACTAGTGCCGGGGTGATGCTTGGGGCGATTTTTATATTCGAGCCCCCGGTCTATTAGCCGGTCGCATCGTAGTCGGTGTCGGTGAGTAGAGAACAGAGTATGTGACATAAAATACAGTGAGGAGGCCGT
The DNA here is from genome assembly GCA_039707655.1 of Elymus sibiricus. Lineage (NCBI taxonomy): Eukaryota > Viridiplantae > Streptophyta > Magnoliopsida > Poales > Poaceae > Elymus > Elymus sibiricus. The sequence goes on along the minus strand of CM077667.1, from coordinate 105,671,120 downwards.
AGAGGAGAGTCTTTATTTCTGATGAATTCTTACAACTCAAACTGCCAAAGCGACTGTTACAGGTAATTTGAAATGAAAAATAAATTTTACAAAGGAGAGGTTTTACCCGTGGTCTTCGATGGGTGGCTTGACGTCCTCGATGTGCCTTGTCGCCTGCCTACTCCTTTGCCCCCGAGGGGGGGGTGGTATTCCTTTAAAGGTAATTGTTGTTGGCGAACGGACCTTTGGGAGAGGGTCTTGAGAAGTCGTCGTAGTGTGAATGGGCTTGACGCTTGGCAGGTCCTAGATGGTACCTGTAGTCTGTCCGAAGACGTATGTTGGTAGTAGTTCGGTCCAGCCGAACAATTACCCTTTGATAGTGGGTCCCCACCGCTGCCCAAGGTATTTTGCGCGCGAAGTTGTGCCTTCTTGGCACATACTTTACAAGAATTAGGGTTGTGCTGTGGGGGGGCGTATCCCTATTTGTGCTGGGCGGAAGATGATTCTGGAAGTTCGGGTTGAGGCCGAACTCGTTTGCTATCACGACGCGCCTTTATGGCTGATTTGGGCGTCGGCCTATCGTCGTCGCACTGGAATTCGGCTGCCAAGGCCGCCGTATGCTCCTCAGTTCGGAGAGAGCACTCTGTGTTGCCGTTGACAGTAATAACCCCCTGGGTCCGGGCATCTTGAGCTTCAGGTACGCGTAATGGGGGACGGCATTGAAACGAGCGAATGTTGTGTGGCCGAGAAGGGCGTGATAACCGCTGTGAAAAGGGACAATGTCGAAGATCAAGTCTTCGATACGGAAGTTGTCAGGCGAGCCGAACACTACTTCCAGATTTATGGTGGCCGAGCAGCGGGCTTCGACGCCTGGAATCACTCTTTTAAAGGTAGTGTTGCTAGGTTTGATCCTTGACGGATCTATACCCATCTTTTTCACCGTGTCTGAGTAAATCAGATTAAGGCTACTTCCTCCGTCCATTAGGACTCTAGTGAGGTGAAACCCATCGATAATTGGGTCTAGGATGAGGGCTGCCGAACCCTCGTGACGGATACTGGTCGGATGATCCCGTCGGTCAAACGTGATCGGGCAAGCTAACCATGGGTTATACTTCGGGGCTACGGGCTCCATAGCGTAGACCTCCCGAAGAGCGCGCTTCCTCTCCTTTTTTGGTATGTGAGTGGCATATATCATATTCATGGTTTTCACCTCTGGGGGGAACTGCTTTTATCCTCCATTGCTTGGACCGCAGGGCTCGTCGTCATCCTCGCTGGGCAGGCTCTTGCTCTGCTCCTCGGCTGCGAGCTTGCCAGCTTGCTTGAACACCCAACAATTACGGTTGGTGTGATTAGCGGGCTTGTCCTGAGTGCCGTGGATCTAGCAGGGCCTATCCATAATTTCGTCCACGTGGTAGGTCCGTCTTTGTTTCCCTTTTAGGGTTTCTTCACTGTCCAGATTTCGGGTTGCGGAAGCCGGCATTGACGGCCGTGTCCTCCGCATCGCCGTTGCTGTGGCGGCGTTTGTTTTTGTTATGTCGTGGTTTTCCGTTTCCATCCTGGATTTCAGACGTGCCAGGGTCTTCGGGGTTATGGCTTCGCCGAGCTAGCCAGTTATCCTCGCCCGCGCAAAAGCGGGTCATTAGTGAGGTAAGGGCGGACATTGTCCTCGGCTTGTCCTGGCCGAGCTGACGAGCCAGCCATTCGTCCCGGATGTTATGCCTGAAGGAGGCTATTGCCTCAGCGTCCGGGCAGTCAACAATATGGTTTTTCTTGGTCAAGAACCGATTCTAGAATTGCCGAGCCGAGCCGATTCTCCCGCTTTCTGGACAACGTTGCTCAGGTCGGAGGAGTCCGGGGGCCGGACATAAGTGCCCTGGAAGTTAGATCGGAAAGCATCCTCAAGATCTTACCAGCTCCCGATGGAGTTTTCGGGGAGGCTGTTGAGCCAGTGTCGAGCTGGCCCCTTAAGTTTCAGGGCCAGATACTTGATGGCGTGGAGGTCATCTCCTCGTGCCATATGGATGTGGAGGAGGAAGTCCTCAATCCACACGGCTGGGTCTGTTGTCCCGTCGTATTATTCTATGTTAACGGGTTTAAACCCTTCAGGGAACTGATGCTGCATCACCTCGTCTGTGAAGCACAGTGGGTGGGCGGCGCCTCTGACCCGAGCTATGTCATGCCTACGATTGGCGTTTGATCGGGCCCGGTATTGTTCCCGACCTCTATTGTTGCGGTCGAGCCAAGACTGGTACCCGTCCCGTCTAGCGGGGGAGTATTCTCTAGATCCGTAGATGGATCTTGTGCGGCCTGCTCTATAATCCAGGTCTTGTCGTAAGTCGTACCTGTCTTCGCGCCCTGCTGGTTCTTTTCCTCTCCTGCGGGGTGCTTCAGGCATGTACTCAGTCTCGCCGGCCGTTCTATCCCGTCCTCGGGGAGGGCGGTCGGGCCAGTCGTATAGATTGTGCCTGGGAGGCGATGTTTTGAAGGCCTCGTCATCGAACTGTGGCAGTAGCCGCCGGCGAGGGTAGCTCTTGGGTTGGTCTGGCAAGTCGGAGCCGTATCCTTCTTCGGCTGCCAAGACCCTCGTCCATCTATCATTGATGGTGTCTTGTTTGGCTTTAAGCTGCTGTAGTTTTGCCTTCAGGCTTCGGGCGGTGGCTAGAAGATGCCGCCTGAACCGTTCCTGATCCGTGGGATTATCGGGGACGGTGAAGTCCTCGGCTTCAAGGTTGTCCTCCTCCTCGGGGGGACGTAGTTATCGTCCTTGGAATCATTAGGATCCTCGGTGTCGTGCTGATCTTCGGGCTTTTCCTGGTCCTCCAGTGGCAGTTCGGGTATTTCGGGGCCGCCGAGGTCTTCCGGGGTATCGTTTTCCCCGGTGCCTGCAATGGCTTCCCTTCCCTTGTGTGCCTTAGATCGCTTGCGCTGTTTCCGGCACCTTGACGGCGCCTCACCGGATTTATCGCCATTATTCTGAGGGGTGCGATTGCCCTTATCGTGAGGGGTATCCACCATGTAGACGACGTAGGAGGAGGTGGCAGTCCATCGCCCAGTGTTGATAGGGGCATGGGCGCCGTCCTCTTCATCCATGTCTTCTGCCTCCTCAGAGGCGTATGCTACTTCTTGAGCTTATGTTGGTTTTCCCTTGAAGAGGAAAGGGTGATGCAGCAAAGTACATAAGTATTTACCTCAGTTGTTGAGAACCAAGGTATCAATCCAGTAGGAGATACAAGCAAGTCCCCAATCTTCGCACCTACACAAACAATCAAACACTTGCACCCAACGCTATAAAGGGGTTGTCAATCCCTTCACGGTTACTTGCAAGGATGAGATCTGATAGAGATAGATATAAAAGATTGCTAAAACGAAAAGTAAAACAAAAGTAAAAAGATTGCAGCAAAGTATTTTTGGTATTTTTGGTTTAAAGATCTGAAAATATAATATGGAAAATAGACCCCGGGGCCATAGGTTTCACTAGAGGCTTCTCTCATGAAGGAAAATAATACGGTGGGTGAACAAATTACTGTCGAGCAATTGATAGAAAAGCGCATAGTTATGACAATATCGAAGGCAATGATTATGCATATAGGCATCACGTCCGTGTCAAGTAGACCGAAACGATTCTGCATCTACTACTATTACTCCACACATCGACCGACTCCTGCCTGCATCTAGAGTATTAAGTTCATGAAGAACAGAGTAACGCATTAGGTAAGATGAAATGATGTAGAGGGATAAACTCAAGCAATATGATGAAAACCCCATCTTTTTATCCTCGATGGCAACAATACAAATACGTGCCTCGCTACCCCTACTATGTCACTGGGTGAGGACACCGCAAGATTGAACCCAAAACTAAGCACTTCTCCCATTGGAAGAGTTACCAATCTAGTTGGCCAAACCAAACCAATAACTCGAAGAGACTTGCAAAGATATGAAATCATGCATATAAGAATTCAGAGAAGATTCAAATAATATTCATAGATAATCTGATCATAAACCCACAATTCATCGGATCTCGACAAACACACCGCAAAAGAGTATTACATCGGATAGATCTCCATGAAGATCATGAAGAACATGGTATTGAAGAACATAGAGAGAGAAGAGGCCATCTAGCTACTAGCTATGGACCCGAAGGTCTGAGGTGAACTACTCACGCATCATCGGAGGGGCAATGGAGTTGATGTAGATGCCCTCCGTGATCGAATCCCCCTCCGTCAGATTACCGGAAAAGGCTCCAAGATGGGATCTCACGGGAACAGAGGCTTCCGGCGGCGGAAAAGTATTTCCGTGGCTCTCTTTGGTATTGGGGGAATATTTGGGAATTTATAGGACGAAGATTAGGGTTAGGAGGCCTGCAGGGGGGCCACAAGCCAGGGGGCGTGCCCTCCCTAGGGCGCGCCCTACAGGCTTGTCGTCTCCCGGCAGGTCTCCTGCCCCCCTCTCCAAGTCTGGTAGGTTTCTTCTGGTCCAACAAAAATCATCGCAAAGATTTTATTCCGTTTGGACTCCGTTTAATATTCCTTATCTGCAATACTCAAAAACAAGGAAAAAAAAAGAAACTGGCCTAGGCACTAAGCTCTAGGTTAATAGGTTAGTCCCAAAAATAATATAAAATAGCATATTAATGCATATAAAACATCCAAAACAGATAATATAATAGCATGGAACAATCAAAAATTATAGATACGTTGGAGACGTATCAAGCATCCCCAAGCTTAATTCCTGCTCGTCGTCGAGTAGGTAAATGATAAAAACAAATTTTTTGATGTGGAATGCTACCTAAAATATTTATACATGAAATATTCTTTATTGTGGCATGAATATTCAGATCCGTAAGATTCAAAACAAAAGTTTAATATTGACATAAAAACAATAATACTTCAAGCATACTAACAAGGCAATTGTGTCCTTTCAAAATAACATGGCCTCAGAAAGCTATCCCTACAAAATCATATGGTCTGGCTATGCTCCATCTTCCCCACACAAAGTATTTAAATCATGCACAACCCCGATGACAAGTCAAGCAATTGTTTCACACCTTTTATGTTCTCAAACCTTTTCAACTCTTACGCAATACATGAGCGTGAGCCATGGATATAGCACTATAGGTGGAATAGAATATGGTGGAGGTTGTGAGGAAAAGGAGAATATAGTCTCACATCAACTAGGCATATCAACGGGCTATGGAGATGCCCATCAATAGATATCAATGTGAGTGAGTAGGGATTGCCATGCAACGGATGCACTAGAGTTATAAGTGTATGAAAGCTCAAAAAGAAACTAAGTGGTTGTGCATAATGATGAAAAATTCCACTAGTTATATGAAAGTGACAAAATAGGAGACTCTCTATCATGAAGATCATGGTGCTACTTTGAAGCACAAGTGTGGAAAAAAAGATAGTAGCATTGTCCCTTCTCTCTTTTCTCTCATTTTTTATTTATTTTGGTGGGCATCTTCGGCCTCCTTTTTTTTATTTGGACTTAATTGGCCTCTTTTATTATTTGTAAAGTCCGGAGACTCATCCCAACTTGTGAGGGAATCATAGCTTCCATCATCCTTTTCTCTCATGGGACAATGCTCTAATAATGATTATCATCACACTTTTATTTACTTACAACTCAAGAATTACAACTCGATACCTAAGACAAAATATGACTCTATATGAATGCAATATGAAAATGATGGTGCGTGTCATGAAAAACGAAACGGTGGAAGTTGCATGGAAATATATATCGGAATGGCTATGGAAATGCCATAATAGGTAGGTATGGTGGCTGTTTTGAGGAAGGGTATATGGTGGGTTTAATGCACCGGCGAAAGTTGTGCGGTACTAGAGAGGCTAGCAAAGGTGGAAGGGTGAGAGTGCGTATAATTCATGGACTCAACATTAGTCATAAAGAACTCACATACTTATTGCAAAAGTCTATTAGTTATCGAAGCAAAGTATTAGACGCATGCTCCTAGGGGAGAGGTTGGTAGGAGTTAACCATCGCGCGCTCCCGACCCTCACACAAAGGATGACAATCATTAAACAAATCATGCTCCGACTTCATTACATAATGGTTCACCATACGTGCATGCTACGGGAATCACAAACTTGAACACAAGTATTTCTACCAATCCACAATTACTCACTAGCATGACTCTAATATCACCATCTTTATATCTCAAAACTATATGCAAGGAATCAAACTTCTCATAGTATTCAATGCATTTTATATGAAAGTTTTTATTATATCCCTCTTGGATGCCCATTATATTAGGACTAAATTCATAACCTAAACCAATTACCATGATGTTTAAAGACTCTCAAAATAATATAAGTGAGGTACGAGAGTTCAATTATTTCTATAAAATAAAACACCACCGTGCTCTAAAAAGATATAAGTGATGCACTAGAGCAACATTGCCTAGCTCAAAAGATATAAGTGAAGCACAAAGAGTATTCTAACAAATTCACGATTAACACGTGTCTCTCTCAAAATATGTGTGCAGCAAGGATGATTGTGGCAAACTAAAAAGCAAAGACTCATATCATACAAGACGCTCCAAGCAAAACACATATCATGTGGTGAATAAAAATAGAGCGTCAAGTAAATTTACCTATGGATTGAAGACGAAAGAGGGGATGCCTTCCGGGGCATCCCCAAGCTTAGGCTCTTTGATATCCTTGAATATGGCTTGGGGTGCCTTGTGCATCCCCAAGATTAGGCTCTTTCCACTCCTTATTCCATAGTCCATCAAATCTTTACCCAAAACTTGAAAACTTCACAACACAAAACTCAACAGAAAACTCGTGAGATCCGTTAGTATAAGAAAAATAAATCACCACTTTAGGTACTGTTGTGAACTCATTCTTTACTTATATTGGTGTAATATCTACTGTATTCCAACTTCTCCATGGTTCATACCCCCCGATACAACCCATAGATACATCAAAATAAGCAAACAACACAAAGAAAATAGAATCTGTCTAAAACAGAAAAGTCTGTAGCAATCTATAGACTTCGAATACTTCTGTAACTCCAAAAATTCTGGAAACTTAGGAAAATAAGGGCAATTTGTATATAAATCTTGTGTAAAATTTTCAGACTCATTCGATGCTCTGGTGAATTTATAAAATTCCTGGACTGAGCACAAAAGTTTCTGTTTTTCAGCAAAATCAAATTACAATCACCGTAGACCATCCCAAAGGTCTTACTTGGCACAAACACTAATTAAAACAAGAAAACACAATTACTACAGGGGTAATAATGTGTAAAGCACTCAAAAACAGAAGCAAAAACAAAAGAATAAAAATAAAATTGGGTTGCCTCCCAACAAGCGCTATTGTTTAACGCCCCTAGCTAGGCATAACGCAATAGATCTAGGTATTGTCATCTTTGGTATGCAATCCATAAGTAGCTCTCATAATGGATTCATAAGGTAATTTTATTTTGTTTCTAGGAAAGTGTTCCATGCCTTTCCTTAACGGAAATTGGAATCTAATATTTCCTTCTTTCATATCAATAATTGCACCGATCGTTCTAAGGAAAGGTCTACCAAGAATAATAGGACATGTAGGATTGCAATCTATATCAAGAACAATGAAATCTACGGGCACATAATTCCTATTGGCAACAATAAGAATATCATTAATCCTTCCCATAGGTTTCTTAATGGTGGAATCCGCTAGATGCAAATTTAAAGAGCAATCATCAAATTCATGGAAACCTAGCACATCACATAAAGTTTTCGGAATCGTGGAAACGCTAGCACCCAAATCACACAAAGCATGACACTCATAATCTTTAATTTTAATCTTAATAGTAGGTTCCCACTCATCATAAAGTTTTCTAGGTATAGAAACTCCCAACTCAAGTTTTTCTTCAAAATATTTCATCATAGCATCAACGATATGTTTAGTAAAAGCTTTATTTTGATTATAAGCATGCGGAGAATTCAACATGGATTGTAACAAGGAAATACAATCAATCAAAGAACAACTATCATAATTAAAGTCCTTGAAATCCAAAAGAGTGGGTTCATTGCTATTTAAAGTTTTGACCTCTTCAATCCCACTTTTAGCATTAAGATCTATAAACTCCGAATCATTGGGACGCCTTGTAACTAAAGTTGACTTATCTCCAGTCCCATCTTTATCAAGATTTATTTTAGAAAACAAAGATTCAATAGGAGTCACATCAATCACTTTAAGATCTTCATCACTATTTAAAGATTCTGGCTTCGCGGCCATTTTATTGACTAAGGTAGCTTGTTTATCAGAAATTTGACCTACTAAATTTTCAAGGTGAGCAATCTGAGATTTCAAACCATAAAATTCCTTAGTCATATCATCAAGTTCTTTATTCATGTATTCCAGCATAAGCTTTTGTTCTTTAAGCTCGTTTCTAAAGAAACTATTATGGTCAAATTGGAGCGACATGAAACCTTTAGCATTATTCTCAATATCTTCCAACTTCCAAAGATAAGGATCAAAGCTTTTGGGTTGAGCCATAAAGACGAGCAAACGATCTAACACACACGGAAACGAAAAGCAAACAAAAAGATGATTCAAATAAGAATTCAGAGAAGATTCAAATAATATTCATAGATAATCTGATCATAAACCCACAATTCATCGGATCTCGACAAACACACCGCAAAAGAGTATTACATCGGATAGATCTCCATGAAGATCATGAAGAACATGGTATTGAAGAACATAGAGAGAGAGAAGAAGCTATCTAGCTACTAGCTATGGACCCGAAGGTCTGAGGTGAACTACTCACGCATCATCGGAGGGGCAATGGAGTTGATGTAGATGCCCTCCGTGATCGAATCCCCCTCCGGCAGATTACCGGAAAAGGCTCCAAGATGGGATCTCACGGGAATAGAGGCTTTTGGCGGCGGAAAAGTATTTTCGTGGCTCTCTTTGGTATTGGGGGAATATTTGGGAATTTATAGGACGAAGATTAGGGTTAGGAGGCCTGCAGGGGGGGCCACAAGCCAGGGGGGCGCACCCCCTAGGGCGCACCCTGCAGGCTTGTCGTCTCCCAGCAGGTCTCCTGCCCCCCTCTCCAAGTCTGGTAGTTTCTTCTAGTCCAAGAGAAATCATCGCGAAGATTTTATTCCGTTTGGACTCCGTTTAATATTCCTTATCTGCAATACTCAAAAACAAGGAAAAAACAGAAACTGGCACTAGGCTCTAGGTAAATAGGTTAGTCCCAAAAATAATATAAAATAGCATATTAATGCATATAAAACATCCAAAACAGATAATATAATAGCATGGAACAATCAAAAATTATAGATACGTTGGAGACGTATCTGCGTAGTCCAGCATATCGGTTAAATCCTCGACAGTGGCTACCAAGTGGGTGGTGGGTGGGTTGAAAAATTCCCAATGACCCGCCTCCAGACCGATCTGAGCTTGGGTCGAGGTCGGGTGGTCTACGGTTTTTATTGTTAGGATCCGATCCAGAGCCTCGTTGAGTGCTGAGAGCTCGACCGGATCAATCTGCCTAGGAGTTCCGGAGTTGACCTCCGATGTGTCCGTGCAAAGAGTATGTTCGGCAGAGGCCGACCTCCAGCCTTCAGGTACTATAACCGGACCTGGACTTGGAGCCAGATCATCGGCAGGGATAGCCCCGAGCGTGGAGTCGAGAAGGAGACCCGAAGTTAAGGCTTCGGAGACTTCGGGCTCGTCAGGCAAAACTGCGAGTCCGGCGAATGAAAGGTCATCCCGGGAGTCTTCGGAGAACTCTAGGTTCTCTAATCTGATCTCCTGATCGGGGGCGACCATCCCGATCCGACCCATGTGGCCAGTCGGGTCAGCATGCAGCACGATGCTGCCGAAAGCGAGGAATTGTCCGAGGACGAAGGAGTCCCCGTTACGGACTTCGTCGCTAAGGATCAGTCGAGCCATCAATTCCTCTTGTGATCCCGTAGCGGAACTCTCAATGAAAGCACCAATGTCGGTGTCAAAACCGGCGGATCTCGGGTAGGGGATCCCGAGCTGCGAGATTGGGATCGATGGGTTACAGGAGACGAAGGAGACGATGTTTACCCTGGTTCGGGCCCTCCTATGGAGGTAAAACCCTACGTCCTGCTTGGTTGTATTGATGAGTATGATGATTACAGAGTTGATCTACCTCGAGATCAAATAGCTAAACCCTAGATGAGCTTGTCTGCCCTCTACCATCTAAACCCTCCACTTTATATAGACACCGGGGGTACCTAGGGTTTACACATAGTATGCTTCTAGCTGGAAATAGAGACGCCGATCTCCTCATCTTGACTTGGAGTACACACCTTGTCTTCGGAGGTTTCCTTCTAGAACATGGGGTCACCGCCTATCTGACCATTCCTATGGTAATCAGATTACAGCCCACCAAGCCGGCCTATGAGAAATAAGCCAATAGCCCGAGGACCCCCTAGTCCAGGACTCCCTCAGGCGGCAACTGTAGCTCCACCCCCTCTGGTGCCTCCGGCTGCTCCGCTCCGGCCTCCTTCGCCGCTATCTCCGTGTCAAGCTCGTCGAAGAGCGCGTTGGCCTCCACCTGCCTCTACTGGATGAGCTCCCAGTTGGCTGACACCTCGGCCTCATCTTGTATGGACTCTAGGGTGGCCTGCAGCTCTGCCATCTCCTCGGCTTGGGCGACGACGAACTCTGCATCCGCCTTCGCCATGTGGAAGCCTAGAGCAGGCTGGTCGGACTCGTACTCCTCCACATCGGCCACCTCCATTTGCTTCGACAGCTCCTTCTTCGGCTCCTCCTCCTCCTCCAGCTCCGGCGAGTCCAAAGGCAGACCTGCAGCGATGCGGGTGGCGGCGCCTAGCCTGGATATCCGCCTTGACATGCATTCGGCGCTCCAGCGTGAGCATAGCGTAGGTGGTGATCCTATGGCGGACCATATCGAGGCCAGAGAGCGTGGGAGAGCGAGGGAGAGGAGGCGTATGGGCTCGGGTGGCGGAGGAGAGAGGGAGTACGTGAATAGCCGGATTTGGCCTCGGGCGGTGAGCCAGAGCGGCGCCATGCGGCGTTCACACCGTGGTGACGGTCGACGTGTTCGTCGGAATGTCGGATTTCCGGGCGAGTCCGCATGAGCCCCCATCGTCAGGACGACATGGCGGGTGTGCCCGAGCGGCCCATATCCGCCCCATATTTGGGCTGGATATGAGGGGTACCGGTCAGCCCGGGCGTTTAAGGCCCGTTTGAGCCGCCGTATAGGTCGAATTTTTCTGATCGGTTAGTGACCGGGCGGCCTGCCTGGGCGTTTGCGATGGGTATGCGAGGGGTCCTTCTCTTAGACTCCGATGCTATACACTGCACATGAGCACCTCTAAGCCAAAATGGCTAGTGATGACCCACAAGTATAGGGTGTAAGGGCATATTTATACCCTAATGGTTTTGGTGATTGATGACAATACTTTTGCGGACTAATCATGTGCATTAAGCTTTCAGAGATTATCAGGTGGCACCAGACGATTATCTTACCCCTAACGAAGTTAAAGAGAAGACGGTATCATTTCAATGATTTATTGTCGATGGACTTGAGTCGTAGGAAAATCCGTACTATCAAGAGGAGATCCGCAGTTGGAAAGGTTGGGAGGAATCATCACGAACACATTCGCACCCCCTTCATTTCCTGGCAACTTGGAGCTCCTGCTTTGTCCTTGCTGCTTCACTTTCATTCAGCGGTAGTACCGCTCTAGCCAGCACGGTAGTACCGCTCTCGGCCAATACTACCGCCCTTGTCAGCGGTAGTACCGCTGGGGGGAAGTGAGGGTGGCTCGGGGGCTCACGCGCGGCATCAGACAACTCATGGCGAGCGTCTGGTGTCCCGCGCCAGTCCTCCAGCCGCAGCGGTAGTAGTGGCGGTAGTACCAAGCGGTACTACCGGCGCCCCATGTCCTACTGTTCTGGTTCGCGGTTGGGCGGTAGTACCGCCCCTTACAGCGGTACTACCGCTTGCCTGCGGGCTGGTTCAGTGGATGACGGGCAGATTCCCCACCCACTATATAAAGGGTCTTCTTCTCCAAGAAGACTCACCTCTCATCCTTCCAAAAGCTCCATTGTTGCTCAAAGCTCATTTTTGCCATATCTCTCTTCCTGGCCAACAAAACTTGTTGATACTCTAGGGTTTGGTTGAGAGGGCCCCGATCTACACTTCCACCAAGTGAAGTTTGATTCCCCCCACTAATCCCTTGCGGAGCTTGTTACTCTTGGGTGTTTGAGCACCCTAGACGGAAGAGGTCACCTCGAAGCCATAGTCCATTGTGGTGAAGCTTCGTGGTGTCGTTGGGAGCCTCCAATTCAGTTGTGGAGATTGCCCCAACATTGTTTGTAAAGGTCCGGCTGCCGCCTTCAAGTGCACCACTAGTGGAATCACGGCACCTCGCATTGTGTGAGGGCGTGAGGAGAATACGGTGGCCCTAGTGGCTTCTTGGGGAGCATTGTGCCTCCACACCGCTCCAATAGAGACGTACTTCCCTTTACCAGGAAGGAACTTCGGTAACACATCCTCGTCTCCATCGGTTCCTCTTGTGGTTACTCTTTACCTTTACTTTGTGCAAGCTATGCATTGTGTTTATCTTGCTTGCTAGTGTTGTTGTTGTGTTTAGCATCATATAGGTTGCTCACCTAGTTGCATATCTAGCCAACCTATTTGTTGCTAAGCCTAACTTGCTAAAGAAAAATTAAAAACTGGTAGTTGCCTATTCACCCCCCTCTAGTCAACCATACCAATCCTTTCATAGGGGATCAATCGTAGTCCTTTTGATAAGTAAGAGTGTCGAACCCAACGAGGAGCAGAAGGATATGATAAGCGGTTTTCAGCAAGGTAATTTCTGCAAGCACTGGAATTGTAAGTAGCAAGTGTTTTGATAGCAAGGTAATTTGTAACGAGCAAGTAACAGTAACAATAGGTAAGGTGCAGCAAGGTAGCACAATCCTTTTGTGGCAAAGGACAAGCCAAAAGTATCTCTTATGATGAGCAAAGTGTTCTTGAGGGTACACGGGAATTTCATCTAGCCACTTTCGTCATGTTGGTTTGATTCGTGTTCGCTACTTTGATAATTTGATATGTGGGTGGACCGGTGCTAAGGTGCTGTTCTTACTTGAACTAGCAACCTACTTACGATTAACCCCCTCGCAAGCATCCGCAACTAAAAGAAAAGTATTAAGACAAAGTCTAACCATAGCATTAAACATGTGGACCCAAATCAACCCCTTACGAAGTAGCGCATAAACTAGGGTTTAAGTTTCTGTCATTCTCGCAACCCGTCATCTAATAACTACTCCACAATGCATTCCCTTAGTCCCAAGGATGGTGAAGTGTCATGTAGTCGACGTTCACATAACACCACTAAGGGAATCACAACATACATATCATCAAAATATCGAACACATATGAAATTCACACGAGTACTTGCAACATGACTTCTCCCGTGACCTCAAGAACAAAAGTAACTACTCACAAATAATATGCATGATCAAGATCAGAGGTGTATTGAATAGCATAATGGATCTGAACATATATTCTTCCAGAAAATAAACCATATAGTAATTAACTACACAAGGTAATCAACACTACTAGTCACCCACAGGTACCAATCTGAGGTTCCGGTACAAGGATTGAACACAAGAGATGAACTAGGGCTTGAGAGGAGATGGTGCTGTTGAAGATGTTGATGAAGAATGGCCTCCCCAAGATGAGAGGGTTGTTGGTGATGACGATGGCTTCGATTTCCCCCTCTGGGAGGGAAGTTCCCCTTGCGGAATCGCTCCGCCGGAGGGCAAAAGTGCTCCTGCCCAAGTTCGCCTTGAGGCGGTGGCGCTTCGTCCCGAAAGTCCTCCCCTTATTTTTTCTAGGTTTTTTGGGACTAAATACCAGAAGATGGGCTCCGGAGGTGGGCCTGGGTGCCCACCCTCCACCAGGGCGTGAGTAGGGGGCAGGCGCGCCCTGGTAGAGGGTGGCCACCTGGTGGCCCCCCTCCGGTAGTTCTTTGCTCCAAAAATTATTATTTAATATATAAAAATTCCCCATGAATTTTTAGCTTCATTGGAGTTGTGCAGCATAGGTATCTCTGACGTGCTTTTTCGGGGTGCTGAATTCTAGTTGCCGGTATTCTCCCTCCTGATGTAAACCTTGCAAATTGTGAGAGAAAAGGCATTAGAATTACTCCCCAAAGCATTATTATGCATAAAAACATTATAAATAACAGTAATAAAACATGATGCAAAATGGACGTATGAACTCCCCCAAGCTTAGACCTCGCTTGTCCTCAAGCGAAAGCCGATATCGAAGAACGTGCGCACATGGTTTGAGAGAGAGGTGTCGATAAAAACAAAATACAGATTTAGAAGCATCATGCTCATTATTATAACAGCAACAAAACTAGCATAAAACTTTCCCATAAAACTTTTATTTCATAGCAGCATCATATAACTTCTTATGAGCAAATAACAATTCATCACAACGTGGAAGTATAAAGCATAAACCTTATTGAAAACCAAAAAACTATGTTCTCAGTCAACTTTGCAACTACAATTCATCATATTTTCAGGAAGGGTGTCATGTAGGAGCCTTTTGGCCCCATCATTTAGTTTTGTATGATTGCTAACGCTCACAGCATACCCATGGACAAAAAGTTTCAACCAGACACATAGAAAGATAGGGGCATATAGTTTGCCTCCCAACATATTCACCTCAAGGGTGATGTCAACAATAATAACTAATGCTCACTCATATCCAACTGGTCATATGTGCCTAGATCTTTCCTCACCACATGATGCTTGCCAAAGGAGAAAAATAAAAAGGAATAGAGAAGAATACTTTCACTCTTGCATAAAAGTAAGTACATAAAGTAGAAGATATGCCCTTCGTAGAGGGAAGCAGAGGTTGTCATGCGCTTTTTAGTTTGTATGCCAAATCCCTTAGCGCAAAAGAACGTCACGTTGCATTGCCTCTTGTGATAGCAACCTTTACTATGCTGTCCATCGCTTTTATTACTTTGCCATCACAAGTTCGTGCAACGCTCAATTTTCTCTTATACTAATTGATTCAACACTTTTTAGAAACAATTTTTATTGCCTTGATGCACCGATGACAACTTACTTGAAGGATCTTATTCAATCCATAGGTAGGTATGGTGGACTCTCAAACATGAGTTTGGGTTTTTGGTTTTTGGATGCACAAGTAGTATCTCTACTTAGTGCGGAGTTTTTGGCTAGCAAATATATTGGGCAAGCACCACATGTTAAAGGATCTATGACAATATAACTTCTATGTGAATATGAACTAGCATAAATCATTACGTTGTCTTCCTTGTCCAACATCAACAATTTTGGCATATAATATTTAATGGGGGCTCACAATCACAAAAGATGTCCATGATAGTATATTTGCATGTGAATCTTCTCTTCCCTAATTAATTCTTTCATGAGTTGCATCATTGACTCGTGCTATGTTTGCCAATCTCCAATAAATTTTACCACTTATACTTTTCTTTATTGTGATGTCATTATTTACCATAAGATTAGCATATGATCTTTCTCATTTATTTTCTTTTATCAAGATTGCAACAAGAAAGGAAAAGGGGCAAAAGCTCAAACTAAACTTTATTATATAACTCTCACTCGATTACGTAGATAGATAGATCATGAAACTAGCACTCGAAAATAGATCATACTAAACTTTTATTCAACTAAATCATGAAAATGCTAAGGATCAAAAATAGAGAGCAAAAGGTAAAAGTGATGGTGATACGATACCGGGGCACCTCCCCCAAGCTTGGCTCAAGCCAAGGGGAGTGCCCATACCCGTGTACTCAGATCTCCTTTGGTGGTGGTGATGATGAAGGTGGTGGTGATGAGGCGTTATTCTTCTTTGCCAATTTACGCTTGAGGATGAAGTTTTCTTCCCTCAAATCATCATTCTCTTGCTCAAGTTTCAATATCCTTTTGCATAGAGCTGCCTTGCTCTCCTGCAGAAAACGAGAAGGGATAAAAGGAGTATTGGGTATACTCCTACCATTAGGAAGGCTTGACTTCTTGAACTCCACGTGCATATCTCCAAGTTGAGGTAGTGGAGGTTCATCTTCATCTAAGCCACCGTCTGGTCCTGCGTCTTCTATTTCCTCCAGATCGGTGTCTTCTTCATCCTCCGAAGTCCACAAGTAGGGGTAAATGTCCCCAAAGATCTTTGGATTAGCAACATAATTGGACACATAGCTCTCTCCCTCAGAATCTTGGGACGACATATTTTTAGATCTGCCAGGAAAACAGCACGAAACAAGAACAAAGGAAAATCTCGCGATGCGGTGGTCAAAACAGTCGGGGGTATATATAGAGAATTTTTATTCTTGGAAACCAAGCAAACGAAAGGAAAACGGAGTCAGAAAGGTTCCCGAGGTGGGAATGCTCCACCAGGGCGCGCCAGGGATGGCAACCGCGCTCTGGTACTCTGTGCCCTCCTCGATTACCTTCCGGTTTATTTTTTATGTCCTAAAAGTCATAAATATTCCAAAACTGATAAAAATATTTTTGCGGATTTTTTGGAGACTGTTTACTCACCGTATCACGTACCTCTTTATTTTCAAGATTCTGGAGTGTTCCGGAAGGTTTCTTTTATGTGCTCCTCCGGTGTCATGGTTTGGATAACATTGCTTTCAACATTAATAGGCGTACCTGAGATATAGTGTTTAATTCTTTGTCCATTAACCACCTTCGGGTTGGTACCTTCGGCATTATTAATCTTAATAGCTCCAGAGTGATAAACTTCTTCGATAACATAGGGTCCTTCCCATTTGGAGAGAAGTTTTCCTGCAAAAAATCTGAAACGAGAATTGTACAAAAGAACATATTCTCCAAGTTTGAATTCTCGTTTTGAATTCTTTTGTCATGCCATCTTTTAACTTTTTCTTTAAATAACTTGGCATTTTCATAAGCTTGGGTTCTCCATTCATCTAATGAGCTAATATCAAATAACGTCTTTTCACCGGCAAGTTTGAAATCATAGTTTAGTTCCCCATAGGATTTTTATAAGCAGCTCTATAGGCCCAAAGTGCATCATCTAATTTCTTAGACCAATTCTTTCGAGACCTATTGACAGTTTTTTGTAATATCAACTTTATTTCTCTATTGCTGAGTTCAACTTGACCACTAGATTGAGGATGATAGGGTGATACAATTCTATGGTTAACATCATATTTAGCAAGCATCTTACGAAAAGCACCATGAATAAAGTGTGAACCACCATCAGTCATTAGATATTTACGGACTCCAAAGCTTGGGAAAATAACTTCTTTAAGCATTTTAATGGAAGTATGATGATCAACACTAGTGGTTGGAATAGCTTCTACCCACTTAGTAACATAATCAACAGCAACCAAAATATGAGTGTACCCATTAGAGGAAGGAAAAGGTCCCATATAATCAAACCCCAAACATCAAATGGTTCAACAACAAGTGAATAGTTCATAGGCATTTCGTGACGCTTACCGATATTACCAATTCTCTGACATTCATCACAAGATGAGACAAACTTACGAGCATCCTTGAAGAGAGTAGGCCAATAAAAATCAGATTGTAATACCTTATGAGCAGTTCTATCTCGAGCATGATGTCCTCCATAAGCTTCGGAATGACATTTCCGTAAGATTTGTTCCTGTTCACGCTCAGGTACACAATGTCTAATAATACCATCTACTCCTTCTTTATAAAGATGTGGGTCATCCCAAAAGTAATGTCTTAAGTCATAGAAGAATTTTTTTTCTTTTGTTGGTATGTGAAACTATATGGAATATATTTAGCAACAATGTAATTAGCATAGTCAGCATACCATGGAGTGTTTTGAGAGACATTTATTGCAGCTAGTTGTTCATCAGGAAAACTATCATCAATAGGTAGTGGGTCATCAAGAATATTTTCGAACCTAGACAAGTTATCAGCTATGGGGTTCTCAGCTCCTTTCCTATCAATGATATGTAAATCAAATTCCTGAAGCAAGAGAACCCACCTAATGAGTCTAGGTTTAGCATCTTTCTTTTCCATAAGATATTTTATAGCAGCATGATCAGTGTGAACAGTAACTTTGGAATCAACAATGTAAGGTCTGAATTTATCACAAGCAAACACGACTGCTAAAAATTCTTTTTCAGTAGTGGCATAATTTCTTTGGGCACTTTCTAGAGTTTTGCTAGCATAATGGATAACATTTAATTTTTTATCAACTCCTTGTCCTAGAACAGCACCAACAACATAATCAATAGCATCACACATAATTTCAAAAGGCAAGTTCCAATCCGGTGGTTGAACAATAGGTGAAGTGGTTAAGGCTTTCTTTAGTGTTTCAAAGGCTTCCATACAATCATCATCAAAAACAAAGGGAATATTCTTTTGCAAAAGATTTGTAAGAGGCCTAGAAATCTTTGAAAAGTCTTTAATAAACCTCCTATAGAAACCAGCGTGACCAAGGAAACTTCGAATACCTTTGATATCTTTAGGACATGGCATTTTCTCAATTGCATCAACTTTAGCTTGATCCACCTCAATACCTCGTTCGGAGATCTTATGCCCCAAGACAATACCTTCATTAACCATAAAATGGCACTTCTCCCAATTCAAGATGAGATTAGTTTGTTCACATCTTTGCAAAACTCGATCAAGGTTGCTTAAGCAATCATCAAAAGAGGTTTCGTAAACAGAAAAATCATCCATGAAAAACCTCCACAATCTTTTCACAAAAATCAGAGAATATAGCAGTCATACATCTTTGAAATATAGCAGGTGCATTGCATAAACCAAAAGGCATACGTCTATAAGCATAGGTTCCAAAAGGACAAGTAAAGGTAGTTTTCTCTTGATCAGATTGTGACACAGGTATTTGAGAGAAACCAGAATATCCATCTAGAAACCAAAAGTGTGTGTGATTAGATAATCTTTCAAGCATTTGATCAATAAAAGGCAAGGGGTAATGATCATTTCTAGTAGCTTTGTTTAATTTTCTAAAATCAATTACCATCCTATAGCCAGTAACAATTCTCTGTGGAATAAGCTCATTTTTATCATTAGGAACAACAGTATTACCTCCTTTCTTAGGGACACAATGAACGGGACTCACCCATCTACTATCAGCTATGGGATAGATTATACCTGCTTCCAGAAGCTTTAATATTTCAGTTCTTACCACTTCTTTCATCTTGGGATTCAATCATCGTTGGTGATCAACAACGGGTTTAGCATCAGGTTCCATATTAATCTTGTGCTGACATAGAGTGGGACTAATGCCCTTAAGATCATCAAGAGTATATCCAATAGCGGCCCAGTGCTTCCTCGGAATTTTCAATAATCTTTCTTCTTCATGTTCTGAAAGGTTAGCACTAATAATAAGAGGATATATCTTTTTCTCATCGAGATAAGCATATTTCAGAGTGTCGGGCAATTGTTTAAGTTCAAACACAGGATCACCTTTAGGTGGAGGAGGACCTCCAAGAGTTTCAATAGGCAAATTGTGTTTCAGTAGAGGTTGTTGTTCAAAGAAAATTTTATCTATTTCATTTCTTTCACGAAAGTGCATATCATTTTCATGGTCTAGCAAATATTGTTCTAGTGGATCGGTAGGAGGAACGACAATAGAAGCAAGACCAATTATTTCATCCTTATTAGGTACTTCTCTATCACGAGGTTTTCTACTAAACTTGGAAAAATTAAACTCATGAGACACATCACCAAACTCAACACTGGCAGTTTCCTTTTTGCAATCTATCTTAGCATTAACAGTGTTCAAGAAAGGTCTACCAAAGATAATGGGACAAAAGTCATCTTGTGGGGAACCAAGAACTAGAAAATCAGTAGGATATTTTATTTTCCCACACAAGACTTAAACATCTCTAACAATCCCATGTGATGGTGTCTCTATTAGTAGGTTTAATAGTAACATCAATATCTTCTATTTTAGCAGGTGCTATGTCATTCATAATTTCTTGATATAAGGTAAAAGGAATAGCACTCACACTAACACCCAAATCACATAAGCCATGATAACAATGATCTCCTATTTTGACTGAGACAACAGGCAAGCCAACTACGGGTCTATGTTTGTCTTTTTCATCAGGTTTAGCAATTCTAGCAGCTTCATCACAGAAGTAAATGACATGCCCATCAATATTTTCTACCAAGAGATCTTTAACCATAGCAACACTAGTTTCTACTTTAATTTGTTCATAGGGCTTACGTGCTCTAATATTACTTTTGCGAACCACAGTTGATACCTTAGCATGTTCCTTTATCCTAACAGGGAAAGGTGGTTTCTCAATATAAGCAGTAGGTACAACTGGATCAACATTGTAAATAATAGTTTCTTCTTTAGCTATGACCGGTTATTTAATTTGTTTTTTAATAGGGGGATGATATTTAAACCATTTCTCTTTAGGGAGATCAACATGAGCAGCAAATGATTCACAAAAGGAGGCTACTATCTTAGAGTCAAGTCCATATTTAGTGCTAAACTTGTGAAAAGCATCGGTATTCGTAAAAGATTTAACACAATCAAATTCAAGCTTTATACCCGACTCATTACCTTCGTCGAGTTCCCAATCGTCAGAGTTGTGTTTAATTCTTTCCAAGAGATCCCACTTGAATTCAATAGGCTTATTCATAAAAGAACCAGTACATGAAGTATCGCGAGCATGGTTTGATCATTATGAGAAAGCCGAGCATAAAAATTCTCAATGATAACTTCTCTCGGGATGTCATGATTGGGGCATGAATATAACATTGACTTAAGCCTCCCCCAAGCTAGAGCGATACTTTCTCCTTCACGAGGCCAAAAATTATATATATAATTCCGATCACGATGAACTAGATGCATAGGATAAAACTTTTGGTGGAACTCCAATTTCAAACGATTCCAGTTCCATGATCCAATATCATCACATAGCCTATACCATGTCAATGCTTTTCCCTTCAAAGATAAAAGGAAAACCTTCTTCTTAACTTCATCTCCGGATAAACCTGCAAGCTGAAATAGTCCACAAATTTCTTCCACATGTATTAGGTGCATATCAGGATGTTCAGTTCCATCTCCTGCATAAGGACTAGCTAGCAGTTGTTCTAACATACCCAAAGGAATTTCATAGCCAATATTTTCAGTAGGTGCTATAGGTTGAGGGGCAACTAATTGTGGTTCCGGTCAAGGTGAAGATACCCCGAACAAACCCCTCAAAGGATTACTTTTCATAGTAACAAGTGACAGCAAATTTCAGCACGTAGTAAGTTTTTCCTTACCGATTTCCACTTACCAAGAGCGCTTCACTCCCCGGCAACAGCGCCAGAAAAGAGTCTTGATGACCCACAAGTATAGGGGATCAATCGTAGTCCTTTCGATAAGTAAGAGTGTCGAACCCAACGAGGAGCAGAAGGATATGATAAGCGGTTTTCAGCAAGGTAATTTCTGCAAGCACTAAATTTGTAAGTAGCAAGTGTTTTGATAGCAAGGTAATTTCTAACGAGAAAGTAACGGTAACAATAGGTAAGGTGAAGCAAGGTAGCCCAATCCTTTTGTGGCAAAGGACATGCCAAAAGTATCTCTTATGATGAGCAAAGTGTTCTTGAGGGTACACTGGAATTTCATCTAGCCACTTTCGTCATGTTGGTTTGATTCGTCTTTGCTACTTTGATAATTTGATATGTGGGTGGATCGGTGCTAAGGTGTTGTTCTTACTTGAACTAAGAACATACTTATGATTAACCCCCTCACAAGCATCCGCAACTACGATAAAAGTATTAAGACAAAGTCTAACCATAGCATTAAACATGTGGACCCAAATCAGCCCCTTACGAAGTAGCACATAAACTAGGGTTTAAGTTTCTGTCACTCTCGCAACCCATCATATAATAACTACTCCACAATGCATTTCCTTAGGCCCAAGGATGGTGAAGTGTCATGTAGTCGACATTCACATAACACCACTAAGGGAATCACAACATACATATCATCAAAATATCGAACACATATCAAATTCGCATGAGTTCTTGCAACATGACTTCTCCCATGACCTCAAGAACAAAAGTAACTACTCACAAATAATATGCATGGTCAAGATCAGAGGTGTATTGAATAGCATAATGGATCTGAACATATAATCTTCCACCAAATAAACCATATAGTAATCAACTACACAAGGTAATCAACACTACTAGTGTCCCACAGGTACCAATCTGAGGTTCCGGTACAAAGATTGAACACAATAGATGAACTAGGGTTCGAGAGGAGATGGTGCTGTTGAAGATGTTGATGAAGAATGGCCTCCCCAAGATGAGAGGGTTGTTGGTGATGATGTTGGCTTCAATTTCCCCCTTCGGGAGGGAAGTTCCCCCGGCGGAATCGCTCCGCCGGAGGGCAAAAGTGCCCCTGCCCATGTTCCGCCTTGAGGTAGTGGCGCTTCGTCCCGAAAGTCCTCCCCTTATTTTTTCTAGGTTTTTTGGGACTAAATACCAGAAGATGGGCTCCGGAGGTGGGCCTGGGTGCCCACCCTCCACCAGGGCGTGGGTAGGGGGGCAGGTGTGCCCTGGTGGAGGGTGGCCACCTGGTGGCCCCCTCCGGTAGTTCTTTGCTCCAAAAATTATTATTTAATATATAAAAATTCCTCGTGAATTTTTAGCTTCATTGGAGTTGTGCAGAATAGGTATCTCTGACGTGCTTTTTCGGGGTGCTGAATTCCAGTTCTCGGTATTCTCTCTCCTGGTGTAAACCTTGCAAATTGTGAGAGAAAAGGCATTAGAATTACTCCCCAAAGAATTATTATGCATAAAAACATTATAACTGATAGTAATAAAACATGATGCAAAATGGACGTATCAGCTAGCGACGTCTCCAAGCTTTGCCTTAGATCAAAATATTTTCTATGTCCCACTTGTCATCCTGCGATGTAGAGGGAGATTGGAACATGTATGTATGTCCACCGAGGTTAGGGCATTTCTAACCGATCCGCTAAAAGTTAGTGCAGTAAAAGTTGGAGTAAAGTTACTGAAGTAAAATTTTACTCCACTGACGGTGGCCGCATCTAGCCGACCCCCTATAGTTAGCGGAGTAAAATCAAATTTGTGGCTGTTTTGCATACTAACCGCATAGACACAATATCTACACAATACATATATTAAAATCATTCAAATGAAAGCATGGATAGCGATAATCATCATAACATAAAGTTTCATCACCGTGTTTTTCAAATTTAAACATGCAAAGTTCACCGAAAAGACATCACTTCAAACACAATGTTTGTTTCAAAATCACCACAAGAATAGCATGTATATGTTGTTGATCGAGCCAATCTTTGGCATGCACCACCACCCTCTCGACCACCACGACTCAAACGAGGTCATTGATAACCCACAAGTATAGGGGATCGCAACAGTTTTTGATGGTAGAGTATTCAACCCAAATTTATTGATTCAACACAAGGGGAGCCAAAGAATATTTGAGAGTATTAGCAGTTGAGTTGTCAATTCAACCACACCTGGAGATAAATATCTGCAACAAAGTGATCAGTAGCACAGTAATATGATAGTTTGATAGCAGCAGTAACAGTAGCGGTAACAGTAGCAGTAATAGTTTTGTAGCAAGTGCAATAGTAACACCAACATTAGTAACTTAGCAAGATCAATAAGCGGAAAGCTCGTAGGCACTGGATCGGTGTATTCGTTGGATGATATTCATCATATAACATTCATAACCTAGGGCGACACAGAACTAGCTCCAGTTCGTCAATGTAATGTAGGCATATATTCCGTATATAGTCATACGTGCTTATGGAAAAGAACTTGCATGCCATCTTTTGTCCTACCCTCCCATGGCAGCGGGGTCCATAAGGAAACTAAGGGATATTAAGGCCTCCTTTTAATAGAGAACCGGAACAAATCATTAACACATAGTGAATACAAGAACTCCTCAAACTACGGTCATCACCGTGAAGTATCCCGATTTCTGTCACCCCAAGGTTGATGGATCATAACACATAATAGGTGCATATGACTAGGCAAGATCGGATCAAGAACATAGATATAATGATGATAACATAAACGGTTCAGATCTGAAATCTTGGCACTTGAGCCCTAGTGACAAGCATATTAAGCATGGCAAAGTCATAGCAACATCAATCTTAGAACATAGTGGATACTAGGGATCAAGCCCTAACAAAACTAACTCGATTACATGATGAATGTCATCCAACTCCTCACCGACCAGCAAGCCTAGGAAGGAATTACTCACTCTCGGTGGGGAGCATCATGGAATTGGCGATGGAGAAGGGTTGGTGATGACGAAGACCGAAGATTCCCCTCTCCGGAGCCCCAAACGGGCTCCAGATCTGGCCTCCCGATGAAGAACAGGATGTGGTGGCGGCTCCGTAACGTAAAACATGATGAAACTTTCTCCTTGATTTTTTTCTGGAAAATTAGGATTTTATAGCGTTGGAATTAGGGTCAGAGGGCCCACGAGGTGAGCACGCTCCACTAGGTCACGCCAGGGGGGCTGGCGCGCCCTGGTGGGTGGTGGCCCCCCTGGGACCCCTCTCTGGTGGCCTCTGGCTCCAATATTCCTCAAATATTCTGAAATAATTCTCCAAAAAGTTTCGTTCCATTCTGAGAACTTTTATTTCTGCACAAAAACAACACCATGGTAGTTCTGCTGAAAACAGCATCAGTCGGGGTTAGTTCCATTCAAATCATGCAAATTAGAGTCCAAAACAAGAGCAAACGTGTTAGGAAAAGTAGATATGTTGGAGACGTATCAACTCCCCCAAGCTTAAACCCTTGCTAGTCCTCAAGCAATTCAGTTGACAAACTGAAAGTGAGAAATAAAAACTTTTACGAACTCTTTTGTTCTTGTTTACTTACATATGCTAAAGTAGCAGCCAGGTTTTCAGCAAAGCTTATGACTAACCATGTCAACAATAACTCTTAAAGATTATATTACCTCATATCAATGACGCAAGCAACTAGCGAGCAATAATAAGATATCTCAAGTGCAAACATTTGTCAAAACAATCATGGTATAATATGACAATAGTGGTATCTCGCTAGCCCTTTCTGAGACCGCAAAACATAAATGCAGAGCACCTCCAAAGTTCAAGCAGCGACTAAACATTGTAATTCATGGTAGAAAAGATCCAGTCATGATGCATCCAACATTCACTATACACAATGCATGAGGATGACAATAGTGCTCTCAGATCTGGCACTTATTTTAGAAGGTGATGACTCAACATTTAAGTAAATAGATAGTCCCTTCGCAGAGGGAAGCAGGGATTTGCAGAGGTGCTAGAGCTCAAAGCTTAAATAAGAGATAAGTATAATTTTGAGAGGTACACCCTTCCTGTCAACATTACGACCAAGATCTATCAATATCTTCCATGTTAAACAAATTAGCGGCGGTTCCCAAGCGGTAAAAGTAAAGGTTTACTCCCCCTCCACCAACAAACACACTCCACGGTGAGCCGAATCCACGGGTACCGTCCAAACCAACAACATTCCTGGGGGATTTTTGTTTAATAATTTGCATTTCTTTTGATTTCGGGACTGGGGATCCCTATTACCACCCTTCTCGTGCAAGGACGAGTGAATAAACACTCATCATGAGATTAACCCGCTTAATATGGAAGATACTGATCACCCCCTGTCTCTCCATGAGCGGTCCAGGCACACAAAACAGATGTTCATTTGAAATTTTTAGAGGTGGCACATGCAAATTTACTTGGAATGGCAGGGTAATACCGCATATAGGTAGATATAGTGGACTCATCTGGAATAACTTTGGGTTAAGGGTTTTTGATGCACAAGCAGTATTCCCGCATAGTACAGGTGAAGGCTAGCAAATAGATTGAGAAGCGGCCAGCTAGAGAGCGAATACGATCATAAACATGCATTGCGAATAATAAACATTCAATGCTATCATGAGTAGGATATGGACACCATGAACATAAATATCATGAAGGCTATGTTGGTTTTGATTCAACTACATGCGTGAACATGTGCCAAGTCAAGCCGCTTGAAACATTCAGAGGAGGATACCATATCATCATACTACGTCACAACCATTTTAATGCATGTTGACATCTAAGATAAATCATTATCCACTCCTAGCTACTTGAGCATGGCATGAGCAACTATAATCTCTAATTGTCATTGCAAACATGTTTGATCATAATATGCTGAATTATGGATACTAGGTTAAACATATTTACAAAAACAAGAACAAGTTGAGTTCATACCCGCTTCTCTCTGCCACAGCCAATTCATCAAATATCGTCATTATTGCCTTTCACTTGCACTATCAAATAATATGGAAATAATAATAGTGCAAGAGTGTCATGGACTAAGCTGGAATCTACAAACATTTTATTTAAGAGGAGAAGACAAAGTAATATGGGCTCTTTGTTAGATCAACTGTAAAGCGTATGAGAGCCACTCAACATTTTCATCGTGGTCTTCTCCTTGGTTTGACTCGATAAAAGAAAGAGAATTTCAGAGAAACACACTGAAATATTTTTGGAGTTTTTAGTTTTTCGAGAAGAAACAAATAAGAGAAGGAAAAACAAAAACAAGAAAAACTATTTACACGGGAGAACTCCCAACAAGCAAAAGAAGAAATGAGAAATCTTTTTGGGGTTTCTTTTAATACTACAACTAACTAAACTGAAAAGAAAAAACGAAAAGAAGCAAGAAGTATTTTTGGATTTTCTCAAAAAATTTCAAGCACAAAAGAAGAAAGCAATAAAATAAATCTAACATGGATAATACAATGAAAGAGTGTGGACACCGACAACTGGAATGAAATGTGTGAACATGAATGTAATGTCGGTTGGAAACATGTACTCCCCCAAGCTTAGGCTTTTGGCCTAGCTTGGTAATCACCATCCGTAGCCTGGATAATAGTCTGAGTGATAGCCTATCGAGGTTCTTGGTGCAACCACCTCAGCCCTCCTGGCAGCTTCAATCTCTGCATTGTACGTGCGGGCCTCGCTCTCAAGGACATAGTATCTTCCCTTCCTGTTATAATCAAAGAGAGCAGAAGCAGGCAATACAATAGGCACAACGGGACCGTTGTCGAACCTCAAGTTGTAAGTATAGTTACTGACCGTGCCCTTAAGAAATCTATGGTGTTTCATGGCATCAAAGTCTAAGTACTGGTTAGGTAAGATAGGATCATTAGGCCAAGAAGATGTCGTGGGAACGACCCTGACAATAGAAGGTAGGGGTACGAATGGAGAGGGCAGAGTCCTAGCTATGGTGAGGTTGTACACACAGATGTATGAGTTCAGGCCCCTCTCGTGGAGGTAACAGCCCTACGTCTCAGTGCTTGGGAGCTCTTGTCGTGTGGAATCTGAGAATTACAGGGGGTGCAAACCCTTGTGCCAGAGGGGAGGGGTGGCTTATATAGAGTGCGTTGCCCCTCATGAATACCCGGCAACCAAGGGTCCGATTGTGGTAATGAAGGTGTACGTTACTGATAACGTACGTAATAAATGCTACTAATGGTGTCTAGTCGAACGCCTGCCCGTTGGCCTCCCTGGAGTGGCTTCTGGTCTTCTGCGGTCGAGTGACTTCTGATTCTTCCGAGTGAAAAGATAACTGTCGAGTGGAGAGAGAAGCCTCCGAGTGAACTGTTTGTCGAGTGACTCATGTGCCGTGGTGATTTCAATCAGAGTCTTCCTTGTAATCTTTAAGTCCTCCAAAGTAGTGTCCTTAGGTAGGGTATGTAGGTCAGGCCTATGACCCTACCCTAGGTACATATCCCCATCATTAGCCCCCGAATGGATCGGGGTTCGAGTGAAAAGGGATCGATGCAGGTTCTGATAAGACACGAAAATTCCGAGTGCATTTTAGGGCTTCACAGAAGTCTGCGTCGATTGGAATCTTTGTCATTCACCCTGATCGATTCTGTCTTGATATGCATCCGAGTGAACTTTGCATACTTGCTTGTTTTCCCCTCGAGTAGATCAGGTCTTAGTCAAGTGGTTTCTAGTCCAGTGGGGGCACGATGAGTGTGTTGGGGAACGGAGCATGAATTTCAAAAAAAATCCTACGCTCACGCAAGATCTATCCATGGAGATGCATCGCTATGAGAGGGGAGAGTGTGTCTACGTACCCTCGTAGACCGTTAGCGGAAGCGTCTCACAACGCGGTTGATGTAGTCGAACAATCCTTCGAGCTCCACCGATCGAGTACCGAACGTACGACACCTCCGAGTTCTACACACGTGCAGCTCGGTGACGTTCCTCGCCTTCTTGATCCAGAAAGACGTCGAGGTAGTAGATGAGTTCCGTCAGCATGACGGCGTGGCGACGGTGACGGTGAAGTGATTCCGGCAGGGCTTCGCCTAAGCTCTCCGAAATTATGACCGAGGTGGAAAACAGAGATCGGGGCACCGCACACGGCTATGGGACAATTGTGTGTCTCCAAGGGGTGCCCCTCCTCCGTATATAAAGGAGGGAGAGGGAAGGAGGCTGGCCCTAGGGGCTGCGCCAAGAGTGGGGAGTCCTACTAGGACTCCTTAGTCCTAGTAGGATTCCACCTCCCAAACGGAGTAGGAAAGGGGGAAGGGAGAGGGAAAGGAAAGAGGGGGCTGCGCCCCCTCCCCTAGTCCAATTCGGTTTGGGCAAGGGGGGCGCGCGCCTCCTCACGTGGCCTGCCTCTTCTTTTCCCGTATGGCCCAATAAGGCCCATTACTTCTCCCGGTGAATTCCCGTAACTCCCCGGTACTCCGAAAAATACCCGAATCACTCGGAACCTTTCCGACGTCCGAATATAGCCTTCCAATATATGAATCTTTACCTCTCGGACATTCCGAGACTCCTCGTCATGTCCGTGATCTCAGCCGGGACTCCGAACAACATTCGGTCACCAATCACATGACTCATATAATACTAAATCGTCATCGAACCTTAAGTGTGCGGACCCTATGGGTTCGGCAATGATGTAGACATGACCGAGACAACTCTCCGGTCAATAACCAACAGCGGGACCTGGATGCTCATATTGGTTCCTACACATTCCACGAAGATCTTTATCGGTGAACCTCATATGTCAACATACGTTGTTCCCTTTGTCCGGCGGTATGTTACTTGCCCGAGATTCTATCGTCGGTATCCAATACCTAGTTCAATCTCGTTACCGGCAAGTCTCTTTACTCGTTCCGTAATACATCATCTTGCAACTAACTCTTTAGTCACGGTGCTTGCAAGGCTTCTGTGATGCTGTATTACCGAGAGGGCCCAGAGATACCTCTCCGATAGTCGGAGTGACAAATCCCAATCTCGATCCATGCCAACTCAACAAACACTTTTGGAGATACCTGTAGTGCACCTTTATAATCACCCAGTAACGTTGTGACGTTTGATACACCCAAAGTATTCTTACGGTATCCGGGAGTTGCATTATCTCATGGTCAGAGGAACGTGTATTTGACATAGTGAAAGCAATAGCAATAAACTGAACGATCATTTGCTATGCTAACGGTTGGGTCAAGTCCATCACATCATTCTCCTAATGATGTGATCTCGTTATCAAATGACAACTCATGTCCATGATCAGGAAACCTTGACCATCTTTTGATCAACGAGCTAGTTTAGTAGAGGCATACTAGGGACATAGTATTTGTCTATTATCCACACATGTATTTAGTTTCCGGTCAATACAATTCTAGCATGAATAATAAACCATTATCATGAACGGGGAAATATGATAATAATAAACACTTTATTAATTGCCTCTAGGGCATATTTCCAACAGTCTCCCACTTGCACTAGAGTCAATAATCTAGTTTACATCTCCATGTAATTAACATCCAATCAGTTCTAGGGCTGATCATGTTTTGCTTGTGAGAGAGGTTTTAGTCAACGGGTCTGCAATATTCAGATCCGTGTGTTCTTGGCAAATCTCTATGTCATATGTAGATGCTGCTACCACACTCTGCTTGGAGCTACTCCAAAAACGACTGTCCCACTTTACGTATCCTCTAGGGTATATTTCCAACAGAGTGCACCCACTAGGTGTAGTCCCCGAGACCGCTGTCGAATGGTGGTGACATCGACATGGGTCTTAGATTTGTTTTGATAGTCGCTTGTCACTCGACAGGCTGGACCTGGTCGAGTGATAGTAAGTCCAATGGGGGCACGCTGAGTGCACCCACTGGGTGTAGTCCCCGAGACAGCCGTCGAGTGCTTGCATCGGCGGGGGTCTGATAGAGACAATGTTCGCTTTTTTGCTTGGCTGAATTTGTTTGGTTTCCGAGTGAGATGGATGCTCATTACCCGGAAGAATTTTGAACTTAGGCGAAAACTGGTTCGCAACTAAGTTTCCGAGTGAAAGTGTTGCCTGTCACTCGGAACAGCCTTTAACTTAAGCGAGGTCTGACTCGCGGCTAAGTCCCCGAGTGAGAGGAGTGCTCGTCACTCGGGAGAGTTTTTAACTTAGGCGAAAACTGATTCGTAGCTAAGCTTCCGAGTGAATGGGATGCTATTCACTCGGCGGGATTTTTAACTTAGCCAAAAACTGGTTCGCAACTAAGTTTCCGACTGAGAGAAGCGCTCGCCACTCGGAAGTGTTTTCAGCTTAGACGAAGACTGATTCGCAGCTAAGTTTCTGAGTGAATGGGATGCTATTCACTCGGCAGGATTTTTAACTTAGGCGAAAACTGGTTCGCAGCTAAGTTTCCGAGTGAATAGGATGCTATTCACTCGGCGGGATTTTTAACTTAGGCGATACGGAGTCGTAGCTAAGCCCCCGAGTGTGGATGATGTCCTCACTCAGAGTAGTTTTTAACTTAGGCGATACGGAGTCGCAGCTAAGCCTCCGAGTGTGGATGATGTCCTCACTCGGAGTAGTTTTTAACTTAGGCGATACGGAGTCGCAGCTAAGCCCCCGAGTGTGGATGATGTCCTCACTCGGAGTAATTTTTAACTTAGGCGATATGGAGTCGCAGCTAAGCCTCCGAGTGTGGATGATGTCCTCACTCGGAGTAGTTTTTAACTTAGGCGATACGGAGTCGCAGCTAAGCCCCCGAGTGTGGATGATGTCCTCACTCGGAGTAGTTTTTAACTTAGGGATACGGGGTCGCAGCTAAGCCGTTCACCCACTCGGGGTTGTGGTGTAGATGTCTTCAGCTGAGCGATGGCGCGTGGGACGCCCGAATGATGAAGACGTGCCGCGCGGAGTGGCGACACGCGGAGCGTCCAAATGATGTGGACGTATCCCGTGGAGTGGCGACGCGCGGGGCGGCCAAGTGTTGTAGATGCATCCAACGGAGTGGCGACGCACGGGGCGGCCAAGTGTTGTAGACGCATCCCGTGGAGTGGCGACGCGTGGGGAGGCCAAGTGTTGTAGATGCATCCAGCGGAGTGGCGACGCACGGGGCGGCCAAGTGTTGTAGACGCATCCTGTGGAGTGGCGACGCGCGGGGCGGCCAAGTGTTGTAGATGCATCCAGCGGAGTGGCGACGCGCGGGGCGGCCAAGTGTTGTAGATGCATCCAGCGGAGTGGCGACGCGCAGGGCGTCCGACTGATGTAGGCGTGTCCGGCGGAGTGACAGCGCGCGGGGCGGTCGAGTGATGAAGATGTCTCCGTCGGCATGGCGACCCGCAGGGCGTCCGACTGATGTAGGCGTGTCCGGCGGAGTGACAGTGCGCGGGGCGGTCGAGTGATGAAGATGCTCCCGTCGGAGTGGCGACGTGCAGGGCGACCGAGTGCTGTAGAAGGATCCAGCACAGCGGCGACGTGCGGGGCGGCCGAGTGCTGTAGACGCATCCAGCGGAGTGGCGACACGCGGGGCGACCAAGTGTTGTAGACGCATCCGTCGGAGTGGCGACGCGCGGGGCGGCTGAGTGATGAAGAAGGATCCAGCACAGCGGCGACGCGCGGGGTGGTCGAGTGATGAAGATGTCTCCGTCGGCGTGGCAACGCGCAGGGCGTCCGACTAGAGCATGTCGTCGAGAATGGCGCACAGAGGCGTCCGGTGATCGTGTAACCTGTGTATGAAAATAGCACAAGCTAACATAAAAAATTCTCGAAGTAATTTGATCTTTGCTGAAATGATTTGTGTAAATTACACCCCTAGACACCCGCTGGGTGTGCCAGGTTCTTGCTGGTCCGGAACCAGCAAGAGTCTAAAGGAGTGAAGAATCCGACTGAACTTGTGAAAGTGAAGGGATCCGACTGAACTCGTTTTGAGTATTGGACCCAAATGAAGCGGAAGTGTAGTGTTCCGACATGAAAATAAACAACCGAGCGCAGAGGTACACTCGGTGGTGTGGCTTCCGAGTGGACGTCATGCGCAACTTACGTGCCACTCGATAATGCGGAAATAACTATTTAATTGAATGCAGTATGTGAAGAATGACTTAGCTGTCTGACGACGCGCGGGGCGGTCGAGCGAAGTAGACACGTTCGGCTGAGTGGTGATGCGCGGAGCTGCCAAGTGACGAAGATGTGTCTCGCCGAGTGGCGATGCGCGGAGCTGCCGAGTGATGACGACGCGTCCAGTAGAGTGACGGCACGCGGGGCGGCCGAGTGACGATGGAACGTCCGGCTGAGTGGCGATGCGCGGAGCTGCCAAGTGACGAATACGTGTCTCGCCAAGTGGCGATGCGCGGAGATGCCGAGTGATGACGACGCGTCCAGTAGAGTGACAGCGCGCGGGGCGGCCGAGTGACGATGGAGCGTCCGGCTGAGTGGCGATGCGCGGGGCGGCCAAGTGACGAAGACGTGTCTCGCCGAGTGGCGATGCGCGGAGTTGCCGAGTGATGACGACGCGTCCAGTAGAGTGACGGCGCACGGGGTGGCCGAGTGACGATGGAGCGTCCGGCTGAGTGGCGATGCGCGAAGCTGCCAAGTGACGAAGACGTGTCTCGCCGAGTGGCGATGCGCGGAGATGCCGAGTGATGACGACGCTTCCAGTAGAGTGACAGCGCGCGGGGCGGCCGAGTGACGATGGAGCATCCGGCTGAGTGGCGAAGCGCGGGGCGGCCAAGTGACGAAGACGTGTCTCGCCGAGTGGCGACGCGCGGAGTTGCCGAGTGATGACGACGTGTCCAGTAGAGTGACGGCGCGCGGGGTGGCCGAGTGACGATGGAGCGTCCGGCTGAGTGGCGATGCGCGGAGCTGCAGAGTGATGACGACGCGTCCAGTAGAGTGACCGTGCGCGGGGCGGCCGAGTGACGATGGAGCGTCCGGCTGAGTGGCGATGCGCGGAGCTGCCGAGTGATGACGACACATCCAGTAGAGTGACGGCGCGCGGGGTGGCCGAGTGACAATGGAGCGTCCGGCTGAGTGGCGATGCGCGGAGCTGCCAAGTGACGAAGACGTGTCCCGCCGAGTGGCGATGCGCGGAGATGCCGAGTGATGACGACGCGTCCAGTAGAGTGACGGCACGCGGGGCGGCCGAGTGACGATGGAGCGTCCAGCTGAGTGGCGATGGGCGGGGCAGCCAAGTGACGAAGACGTGTCTCACCGAGTGGCGATGCGTGGAGTTGCCGAGTGATGATGACGCGTCCAGTAGAGTGACGGCGCGCGGTGTGGCCGAGTGACGATGGAGCGTTTGGCTGAGTGGCGATGCGCGGAGCTGCCGAGTGATGACGACGCGTCCAGTAGAGTGACGGCGCGCGGGGCGGGCGAGTGAAGATGGAGCGTCCGGCTGACTAGCGATGCGCGGAGCTGCCAAGTGACGAAGACGTGTCTCGCCGAGTGGCGATGCGCGGAGCTGCAGAGTGATGACGACGCGTCCAGTAGAGTGTCGGCGCGCGGGGCTGCCGAGTGACGATGGAGCGTCCGGCTGAGTGGCGATGCGCGGAGCTGCCAAGTGACGAAGACGTGTCTCGCCGAGTGGCGATGCGCGGAGCTGCCGAGTGATGACGACGCGTCCAGTAGAGTGACGGCGCGCGGGGCGGCCGAGTGACGATGGAGCGTCCGGCTGAGTGGCGATGCGCGGAGCTGCTAAGTGACGAAGACGTGTCTCGCCGAGTGGCGATGCGCGGAGCTGCCGAGTGATGACGACGCGTCCAGTAGAGTGACGGCGCGCGGGGCGACCGAGTCATAGTATGTTAGTCGTCTACATGTCATCGGGTTACTTTCCCGAATAAAATGTTCGTTCGAGTGAGTTGCCATGCGTACATGGCGACGGGACGAGTGACCCTGCATGTTAGTTGCAAGTATAGATACAAATATATTTTTCGCTGAATCAAAACGTCCCTGAACGGATGCTATTTTGCAAGGATTAAAGACGCCCGATTATGCATGATGACGGACGGTAAACGCATGACCATCATGATGTTCCACGATTATGGATGGCTATGCATGCATGCAGCCACAATTAACTGATCACAGAAAATGCTCACCTGATGAGGCACTTGATGACGGACGGTTATGCTTGCATGCATGCACAATTAATTGAGCGCATGAAATGCTCACCTGAAGAGGCGTTTAATGGGGTAATTATACCTTGACGAAGTGGAGCCAGTGGTTTGCTTGACCGTTTCTTCCGCTTCCTCTTTTCTTGCATGTGCTTACCTCTCAAGGAGGAGGCCCACGTCTAAAACCTGAATGCGCATGCAAGAGGCGTTAATTGAAGGTAATTTAAGAAAGAGTTTATACCGATTGTGCATGAGATGGAAATTGTAGAGGCAGCTTGGAGTCCGGAGAGCTCTGCTGCGGTGGAAACGGCTTGTCTGGCCGGAATTGGTCAGCAGCCGAGTGGTGCTGACGAGAAAGGCGAGCGGCTGGCCGCAACCCAGGTGCCGAAGACGCGGGATGGCACAGCCAAGGGCGAGGCCAACGCGAGCACTGGTGGATGTGTATCACTGCCCGCGGAGCCGGAGCTGTCCGCTGGTCAAAGTAGCGTTTCGACGCCCACGGAGCCGGGCCGAGTGCAGGCAGTCATGTCTCGCCGCCCGACGAACCAGGTCGAACGCCGGTCGTCATGCTCTGTCGTTTGAGGAACCTGGACGAGCTTTAGCAGCCGTGCATGTGCGGGCATTCGGTGACGGCGTCGCAGATGAAGCTGAAGGTGACGGCGATGAGGCGGAGAAAGCCGGTGGCTGCGCGTGACGACTGACGACGCCGGCGGCCACGCGTGACGAGGATGAGGCGGAGGACGCCGTGGCCGCGCATGAAGAGGATGAGGCGGAGGACGTCGTGGCCGCGCTCAACGACAATGAGGCGGATCGGGAGCGCCTCAACGTCCAGAGGCGCTTCCTGAACCAATGCCGAGTCGTCGGCAACGAAGGTGAGCGCACCGAGACAGATCTCGTGGCCCAAGAACAAACTGCCGCCGAAAGACATGACGAAGAAGAAAATTGCAAACTCGCCGGAAGTCGCTTAGACGCCTGCCCCACGGTGGGCGCCAACTGTCGTGGGAACGACCCTGATAGTAGAAGGTAGGGGTACGAAAGGAGAGGGCAGAGTCCTAGCTACGGCGAGGTTGTACACACAGATGTATGAGTTCAGGCCCCTCTCGTGGAGGTAACAGCCCTACGTCTCAGTGCTTGGGAGCTCTTGTCGTGTGGAATCTGAGAATTACAGGGGGTGCGAACCCTTGTGCCAAAGGGGAGGGGTGGCTTATATAGAGTGCGCTGCCCCTCATGAATACCCGGCAACCAAGGGTCCGATTGTGGTAATGAAGGTGTACGTTACTGATAACGTACGTAATAAATGCTACTAATGGTGTCTAGTCGAACGCCTGCCCGTTGGCCTCCCTGGAGTGGCTTCTGGTCTTCTGCGGTCGAGTGACTTCTGATTCTTCCGAGTGAAAAGATAACTGTCGAGTGGAGAGAGAAGCCTCCGAGTGAACTGTTTGTCGAGTGACTCATGTGCCGTGGTGATTTCAATCGGAGTCTTCCTTGTAATCTTTAAGTCCTCCAAAATAGTGTCCTTAGGTAGGGTATGTAGGTCAGGCCTATGACCCTACCCTAGGTACATATCCCCATCAGGGGACACTCCCAACCTCGTAGCGAGGCGAGAGGCATAAATCCCTCCATAGAAATTACCATTAGAAGCATTGAGAGTATGTCTCCGTGCAACAATTGCTCCTAAATTGTAGTCTTTAATTCCCGTTAAAGCACTGTGTATAAGACTCAAATCTTGGGCACACAACGTGCTACAATCCTTCTTGCCTACAATGCATTTGCCATTAAAGAGTGCAAAGTACTGAATAGACAGAAAATGGATGCTTTTTATTCTGCCTTGTGTCACCCCTCTAATTTCACCGCAACAAAGGTTTCTCAATAAGGACTAATAATTAGATTTTGTTGGCTCGTCTAGCGAACCCCAGTATGGAATTTTGCACGCTTCACAGAATGCGTCTAAAGGCATGGTGAATGCATTATTATAAAGACTAAATGAAACTCTAGACTCAGGAGGGAAATATTTAAATTTCTTGGTAAATGTCTCTGTGAGAGTGAGGTGTTGAGTGCACTTATCTTCGACGAAGGGAACCAGATCGGCGTTGTGAACGTACTACTCAAATTCTTCCTTAATACCTGCACCTTCCATGAAGGTATTACACGGCCAAAGGCATGATTTGGTTTCGGCATCCCGTATCGAGCTTGCACTTGGCTCAACATAAGATTGTCGTATGGAACTTTCACTTGATGATGCCCCCGAGGATCTTCTCCTCGAAGAACTCCTGAAGAATTGCATTTTATTTGCGAACAATTTCTGAAAAATTTTGTGACACAAAATTTTGTTAACAAAACTAAATAAGATTGATAGCAACTACTCCTAGGGATGCATAGAGGCCATATCAAGCATTCAAACTACTTAGAACTCTAAGAATTCAACTTGCAAGCTCATCTCCAGCAGCACCAAGAGTAGCTAATTATTCTGAAAATAAACCAATAAATCAAAAACTAACTGGAGCAATGGGGGGGTTGCATACCAAGAAGCAATCCCCTAAAACAGTTTCAGAAATGGAGCTTCAAGCAAAGAGATCGAAATCCATGGGTTCTTGAGCAAGAACACGAGGGAGAGAGCAATGGTGATTTTTTTCTGGAGGTAAGAGATGCCATGGGCTAAGGGAATAAGTAAGAGGACCCACATGGGGCCCACCACCCACTAGGCCGCGCCAGGGGTGGCTGGCGCACCTTGGTGTCTTGTGGGCACCAGGTGCACCCCCATATGGTGTTATTTGGTCCAAAAATTCAGAAATAATCAGAAAAAACTCGTGTTAAATTTTCAGGACATTCTGAGAACTTTTATTTTTGGGTCATTTTTTATTGCACGGGAAAAATCAGAAAACAGGATAAACATGGCATTTTATTTTATTTAACTAAGAAAAACAGAAAACAAAAGGTGGATACAAAAAGTTGTGCCTACTAAATTCATTAACTTCATAGTTCTAAAAAATGATCCATTAATAAGGTTGATCAAGTCTTATTAATAACCACCTTCGATTAGCATGAAACCGAAAAACTTTCGTAAAACACTAGGTTACCTCAATGGGGATAGGCATATCCCCAACCATAATAATATCATATTTCTTTTTGACAGTAGGTAGAGGTAATTGAAAGCTTCCAATAATGAGTGTCGGAGAATTTTCAATAACATTCACACCATTCACTTGGAATTGTTTCTCCGGAAAGTGCATCGTATGCTCATTACCATTGATATGAAAAGTGACCTTGCTTTTATTGCAATCAATAACAACCCCTGCAGTATTCAAAAAGGGTCTACCAAGGATAATCGACATATTGTCGTCCTCGGGCATCTCAAGAATAACAAAGTCCGTTAAGATAGTAACATTTGCAACAACAACGGGCACATCCTCACAAATACCGATAGGTATGGCAGTTGATTTGTCAACCATTTGTAAAGATATTTCAGTAGGTGTGAGTTTATTCAAATTAAGTCTTTTATATAAAGAGAAAGGCATAACACTAACACCAGCTCCCAAATCACACAAAGCAGTTTTGACATAATTTCTTTTAATGGAGCAAGGTATAGTTGGTATTCCAGGATCTCCAAGTTTTTTAGGTACTCCATCCTTAAAAGAATAATTAGCAAAGCATGGTGGAGATTTTAACTTCAGGTATCTTTCTTTTATTAGTGATGATGTCTTTCATGTATTTAGCATAAGGAGGCATCTTTAAGATAACCGTTAAGCGGGTACGCAGAAGACTGACCTAATCATTTCAGCAAAGCATTCAAATTCTTCATCATCCCTTTTCTTAGATGGTTTAGGTGGGAAAGGCATGGGTTTCTGAACCCATGGCTCTCTTTCTTTACCATGTTTTCTAGCCACAAAGTCTTTCTTATCATATCGTTTATTTTTAGGTTGTGGGTTATCAAGATCAACAGCAGGTTCTATTTATACATCATTATCTGGATCTTTATCATTACTAGGTTGAGTATCCTCATGAACATCACTATCATTATCATTATCACTAAGTGGATGTTCATTACCAGATTGAGTTTCAGCATCAGAAATAGAGACATCATTATTATCAGGAGGTTTTTCTATCTCAGGGTCACTAGAAGCATGCAAGGTCCTATCCTTTTTCTTTTTCGTTTTCTTCTTAGAAGGACTAGGTGTATCAGCATTAATTCCTTGAGAGTCTTGTTCAATTCTTTTAGGATGACCTTCAGGATAAAGAGGTTCTTGGGTCATTCTACCTCCTCTAGTCACTACTCTAATAGCATGATCATTCATATTATTATTCATTTCATCAAGAAATTCTCTTCGAGATTTAGCAACTTGTTCTAACTGAGTTTGAACCATAGAGGCATGTATTTCTACTCCTCTAACATCATTACTTATTCTAAATAACAAGTCACTCAAGCGAGCTATCATATCAAAATTATATTTCAATTGTTTCTGAACATTTGCATTGAAGTGATCTTGTTTCATAATGTAGTTATCAAACTCATATAAGCATTGACTAGGATGTTTCTTGTAAGGGATATCACCTTCATCAAACTTTAATAAAGAATTTACCTCTACCACCTGTGGAGGTGGTGTTGTGTCAAGGCCATGTATTTCTTTAATAGGTGGTAAATTCTTAACATCCTTAGCTTTAATACCTTTTTCCTTCATACATTTCTTTGCCTCTTGCATATCTTCAGGACTGAGAAATAAGATACCCCTCTTCTTCAGAGTGGGTTCAAGCGATGGTTCAGGGAGAATTCAATCATCATAGTTCTTTAATATATTATTCAATAGTTCCTAAGCTTGTTTAACAGTTCGTTCCCTGAAAACACAACCAGCACAACTATCTAGGAAGTCCCTAGAAGCATCAGTTAGTCCATTATAGAAGATATCAAGTACTCCCTCCGTTCCTTGATATAAGGTGTATAGTTTTTTGTGAAAAAAATTCAAATTATAAGGTGTATTCCTTTGGTTGACAGTTTTGCCCCTACAAAAGCTAGACCCCACGCATGACCTTCCTAGAAAAAAGGAGATTAAATGTTCGTACGTAGTGCATGTTATGTGGATTAGTTAGGAAAGAGATTAGACGTACGAGGCAAATCCCACCGGCCCTTAACTTTAGGGAAAAAAACTGGTTTGGTCTTTTTATTCTTTCTCTCGTGAACTGATTTGCCATCTGTCTTCGTTCTTTGAGATCCAGCAACAGCAAGACGCGAAGCACCTCACGTCCTGTGCACCTCACATCTCATGCAGCCGGCGACCCCCATGGAGCCGGAGCCGGCCACCTTGCGCTCCACGAAGCTAGCGATTTCCCTTCTCAATGAGGAGCAGATCAAGTCGACAGACTGCATGCCGTTCGATGGGGAGAAGGTAAAGCCTCCGAGTTCCGTTCCATCGGAAAAAGATGAGATGCAGGCAGCGGCCATTCCTTGCTTCAAGTGTCATGAACTGCCAGGTACAATGAACAAGCCGGTAATTAACTGGCTCACGGACATGGCTTCGTACGTGTGTTCCGGCTGCGGCGAGACTCGAGTTTTGTTCGAGCAGCCGTCGAACGAATTTTGCACTGTCCGCTGAGGTATGCCCATTAGTTCAGTCACTTCTTTGGACACGCCATGACTCAGTACCCCAGCTTCAGTCCTCTCAAGAACCATAGCGTACACAACATGCTTTTCATGGAGTTGATACCACCTTCTCTTCCTAAACAATGTACCATTGGCACCTACAGAATAATTGAAGATTAAACAATGCGGATTCTGCAGCCAGGTTGTCCTAATTGGTGTTTTCGAAAAAATTAGTTTACCTGAGGCTCCTCCATTCCCATCTCCTTGAACACTGTTATCTGCATGTTGTTGTTCTACATGCTCCTCGGACTCACCGACACCACCATTCTCGTTTGCGTCTGCAATCAAAAAGGTGCTTACAAATTACACGTATTCAACACTAAACATTTAATTAAAGAAGAATGCACAACTAGCAAGCAACAAAATTGGCTAGACCAAGATCATCAATTCAGAGACAACAAAAAGGCATGCAAAAGTAACATTGGCTAACAAACGGTTCACATATTCAGCACACATGCAGCGAAACAGCAGAATTTTCAAAGATGCAGGGCGCATGACATGCATGTAATCACTGCACGTACTGCCATTTGTACTACTCCTAATACCATGACGAACAACACATTCAGTTTAGTGCTCTTCTTGCCCTACACGATCTGAACTACTGCAGTGTTCAGATTATAAGAGTACAGGTGATCTACATCTAGACGCGAATTGATAATCTCCTAGTCGTACAGAGTAAGAACTACACATGATCTACGTACACACGTACACATGAATACTGCACCTAATCATGAGTTTAAACAGGAGTACTTTGCAGCATCTAATCAGAACTACTGAAAAAACTGCACACTCTTCAAATGTTCAGATTATGCAGTGTACTCAGGAGTACGTACCTTGATTTACACCAACTACAGGCCACCTGGTCGCCGGGTTAGGGCCGCGCCTTGACCCCGCAAGTCCTAGGCGTCATCGACCATGTGCATGCACGTCGTCCTCGCTGCCTCCTTCGTCGCCGTTTCCATCCGTCATTGCCCGGTTCACAACTGAACGTACACGCTGAGCAAGATGTGATCTTCCAGCGATGCCTCCTCCAAGTCCTGTATGGCCAGAGCTTCCTCGTCCACGTCCCACGCCCGGAGCCCTTACTCTTCCTGCAAGGCCAAGCCTTCCTCCCCGGCGGCGATGAGAACTCTGTTCCATCTCTCCTTCATCTATGATGACAGCAAAAAACAATCAACACGGAGTAACACAACGGATGCGAGAATGAATGAATCCAGTTGGACATACCGTGATCGGGGACGACCCACTCGTAGTCGTAGTTCATCTCGGCCGCATCCTCCTCCGCCTCGTTGCCAAGTCCGTCCCAGTTGATCCTCTCGGAGCGGCGACCAGCCATTGGAGACGGGGAGCAGGAGAAAGAGATGGCGACTGTGGGAAAGGGATGCGATCGGGAGAGAGGATGAGATGGCGAGGTGGGGAGCTGGGGAGGGGAGGATTTATAGCCCCTTCTTCTCCAATTTTGAAGCCAAAAGTTTCAGTGAATGGCGCCATCCTCATTCCCTCCTCCGCTAAAATTTTTCCATGAGTGAAATTTTGAATTTGGCTGAAGCTTTTGCCTGCAAGCCGCGCGGGAGAGAGTAGGGAAGACGCGCGCGCCATGTCGTTCGCGAGAGAATGCGTGGGGCGAAGGACTGCCTGCGATCGGTGGAGTCTTTCCGTGAGGATTTTCTGGGATTTGTTACGCTAAATATGGAAATCAACTGCCGAGAGAGAGAGAGGATCCAGAATTCCCTTTTTTCGCTCTACTCTAACGTGATTATGGGAGGGGCTTTTACGTCCAAAACCAACGAAATTTCCACTCCCAGCCCTTGCGTTAATATTGGTGCAGAAAACTATACACCTTATATCAAGGAACAGAGGGAGTATTTCATTTTTCTTAAGTGGATGATCAGGCAAAGCATTAAGCAATTGGAGAAGCCTCCCCCCAAGCTTGTGGGAGACTCTCTTCTTCAATTTGCACAAAGTTAAATATCTGCTGTAAGGCAGCTTGTTTCTTATGAGCAGGAAAATAATTTTCAGAGAAGTAGTAAATCATATCCTGGGGGCTACGCACACAACCAGGAGTAAGAGTATTGTACCATAGCTTAGCATGACCCTTTAATGAGAATGGTAATAATTTGAGAATATAGTAGTAGAGAATCTTCTCATCATGAGCAAATAGGGTGGCTATATCATTTAGCTTAGTAAGATGTGCTACCATAGTTTCAGTTTCATAGCCATGGAAAGGATCTGATTCAACCAAAGTAATTAACTCTGGGTCGACAGAGAATTCATATCCTTATCAGTAACAAAGATTGGTGAAGTAGCAAACTTAGGATCACATTTCATTTTAGCATTCAAAGTCTTTTCTTTATACTTGCATAGTAGTTTCTTAAGATCATTTCTATCCTTACAAGCAAGAATCTCTCTAGCTATTTCTCCATCCAAATCATAACCTTCAGGTATCTTAGGAATTTCAAATCTAGGAGAGCTAGGCCTAATAGGTGTTTCATAATCATCAGTTTCAGCAGTTTCATCAGTTTCAATGATTTCATTCTCTCTAGCTCTAGCAATTTGTTCATCAAGAAACTCACCTAGTGGAACAGTATCATCAAGCATGGTACTAGCATCATCATAATCATCGTTCATAGCAGAAGTAGCATCATCGATATCAGGATAAATAGCATGTGGTGGTTTTGCAAACTTACTCATAACAGAAGGTGAATCAAGTGCAGAGCTAGATGGTAGTTCCTTACCTCCCCTCGTAGTAGAGGGAAAAAATCTTGGTTTTAGTATCTTTCAGATTCTTCATAGTGATCAATTGATATAAATCCCAAGTGACTCAACAAATATAGCTATGATCCCCGGCAACGGCGCCAGAAAAAGGTCTTGATAACCCACAAGTATAGGGGATCACAACAGTTTTCGAGGGTAGAGTATTCAACCCAAATTTATAGATTCGACACAAGGGGAGCCAAAGAATATTTGAGAGTATTAGCAGTTGAGTTGTTAATTCAACCACACCTGGAGATAAATATCTGTAGTAAACTGATCAGTAGCACAGTAATATGATAGTTTGATAGTAACAGTAACAGTAACAGTAGCGGTAACA
This sequence comes from Elymus sibiricus, assembly GCA_039707655.1. Taxonomy (NCBI): domain Eukaryota; kingdom Viridiplantae; phylum Streptophyta; class Magnoliopsida; order Poales; family Poaceae; genus Elymus; species Elymus sibiricus. Next base: position 105,628,025 of record CM077667.1, on the reverse strand, counting down.
GTAGCAGTAATAGTTTTGTAGCAAGTGCAATAGTAACACCAACATTAGTAACTTAGCAAGATCAATAAGCGGAAAGCTCGTAGGCACTGGATCGGTGTATTCGTTGGATAATATTCATCATATAACAGTCATAACCTAGGGCGACACAGAACTAGCTCCAGTTCGTCAATGTAATGTAGGCATGTATTCCGCATATAGTCATACGTGCTTATGGAAAAGAACTTGCATTACATCTTTTGTCCTACCCTCCCGTGGCAGCGGGGTCCATAAGGAAACTAAGGGATATTAAGGCCTCCTTTTAATAGTGAGCCAGAACAAAGCATTAACACATAGTGAATACATGAACTCCTCAAACTACGGTCATCACCGTGAAGTATCCCGACTTCTGTCACCCCGGGGTTGACGGATCATAACACGTAATAGGTGCATATGACTAGGCAAGATCGGATCAAGAACATAGATATAATGATGATAACATAAACGGTTCATATCACGCCCAAGATGCGATCCTATCCTAATTTCGGCGCGAGGGCCTCGACAGGGATAGAAGCGCATCTCGTCGTTTTGCAAGAATGGATATCATTACAAGTACATGTATAGAAGAGATGAGTATATGGAATTGGCTTACACTCGCCACAAGCTACATCAAGATCACATCAATACTACAACATATTCAAACATCATACAGAAGAGCAGGGTCCAACTACGGACGAAATCAAACGATAAAATGACATCCATACTTGCTTTCCCAGGCTATCGCCTGGAACCCATCCTAGATTGATGAAGAAGAAGAAGAAGAACTCCAAATCAAACAAGCATCACACTCACGTCAAAGCATCGCATTACCTGTACCTGCAACTGTTGTTGTAGTAATCTGTGAGCCAGAGGGGACTCAACAATCTCATTTCCAAGGGTATCAAGACTAGCAAAGCTTAATGGATAAGGTATGGTTAAATGGTGAGGCTGCAGCAAGCACTAAGCATTTATTTGAGTGGCTAACTTACGAGTACAGAAAATAAGTATGGTGGTCCACGCAAAACGGACATGAACTAATAATGATCACTAAGTGATCTTGAACACCTGCTTACATCAAACATAACCCCACCATGTTCTCCCCCGGATAAGGACTCACGAGAAGAGACAGTCACAGTTACGCACATAGTTGGTGTATTTTATTTGAGTTTACTTCAAATTTGCTATGACCGGATGTTAAACAAAGTTTCCAAATTGCCACTTAACCGCGGGCACGGCTTTCCGAAAGATTTAACCCTGCAGGGGTGCTCCAACTCATCCATCACAAACTAACCACACACCGCGGGAATAACCTCGACCGCGAATCTCATGATTTCCTAGGCAATTCCGTTGGAAAACTGCAACCTCGAGATAGCCCGAAGTATTCTCGGAATTCCTTGCACAAGACGTTCCAGAAAGGTAAAACCAATCCAGCAAGATTTTACAAACCGAAAACGTCCGACGAATTAACCGACAACGGTGCCGCTACGGTCGACCGTTCGGGTATCAAACGACCTCTGATTGCGACGAAATTTGACATGCGGTCTACCTACACTATAATAAGACCGCATGCCAAGTTTTGACCCAATCCGATAATATGTTATACGCACTTTTAAAAACAATATTTTATCGATGCCGCGAGCGCGTGTGTGTGTGGTTGGTCTCGAAACGGTCGACGACACGAACGGAGAGAACCGGCAGCTACGAACGGATGCAAGTTTTTGAAAACGAGTGACGATGCTATGCAGATGACGCGAATGATGCAATGATGAATGCGACAACCAGACGAATCACATGACAACAATGGAATAAAAGGGGAATCTTCTGGGGCGTCGGTCTCGGGCTGGTACAACTGTCCTCCACTAACAAGAGATCTCGTCCCGAGATCTTAGAATGAGAAGGGGAAGAGAAAGAGCAAGAGAAAGAGGTAAAACTTAGTTGCTTCTCTGACAAACGAGTGAAACCAATGATCATTGAAGGTTCCAACGCGATGAAGAATGACACGTGGAACAAGGAAGAATTCATAAGAGATTTGGTCAGCACTTCGGTAGAAAAGAGAAGCAACGCTTGATAAGATGGAAAGAACTTGACAAAATGGCACAACACTCCGGTTAAATGGATAAGCAAAGAAAGAACATGATCTTTGACAAAACAAGATGATGGTCGAAGAGAGCAATATCACAACTCCTACGGAATAAAAGAATAGAAGCTAGATCGATGGAAAGAAGGAACGGATAAGAAAATGACAACTTCTATCCTAATTGAACCTCAAAAGAGTCCTTACCAAGAAGAGATTGAACGGAGTTGTTGAAAGACCAACAACGAAAAGAAAAGCATGTTGTGGGCTTATGGAAAACATCTCAAAATTATGAGGTGACAACCGGCCACAATAGAAACAATTGATTGCTTGGGAGCAACAAAAGATGAAACTTCTTTCACCAAGAGGATACATTGAGAACATGGATATATGATAATCACCATGATAGCAACAAACCTTAGAAAATGCCTTAGGTGAAATCCGATCCAACATAGCTCCAAGGAAGACAAATGGGTTAAATATATCATTCTTGACAAATTCTCTTCGAGACTCCTCATGAATAAAGAATGCTATAAATACCATCTCAAAAGATAATGAAGAAAGAATTGCTCATTGAAATGCAAGATAAAGAATACTTGAGCCTCTCCAACAAGAATCTTGAAGAATACTCGAGAATGAACAAAATCCTTGATGAACCACCATGAAGAACCTTCGGGAAATTGTTTGATCTGTTCGATCGTACAAGACGGAACTGTTTATGGAGGAAGGTAGTCGATAGAGATGCTCGTACACACTCTCTGGCTGCATGGCAATTAATATGTCGCCCCAAGAAAAAGGGTGGCCTCGGAGTTCTTGATCTCAAGGTGCAGAACCATGCCCTGTTGATGAAATGCATTCATAAATTTGATGTACACTGGGTTATGCTAGTTTGGGACAAATACTATGATGGAACTCCTCCACATGCAAGACCAAAGTGTGGATCGTTTTGGTGGCGGGATGTTTTCTCTCTAATGCATATATACAGAGGAATCACCTCCTGTATTCCAAGGGCCGGCGACACAATTCTCCTTTGGAAAGATCTATGGGACAATGAACGTGTATGGCAGGACAAATATCATCGCCTATTCTCATTTGCAAAGGAAGAGGATCTATCTCTAGCACAATTCATAGGTAATCCTAACCCTGTGACAAACTTCCATTTGCCACTATCAATAGAAGCCCGAGAGGAACTCCACCTGTTAACCCACAAAGTAGACCAAATCACACTTGAACCTTACACTGCGGATGAATGGATCCTATGTTGGGGTGATACAACCTTCAGACCAAGCAAATATTACAAATTATTTTTCAGAGGGCTGAACCCACCAACACATATAACGGACATATGGAAAACTAAGTGCATGAACAAACATAAAGTATTTGCTTGGCTGATGTTTATGGATCGTGTAAACACAAGAGATATGTTGTGTAGAAGACACTTTGATATTGGGGAAGATCATTCTTGCCTGTTATGCTCTCAAGGACATTTGGAAACTTACACTCACCTATTCTTCCAATGCGGATTTAGCAAAACCTGTTGGGATGTATTACATATACGTTGGGACACTTCCTTGGGCATTCAAGAGATGATGGCAGAATCTGGTAGAGCATGGAATCAAGCTCTGTTCAAAGAAGTGGTTATTCTAGCTGCTTGGAACCTATGGAAACAAAGAAATGGGCACTGCTTTGATAAGGAGAGACCTACAATCACTAGATGGAAAAGAGTACTATTGGCTGATTTGGAAATGCTAAAGTACAGGATCAGATTTGAAGGCGCAAGCACACTAGAGGCTTTGATTTCCTTTCTACACACCTAGACTACTCCTTGTACTACTGTACTTTTCTTGGTCTGTTTTCTTTTCTTTTTCCCTTGGCCTTTTTTAAGGCACAAAATTTCCATTTTCATGGAGATATGTATATAGCAATATAAAATACCTCCCTTTTATTAATACAGGACAGTGGGAGCCTCTCCCGCTGTTTTTCATTGTCAAAAAAAGAACCTTTGGGAAGAACTCCGGAATGAAAGGATGATAGAAAAGAATTGAAGGTTGAAAAAGAAAAAGATTGAGGCCTTGCCATGATTTAGATGAAGCTTCGCGCTGAGATACTTGAGAAAACTTGGAACTCCGGGAAAGAAAAGATGAACACTTGGAACCAAGAATTTGATATGATGAAAAACTCCAGAAGAAGGATTGAAATCACCTTGATGAAAAGAATAAGAATTATGTTATGTCTATCCTTCATCAAGTTAAATTGATGACAAGCAACGGATTTAGCAGACAACTTATTCTTCTTGAAATGATTGAAGAGAGATAGAGCACAAACTTGAAGAAGTATTGAATGAGAACACCGGTAAGAATTGCAAATGAATGAAGATACCACGAATGAATGGAGATATATGACAAGAGAATGTAGGGATCATGATCCACCTAGAGAAATCTTGAACGAATCACCGGAATAATTGAGATACGAACGAAGAGACAACAATTGAGAACAATTTGAAAACGACAGCTGAAAGCTGAGGATGAAGAAATCTTCTGAAATGATGGCCTTCGGAGGATAGAGAAATGAAACAACTCTAGGATGCTCCGGATAGACATGGAACGAATTTCTCATGATAGAAAACAATTTGAAAGGATAGCACCAAGCTGAGATGACGAATCTTCAAAAGAATGGACACAGATTTAAGAGAAACTCTCCTTCGTTCTTCAACGCTGAGAATGATGATGAAGAACACGACCATGAATTACTGAGATACTTCGGAATAAATAATAAATAAAGGTTGAGCCAACGATGAAAAATGATTCGAAGCGGTCTTGGAGAAGGAATATGACTGATGCAATCCATTCTTATGCCACATCTGAAAAGAACTTGAGATCTCCGGAAAGATTAGAAGAGCCAGGTAAGATCCTGGTAAAAACCTGTGGGTTATGGGCCCACTCAAAGGAAAACATCATTGAAACGATTGCTTAGGAATAGATGGCACCGGTAGAAAATGAAAACTTGATGAGGTGAGAACCTTGAAATATTTTGAAAGGATTGAATGAAAACATGAATCTTCTGAGATATCTTCAGCACTCCGGATAGAACAGAGAGATATGAAAACCAAGAGAGGCTTGATAAAGAATTCCAACACGAGAAAGCATTTAGAGAATGAAAAGGATATGGTGAGCACTGAAAGCTTGAATTGAATCATCGGGGAAGAAAACTAGAACGAAGATTGATGAACTTCTATCACTTGAGCATCTTCACAAAGAATCACCGGATATAAAACGGAAGAAAAGATAGCGGAAGCATCACATGAATAGAAAAGGCACTTGTATGAGAATTTAATCACTGAAGAAAAAGGGCGGGAGGGTGGGAAAACAAAGAAAACTTGGCACATATGAGAGAGTCTCGGGAAAATAATATGAGGATTGATCTTGCAAATATTGAAAGGATAGAATTATCTTGAAGAGAAGCACACCGGATGAAAAGAATTGATATGACACTTGAGTGAGCAAAAGAATTAGCATTCCCATAGAAATATGAGAACACTTCTTAGGAAAGATATGAAATCACCACTTCACATCGAAGCACCATGAATTACCATATTCAAAAACAAAACAAAGGATGAGGCTTACGAAACAAGCCGGAAACAAATACATAACCATTATGCATTTGCCGGAAGGATAATCCTAGGTAACTACTTGAATTCTCACCTAAGAACTTCCGAACTTTCTTGGTTATGCGATTCGGGTTGCGAACCCAGGAACGTACCCAAGATAATTAGCTACAACTGCACCCGCAACCTTCCACAACGTAATCCAAGAAACTCCGCAAACTCGTCTACCTCAGATACTCATAATTACAACGATACTAAACATGGCACTATATCCGAACTCTCTCCACTAGTACTGGGGATGCCGGACTCCTCTCGCCACTACTAGTATTGAAGCAATTTCGAACATCCTCCGTCCTGAGATACTAAGGAAACTGAACGATAATGATGTGTCAAGAATCACTCGAAGCTCTACTCCTCGATAACAGGAGGCACAAAGTACAGAACTCCATCACATCGGCATCATAGAGATTCCAAAATACCCGCGTGATCCTAAAAATTTTTGAGCGAGAAGAGGGTAGAATTAAAATTCCTACGTCAGGATTCCTCACCAGAGCATAGAAGAGGAGTAAAAAGAATCCTACTCTCTGATATATAACTTGACTCAAAATAGTTTTTTTTTACTAGACTCGACTCGGACAAGTTCGATCAATCAAGGGGGCTCCTAGGTCGGTACAGGCTCTGATACCAACTTGTCACGCCCAAGATGTGATCCTATCCTTATTTCGGCGTGAGGGCCTCGACAGGGATAGAAGCGCATCTCGTCGTTTCGCAAGAATGGATATCATTACAAGTACATGTACAGAAGAGATGAGTATATGGAATTGGCTTACACTCGCCACAAGCTACATCAAGATCACATCAATACTACAACATATTCAAACATCATATAGAAGAGCAGGGTCCGACTATGGACGAAATCAAACGATAAAATGACATCCATCCTTGCTTTCCCAGGCTGCCGCCTGGAACCCATCCTAGATCAATGAAGAAGAAGAAGAACTCCAAATCAAGCAAGCATCGCGCTCACGTCAAAGCATCACATTACCTGTACCTGCAACTATTGTTGTAGTAATCTGTGAGCCATAGGGGACTCAGCAATCTCATTTCCAAGGGTATCAAGACTAGCAAAGCTTAATGGATAATGTATGGTTAAGTGGTGAGGCTGCAACAAGCACTAAGCATTTATTTGAGTGGCTAACTTACGAGTACAGAAAATAAGTATGGTGGTCTACGCAAAACAGACGTGAACTAATAATGATCACTAAGTGATCATGAACACCTGCTTACGTCAAACATAACCCCACCGTGTTCTCTCCCGGATAAGAACTCACGAGAAGAGACAGTCACGGTTACGCACACAGTTGGTGTATTTTATTTGAGTTTACTTCAAGTTTGCTATGACTGGGTGTTAAACAAAGTTTCCAAGTTGCCACTTAACCGTGGGCACGGCTTTCCGAAAGATTTAACCCTGCAGGGGTGCTCCAACTCATCCATCACAAATTAACCACACGCCGCGGGAATAACCTTGACCCCGAATCCCGTGATTTCCTAGGCAATTCCGTTGGAAAACCGCAACCTCGAGATAGCCTGAAGTATTCTCGGAATTCCTCGCACAAGACGTTCGAGAAAGGTAAAACAAATCCAGCAAGACCGCCCGACAGGCCAGATCCCAATAGGAGCCGCGCGTATCTCTTTCTCAGGGCACTACCAGATGGGACTAGCTACGAGGAAAACCAATCCCCGAGTTTCCTCGAGGCGGCCCCGCAGGGAGCCCGTTTTGGACCAACACTCATGAGGAGCACTGGCCCGGGTTGTTGATTAAGTATCCTCGGGTTAATTACTCCCTATGCAGGTTTATTAGTTATTAGGCAAATGTAGTACCAATGTTGGGTCTTGCCAGACGAGTTTTATCCCAATACGAAAATCAAGGGGGTCCCCATAACAACCCCGAGCATGTTAGGAGCGCTCAATATGGAACATAACACCGGTTCACAAGTAACTCGGGCGGCAAAGATGGAACAAAACACCAAGAAAAAGGCCAAGCCTTCCACCTATTACCAAGTATATATGTGCATTAAATTAAATAGCAAAATATTGTGATATAACAAAAATATCCATGTTGTCGCATAAAAGCAATTGCACCTGCAGCTAGAAACGCTATAAGAGGGGCTGAGCAAGCGGTAACATAGCCAAACAAAGGTATGCTGGGATGTGGAGGGGTTAGAAGCTTTTCATGGCAATGTTGGGAGGCTTGACATACAAGCGGTAGGTAGCGAGACATAACGATAGAAGCGAGACAACTAGCATAGCAATGATAGTAGTGGTATCCAGGGAAATGTGTCATCTTGCCCGAGATCCCGCTTGGAAGAAGAACGAACCCATGAAGAAGACGATCCATGAAGTAGACGAACGGGACTTAGTCGAACGAATCCTCACACTCCGAACGTTTTCGGAACTCTATCGAGAAGAAGCAATCCAGAACAAACAATCAACACACGATACACCACAACATATTCATGACATGATGTGCAAACAAATATGATGCATGTTATGCATGACATGGCAAAGCACAACAATCAACGTCTACATATTAAGTGAAGCTCAATATGCAACGAGTTGCATATTGACGAAACTCCACACTTGAATTACTTAGTTCACTCCCGTTTAGGTACACATCAATGTTAGATGTTGTTATACATGGCAAGAGGTGAAGCATAAGTAAACTATCTATCTAGGCATCTTAAATGAGGCCGGAAACAACTTATAGTATTTCCGAAATGACCCCATATGTTAATTTCGAAATTGGTCCAGATCTGAACTAACCATATTATATATATTTTTAAACAATAGAATAAAGTGTACCACGTGATTCTACATGTCATTCTAGTCGATTTACATATGTTTAAAACGGAGCTACGGTCTAAAAGATATGACACACACAAGATTAACATGGCATGAATGCAAAAGACATGAAAATGACAACCACAAGCACTTCAAACCATGAATGCAGCAATATATTATGAAACTACATGAGATTCTAAGCAAGTTTCATATATGGCATGTTCAAAACGGAGCTACGGTTCAACCACAACAACCAACACAAGTTTAGTAGAAATCTGCCCAAAACTGCAACATAGCATATTGCAACCCTCAACTCTACAAGCTACATCCATCTACAAATGCACAACAAGATATGGGGCTGTAGCTTACATGATGCCCAACAATTCATCTATTAACAGAAAGTTGACTACAAGCATGGATCATTAGGAAATAAGCTCACAAGAAGACATATTGAACTAAGCAGTTTTCAGACTTAGTGAAAATACCAGTTTTAACAGAGCAGTTTTTATCACGAAGGCATATTGGCAACAGTAAAACTATATGCTACAGGGCATATATTGGCATGAAACTAAACAGCATGCTAGAGGACATTATGAACTACAAATAACTCCATTGCACCAACCCCAAAGGGGCTGCAGATCATTAGCAAAACACATGGCAAGAGAGCAACAAAATATTACAGATTCCAGACTTAGAAATATTTAGACCCCTCAAAACAGCACTATTTTTATGACATGATGGCAACAAGAAAATAACACCTAAACATGGATTTCTATAGCAACCAAATATACTAGGGCCTAGCACACATGTCCAAGGGCATATCTCATGTTCAAAATTATTTCATATCATGCATGGATTAATTCACACAAAATAAAAAAAGGACATCATAGCAAAAATGACATGGACACAAAATTGCCCAAATGACAAAACTAATTGCACAGATAAATTATATGGATTTTTCTACCCGAAAATCATATATAATACGTGGGTTTTTACTATAAATCAAATGACACAACATTTATGCGAGATTAGGACATAAACCGTTTTGGCAAGTTATTTATGCAAATGAAATGCAAACATCACATCAAACATTTTTATCATGCATGAAAATGCAATATAATTAATCTACACATTTTACATATATGGTTTGATTAATTCCAATGCACGGTTAAATAAATATGCGCAATGCAAAATCATGACATTTATGCGAATTGAAATCAAACATCACAATACACATTTTTCATCCATGAAAGTGGGAAATAATTAATGTACACATAATTCTACACATTTTGTAGATATAAAATATTTGGATCCGATGCACCGTTAATTATATATTGGCATTTTAAAAACTACGCATTTCTGCAATATAAAAAAAGGCTAATGGGCCGGATCTAGACCATGGCCTAAACAGGGCAGGTGAGCGCACAATAATATGCAGTGCTCATGGGCGCTAGATAGCAGGGTGGTCTGGGCCTCACCTTGGGGGCCTTGCCCGTTGGTGCAGCTGGGCCGGGAATGAGGGAACTGGGCCCCAAGCGGAGGGGCGGCCCACGCGCGGGATGAGCGCTCGAGCGCCTCGCGCTCGGTCAACGCCCCGGGGCTTCTTTCCCCCATGAACAGCGCAACGCCGGCAGCAACATGGCCACAATGGCGGCTCAATCTTCGGCGAGGCAGCAGCCTCCGGTGGATCTGGACGTGCGGAACGACGGGGACGGGCACGGGAAGACGGATTTGGGCGATGGCTCCGAGCTTGAGGCCGGCGGCCATTGCTTTTGCAGGGAGGAAAACGTGGGAGAGGAGAGGTTAGAGAAGAAATGGAGACGGGAGAAGGTGCACGTGCCCATGAGGTGAGCACGCTCCACCAGGCCGCGCCAGGGGGGTTGGTGCGCCCTTGTGGGTGGTGGGCACCCTGGGCCCCCTCTCTGGTGGCCTCTGGCTCCAATATTCCTCAAATATTCTGAAATAATTCTCCAAAAAGTTTCGTTCCGTTCCGAGAACTTTTATTTCTGCACAAAAACAACACCATGGTAGTTCTGCTGAAAACAGCGTCAGTCCGGGTTAGTTCCATTCAAATCATGCAAATTAGAGTCCAAACGAAGAGCAAAAGTGTTAGGAAAAGTAGATACATTGGAGACGTATCAGTCATTGGCAAAGAAATCAACGTCGACATCCTCGCGGTCACCATCACCCGCACCACCACCCTCTCGACCACCATCACCATCCTCTCGGACACCATCACCATCACCACCACCACCACCACCCCCTCGACCACCACCAACATTCTAAAGAGAGGCCAAGATTTCTCCACGAGTGAGCTCCCAATACTTTCTTGCGGTTTCATCCATTGTGTTTGGATTCATGAACATGATAGCATGCTCTTCGGCCTTCTTCACATCATGAATCCTCTCCTCATCAAGTACAAGCCTACGCTCCTCGGCCTTCAACTTTCTCTCTTCGGCCGCCAACTTGGTCTTCCACTTCTCATCCTCGAAGGCCTTGAGCTCATTCCACCTCGCCACCTTGTCTTCTTTGTGTTCGGCCGCAACACCTTCTTGGTCTCAATCATTCCACAAGTCCATCCTTGTAAGTGTCACCGAATGCATTCCTCTTCTTTCTTTCTTTTGCAATCTTGTTTCCTTTTGGTCTATCGTTGGAATCTTCATGAACCTCGTCATCGTTCTCAATGGATATGCTCAACCTTGACCTCTTCAGAGTGGTCTCCACAATTCTTTGGATCCACTTCTCATTCTTGCATAGATCTTTGTAGGAATGATGCAAAGTGAAGAGCTTGTGGCAAAAACTTGGTGTTCCGATGCTTGAATAGCTGTTGGATGTAGGGGCCATACTCCGCCACTTGCACACTACTCGGTGGAGCATGGTCCACTTGGTCGAACGATGCCCAAACGAACATTGTGTACGGCTTGATCGCACGTCCATGGAGTTATTGTACTAGTCGGTGATCCTCTCCCAAAACATGGTCTTAGTTTGATCAATTCCGATCGTTGCATCCATGGAGATGGCACATCAAGCGTCGCAAAGCATAATGTCCTCCTTTTGGTTCTAGTTTTCGATGCGGGTCCTTTAGGCCTTGATGCTTGCTTCGGTCACCTCCACCACATCCTCCTCCTCGGCAACCACCTCTAGGACCTCCTCATCGGCCTCCTCTGTGTCTTGGGTGGCCGAATCATCCCAAAATGAGTCATCATAGTTGAGATCATCAAGTCCAAGGGCGCCGAGGACTCCAACGATGTGAGGAATTCAGCCGTGTTCATCTCCGCTCTATGATACGTCTCCAACGTATCTATAATTTTCACTTGTTCCATACTGTTATATTATCAATCTTGGATGTTTTACAATCATTTTATAGCAACTTTATATCATTTTTTGGGACTAACCAATTGACGTAGTGCCAAAGTGCCAGTTGCTGTTTTTGCTTGTTTTTTACTTCACAGAAAATCACTACCAAACAGAGCCCAAACGCTACGGGAATTTTTGGAGATTTTTTATGGACCAGAAGAGCCAGGATGGGCCAAACAACAACAGGAGAGGGGGCCCAGGGTGGCCACCCTCCACCAGGGCACGCCAGAGGCCCCTAGCGTGGCCTGGTGGAGGGTGCCCACCTCGGGACTCCCCTCAACCGACTATTCGCCCTATATATTCCCAAATATTCAGAAAACCCTAGAGGAGTCGATGAAACACAATTCCAGCCGCCGCAAGTTCCAGAACCTCGAGATCCAATCTAACACCATCACAGAGGGGTTCATCTTCATCATAAGTGCCTCTCCGATGATGCGTGAGTAGTCCACCATAGACCTACGGGTCCGTAGGCAGTAGCTAGATGGCTTCCTCTCTCTCTATGATTCTCAATACAATGGTCTCTTGGAGGTCTATTTGATGTAATGACTTTTGCGGTGTGTTTGTTGGGATCCGATGAATTTTGAGTTCATGATCAGTTTCTATCCATGAATATGATTTGAGTCTTCTTTGATCTCTTATTTGCATGATTACTTATAGCCTCATATTTCTTCTTCGAATCTTTGGTTCAGTTCGGCCAACTAGATCGATTTTTCTTGCCATGGGAAGAGGTTCTTTGTGATGGGTTTGATCTTGCGGTGTTCTTTCCCAGTGACAGAAGGGGCAGCAAGAAACACATGTATCGTTGCCATTAAGGATAACAAGATGGGGTTTATTCCTACATGAATAGATCTTGTCTACATCATGTCACCATTCTTATTGCATTACTCCGTTTTCCCATGAACTTAATACACTAGATGCATGCTGGATAGCGGTCGATGTGTGGAGTATTAGAAGTAGATGCAGAATCGTTTCGGTATACTTGTCTTGGACGTGATGCCTATATAATGATCATTGTCTGGATATCATCATGATTATTTGATCTTCTATCAATTGCCCAATAGTAATTTGTTCACCCACCGTGCGCTATACTCATGAGAGAAGTCACTAGTGAAACCTACGGCCCTCGGGTCTACTTTTCCAACATATTACTTTCGATCTACTATTTTTCCTTTTTGTTTTCAGATCTATTAATCCCAAAAACCCAAAAATACCTTGCTACACTTTTTGTTTACTTAATTTATTTTGTGTTCTCGCGAGATCTATTTGCCAAAACTATCATTACCTAATATATCTTTTTACCGTAGAGAGCTTGACAACCTCTCTTTCGCGTCGGGTTGCAAGTATTTGTTATTTGTGTGCAGGTGCCGTTTACATAGGTGCGTGATCTTCCTCTACGGATTGATACCTTGGTTTCATAACTGAGGGAAATACTTACCGTCGCTGTGCTGCAACATCCCTTCCTCTTTGGGGAAATACCGACGCAGTCTCAAGCCACGTCAAAGGAATTTCTGGCGCCGTTGCCGGGGAGGAAGCAATCTCATCTACCAGGTTCCTAATCACAAATCTCATCTCCTTGCAATTTACATTATTTGCCATTTGCCTCCCGTTTTCCTCTCCCTCACTTCACAAATTTTCCGTTTTATTTGCCCTCTCTTTTTCGTTTGCCTTTTTCTTGTCAGATCTCTTGTTTGCTTGCAATCTTGTTTGCGTAGTCACGATGACTCAAGAAAACACCAAGTTGTGTGATTTTTCCAATACCAATAATAATGATTTTATTAGCACTCATATTGCTCCTCCCTCCACTAGTGCGGAGTCTTGTGATATTAATGCCGCTTTGTTGAATCTTGTCATGAAAGATCAATTTTCCGGTACTCCTAATGAGGATGCCGCGTCCCATCTAAACACCTTCGTGGAATTATGCGATATGAAAAATAAAAAAGAAGCGGACAATGATATTGTGAAGTTGAAATTATTTCCTTTCTCCTTACGGGATCGTGCAGAAATTTGATTTTCTTCTTTGCCTCGCAATAGTATCGATTCTTGGGATAAGTGCAAGGACGCTTTTATTACTAAGTATTTTCCGCCCGTGAAAATTATTTCCCTTAGAACTCAAATCATGAATTTTAAGCAACTAGAGCATGAACATGTTGCACAATCTTGGGAAATAATGAAGTTGATGCTAAGAAATTGTCCTACTCATGGTTTAAATCTTTGGATGATCATACAATTTTTTTATGCGGGATTGAATTTTGTCTCTAGAAATCTTATAGATTCCGCCGCGGTTGGTACTTTTATGGAAATTACATTAGGTGAAGCTACCAAATTGCTAGATAATATTATGGCAAATTATTCACAATGGCATACCGAAAGAGCACCTACTAGTAAAAAGGTTAATTCGGTGGAAGAAATTAGTACTTTGAGTGAAAAAGTTGATGCTCTTATGAAGTTGGTTGCTAGTAAAAATGCTCCTATGATCTTAATGATGTGCCTTTGTCTACTTTGATTGAGCAAAATAGTGATTCCGTAGATGTGAATTTCATCTCGCGAAATAATTTCAATAACAATGCTTATAGAGGTAATTTTAATCCTAGGCCTTTTCCTGGAAATTCCTCTAATAATTATGGTAATTTCTATGGTAATTCTTATAATAGTAATAATAGTAACACCTCTGATCTTGAGAATATTTGTAAAGAATTTATCAATGCTCAAAAGTCTTTCAATACCACGATAGAAGAAAAGTTGAATAAAATTGATGATATGTCTAGAAGCATTGATAGAATTTCCAATGATGTAGAAAATCTCAAGTTGCATGCTTTTCCACCTAATATTAATGAATCAATTAAAGCCTTATATGTTTCTATGGATAAAAGTAAGAAAAGAACCGCTATGCTTAGAGCTAAAAGAGAATCTTTAGAAAAAATGTTTTCTAGCGATTACTTTCATAACAATGATGAAGATCTTAAAATGATTGGTGTTTGCTCTATTGATTCCTTCTTTAGTAATGTTAAAATTTATGATAAAGGGACTCAAGAAGAGTCAACTTTAGCTAGAGAGCGTCCCAATGATTTTGGAGGGTGAAAATCTTGATTAAAATTTTGATAAAGGTGGGTTTGGAGAGATCAAAACTTTAACTAGTGATGTGCCCACTATTCTTGATTACAAAGACTTTAATTATGAGAATTGCTCCTTGGTTGATTGTATTTCTTTGCTGCAATCCATGATAAATTCACCCCATGCTTATGAACAAAATAAAGCTTTTACTAAACATATCGTTGATGCCATGATGAAATCCTTAGAAGAAAAGTTGGAATTAGAGATTTCAATCCCTAGAAAATTGCATGATGAGTGGGAACCTACCATTAAAGTCAAGATTAAAAATTATGAATGCTTTGCTTTGTGTGATTTGGGTGCTAGTGTTTCCACAATTCCGAAATCTCTATGTGATGTGCTTGGTCTTACCAATATTGAAGAATGTTCTCTTAATTTGCACTTGCGGATTCTACTATTAAAAAGCCTTTGGGAAGAATTAATGATGTTATTATTCTTGCAAATAGAACTATGTGCCCATTGATTTTATTGTTCTTGATATTGATTGATATCCGTCTTGTCCCATCATACTTGGTAGACCGTTTTTACGCACTATAGGTGTCGTGATTGATATGAAAGAATGCAATATTAATTTTCAGTTTCCTCTTAGAAAGGGTATGGAACACTTCCCTAGAACAAGAATTAAGCCACCATATGAATCAATCATGAGGGCCTTCTATCTATGGAGTGAAAACTAAGGATGACAATACTTGAATCTATGCGTTATGCCTAGCTAGGGGCGTAAAACGATAGCGCTTGTTGGGAGGCAACCCAATGAATAAATTATTTTTATCTTTTCCTTTATGTTTTTGAGTGTTTGCACAATTATGATTTTGTTATGATTGTGTTTTTATGTTTTATTTAGTTTTTGTGCCAAGTAATGCCTTTAGGATGATCTATAAGATGAGTAGAAACAATGCTGAATATGAAACAGAAACTTTGTTCCCAGTGAACGGATTTTCATTTTTTACTGGAACGTGATATTAAGCTGAAATTTTAATACAGTATTTATAAAAAAATTATTTATGTTGTCCTAATTGTTCAGAATTTTTAGAGTTCCAGAAGTATGGGTAGAGTACATATTACTACAGACTGTTCTGTCTGAAACAGATTCTGTTTTCGGTGCATTGTGTGCTTGTTTTGATGAATCTATGGCTTGTATCGGGGGGTATAAGTCATGGTAAAGTTAGAATACAGTAGGTATAATGCAATAATAAAATATGAATTGGTTTACAACAGTACCTAAAGTGGTAATTTGCTTCATTATACTAACGGGTCTCACGAGAATTTTGTTAAGTTTTGTGTGATTGAAGTTTTCAAGTTTTGGGTGAGATCGCGATGGATGAAGGAATAAGGAGTAATAAGAGCCTAAGCTTGGGGATGCTATAGAACCCCAAGGTAATATCCAAAGAGTAACAAGCAACTAAGCTTGGGGATGCCCCGAGTGGCATCCCCTCTTTCTTCTAACAACCATCGGTATTTTACTTGGAACTATATTTTTATTCGTCACATATCATGAGTTTTGCTTGGAGCGTCTTGTATCTTTGCTTTATTTGCTTTTTATCCTTGCTGCACACACCTATTTGAGAGAGCCAAAAATATTCTATAATTTTCTAGAATTGCTCTTTATGCTTCACTTAAATCTATTGAGCAAAGGAATTGCTCTTATGATTCACTTATATCTTTTTGAGCACGGCGTGCGTTTACATGTTTGAAGAAATGCTCTCATGCTTCACTTATATTAATTTGAGAGTTAGTAATTTTTAAGAAATCCTCTCATGCTTCACTTATATTATTTTGACAGATGAAACTCGTATGCTCATGTTCTTCACTTATATCCATGTGAGCTTGTCAAAAGCAATTGCAATATATGAAACTAGTCCCAAAGTGATAGATATTCAAGAGGGATATAATAAAAACTTTCATGAAGATCATTGGACAAATTAAACTTGATTCTTTGTAATAGTTTTGAGACATGACAATAGTAATATGTGAGTTATGTTAGTGAGTAATTATGCTTAGTAAGAATATTGATATTAAGGTTTGTGATTCCCTATGCAAGCACGAAAGTCAATAGTTGTGCTACGAAATTACATCCTACTTATGGTGCATTATTCGGTGTTAGTTACGCTTAATGCTCTCTTATGTGATTTTTCGTTTCTTGGTTGGATGCTTCTCAATCTTTTGCTAGCCTTCACTTGTACTAAGTAGAAATACTACTTGTGCATCCAAAATCCTTAAACCAATTTTGCCATATGAGTCCACCATACCTACCTATATACGGTATTTCCATGCCGTTCCAAACAAATTTGTATGTGCCATCTCTAAATTTGAAAAAAAATTCCTTTTTGTGTGCTCGTACCGCTCATGAAACGGTAGGGGTGACCGATATTTTTCCATGCTAGATGTGTTATTCTCAAGATGAGTGTTTATTCCCTTTCCATTGCACGAGAGTACGGCGGTAATTGGGATGCCCAGTCCCAAAATGAAAAAGAAAAAAAATATTTACTTTATGTTGTCAAATAATAAATTCCTTGGAAAGTGTTGGTATGGAAGGCAACCGTGGATTCGGCTAGCCATGGAAAGTGAAGGTATGGTGGAAAAAGGAATAAACTTTATTTTCTGTTTGGGAACCGCCTATGGTGTATCTAGCATGGAAAGATATTGAAATCTCTCAGTCGTTTTCGTTGACAGGAAAGGCATGCCACTCAAAATATTTTTCTCTATCAATTTAAACACTTGAGCTCTAGCACCTCTACAAATCCCTACTTCCCTCTGCGAAGGGCCTATCTATTTACTTTATGCAATTTTTATTTTTCAAGTTGAGTCTCCATCTTCTCTTATAAAGCACCAACTAGTAGGCACTATGATCGTACTTGAGCATTATTAGGTGTAGCTAATATTTTAGTGTGTATTGTGAATAGATCAATGATTGAGCATGATGGGCTAGGGATAACTTGCTTTAGCATTGATATTTTGAAAGACATGGTTGCTTGTTGATATGCTTGAGTATTAAAGTTTTCATGTCAAAACTAGACTATTGCTTTGAACCATTTAAAAGTCCAAATGTCCATGCTACAAGGAAACGAATATATGATGAACATGTTAGGCAGCATTTCACATCAAAAATTCTATTTTTATCATATACCTACTCGAGGACGAGTAGGAATTAAGCTTGGGGATGCTGATACGTCTCCAACGTATCTATAATTTTTGCTTGTTCCATGCTGTTATATATCAATCTTGGATGTTTTACAATCATTTTATAGCAACTTTATATCATTTTTTGGGACTAACCTATCGACATAGTGCCAAAGTGTCAGTTGTTTTTGCTTGTTTTTACTTTGCAAAAAATCAGTACCAAACGGAGCCCAAATGCTACGGGAATTTTTGGAGATTTTTTATGGACCAAAAGAGCCAGGATGGGCCAAACAACAACAAGAGAGGGGGCCCAGGGTTGCCACTCTCCACCAGGGCATGCCAGAGGCCCCTGGCGCGGCCTGGTGGAGGGTGCTCACCTCGGGACTCCCCTCAACTGACTATTCGCCCTATAAATTCCCAAATATTCAGAAAACCGTAGAGGAGTCGAAGAAACACAATTCCAGCTGCCGCAAGTTCCAGAACCTCGAGATCCAATCTAACACCATCACGGAGGGGTTCATCTTCATCATAGGTGCCTCTCCGATGATGCATGAGTAGTCCAACATAGACCTACGGGTCCGTAGGCAGTAGCTAGATGGCTTCCTCTCTCTCTCTATGATTCTCAATACAATGGTCTCTTGGAGATCTATTTGATGTAATGACTTTTGCGGTGTGTTTGTTGGGATCCGATGAATTTTGAGTTCATGATCAGTTTCTATCCATGAATATGATTTGAGTCTTCTTTGATCTCTTATTTGCATGATTACTTATAGCCTCGTATTTCTTCTTCGAATCTTTGGTTTAGTTAGGCCAACTAGATCGATTTTTCTTGCCATGGGAAGAGGTTCTTTGTGATGGGTTCATGTAACAGCCCGAGACCGACGCTCCAGAAGATTCCCTTTTATTTCCATTCTCATTATGTGATTCGTTCTATTGTCGCATTCAACATCGCATCATTCGCATCATCTTGCATAGCATCGTCACTCGTTTTTGAAAACTTGCATCCATTCGTAGTCGCCGATCCACTCCGTTCTCGTCGACGATCTTTTCGAGACCAACCAAACACGCACGCGCCCACGGCATCGAAAAAAATATCGTTTTTAAGGTGCGCGAAAAATATTCTCGGATTGGTTCGAAACTTGGCGTGCGGTCTTGTTATATTGTAGGTAGACTGCCTACCGAATTTCGTCTCAATCAGAGGTCGTTTGATATCCGAACGGTCAATCGCAGTGGCACCGTCATCGGTTTATTCGTCGGACGTTTTTCGGTGTTTAAAACCTCTGTGCCGGGCCGCACCACCTCCCTCTCTTCTCAGCCTAACCCCTCTAACACAGCCCACTAGCCCAACAACCTAAACCCCGCCATTGGAGCCATCGGATCGCGATCGGAGGGCTCCAAATCGTTCCAAACCCTCAACCCTAGCCAAAAATTGCTATAAATAGAGGCCTCCCCTACCAAAAATGGCCTAGCCCCTCTTCCACCTCGGGATCGTGCCCTCCCCTGTCCACCGCCGCCACCTGAACCCCTGCGCCGCCGCCAAGTGGCCCAGCCACCTCTCCACACCGCGGTAGGCCCGCCCGGGCCCGGGGCAAGCCCACCCAAGCCCATCAGGGCCCGGACGAACCCACCGCGCGCCGCCGCCAGCTCCTCCCGAGCTCCCGCTCGGCCCCGACACCTAGCGCTGCGCTGCCTCCCGCCGGCCGGCCCCTCGCCGGAGCTCGCCGGAGCGCCGGCCAGTGCTCCGCCACAGGCCGGCCCCGACCTCGCCAGCCCCGCCGCCAGCTCCATCCGCCATGGCCGCCTGAGGACCCGCCTCTGCGCCCATGGAGTTCCGCTGCTGCCTCCGGCCGAACCCGCAGCCGGGAATCGCCAGATCCGGCCGCCCCGGAGTCACCCGCACCAGATCCACTCTGCCCTCGCAGCCTCGCGTCGCCAGAGCCCCTCCGAACCACGGCGCCGCCGTCAGTCGTCTCCGGCGCAAGGAGCACGACGGCTCCAGCATCCCGCTCGCCCGCTCGTCCGAGTGTGGGCCACTGGGAGCGCCAGGCCCAGCTCCCGCTTCGCCCCAAGGCCCAACTCGGCCTCATCCCTCCAGATCCGGCCTCTGGCCCAATGTGAGCAAGCCGGCCCCCTCCTTTGCCGCTATTTGTCGCCCAGGGCACGATATAGTATCATGCGCCCAGCAGATTCGGCCCGATAGTTTTTTTTCCTTTCTGCAAATTAAACAATTAACCAGTGCATTTTATAATTGCAGAAAAACGCATGTTTTGGAAAATGTCTATAATTAATAAACCGTGCATCATACCCAAATGTTTTATATATGTAAAACGTATAGAATTTTGTGTAGATTCGTAATATGCCACATTCATCCATGTTTTTAAAATCTTTAACATGTTGTTTTCCTTATTTTGCATAAATATCATGTTTGTTGCATTGTGCATAATTATTGAATCGTGCATCCAATTAATCAAACCCCGCATGTAAAATGTGTAGCATTTTTATAGGCCTTTTTCATGCATGATAAAAATATTTCATGTGTTGGTTGCATTTATTTTGCATACATAACTTTGCTAATAGGTTTATGCCATAAACTTGCCTAATTAATTATGACATATTTTCCTACATGAACCTATGCATATTATATATGATTGTGGGGTAGAAAAATCCATAGAATTTATCAGCGCAATTAGTTTTGTCATTTGAGCATTTTTTGTGTGCATGTCCTTTTAGCTATGATGCCCTTTTGTTTAATTCGTGTGAATTAATCCATGCATATTTTGGAATAGTTGTGGACATGAGATATGCCCTTGGACATGTGTGTTAGGCCCTTGTATTTTTGGTTGCTATAGAAATCCATGTGTAGGTGCTTTTTTTCTTGTTGCCAACATGCTATAAAATACTGCTGTTTTGAGGGTCCAAAATATTTCTAAGTCTAAAACTGTTATTTTGTTGCCATGTTGCCATGTGATTTGCTATTGATCTAGGAGTATTTTGTGATTGCCACCAAGGAGTCTTTTGTTAAGCATGTTGTTGCCTATCATGTTGTGCCAATAGTTTGCATGAATAGGTTTAGCATCATAATTAATACTGTTGTTTAATATGTCAAACTGTTAAAAACTGCTGCACATGACTACTCTTATTTTCACTAAGTCTGAGAATCTGTTTTCTTCATAATGCCATGTTGTGATGATGCTAGCCACGTTTCTATGCATAATTAGACCTTGCCGCCATGGAATGAATTGTAGGGCATCATGTCTACTACCATGATGTTAAGTTTCATGCCAATATATGCCATGTAGCATGTAGTTTTACTGCTGCCAATATGCCTCCATGAAAATCTGCTATGCTAAAAACTGTTATTTTCACTAAGTCCTAATCTGCTATATTTTATTGCCATGTTGTGAGCTTCCTACCATGTGTTCCATTATTCTTTTGAGTATGATATGTGAAGATGAAATGAAGTGTGTCTTACATGCTACTTCCCAATGCTTAGTTTGTGCATTTTACAATCTTGTAGCTTGTTGTTTTCATGCGTGCAATATGCCATGTTGCTGTTTTGGACAGATTTGAACTAAAACTTGTATTGGTGATTGTGGTTGACCCGTAGCTCCGTTTTTGTCATGCCATATATGAAACTTGTTTAGATTTTCATGTAGCATCATAATATCTTGGTGCATTCATGATTTGAAATGTTTGTGGTCGTTATTTTCATGCATTTCGCATTCATGTCATGTTCATCTTGTGAAGGTCATATCTTTTAGAACGTAGCTCCGTTGCAAATGTTCTATATATGTAAATCGACTAGAATGATGAATAGAATCTCATTGTGCATCTTATTTCCCTGTTTAATAAATATAAAACATGATTAGTACAGATCTGGACCAATTTCGAAATTAACATATGGGGTCGTTTCGGAAATGCTATTTGTTGTTTCCGACCTCCTTTAAGATGCCTAGATAGTGTAGTTTCATTATGCTTCACCTCTTTCCATGTGTAATAACATTTAATATTGTTGTGTATCTAACGAGAGTGAACTAAATAATTCGAACGTGGAGTTTCGTCAATATGCAACTCGTGGCATATTGAACTTCACTTAATGTGTAGGAGTTGATTGTTGTGTCTTGTCCTGTCATGCATAACATGCATCATCCTTGTTGTGCATCATGTCATGCATATGTTGTGGTGTTTATCATGTGTTGATTGTTGTTTCCGGATTGCTTCTTCTCGATAGAGTTCCGAAACCGCTTCGGAGTGTGAGGATTCGTTCGACTACGTTGGTTCGTCTTCTTCATGGACTCGATCTTCTTCCAAGCGGGATCTCAGGCAAGATGACCATTTCCCTAGATACCATTACTATCATTGCCATGGTAGATGTCTCGTTTCTATCGCTGTCTCGCTACCTACCACTTGTATGACAAGCCTCCCAAATTTCCATGAAAAGCCTCTAACCCCTCCACATCCCAGCAAAACATTGTTTGGCTATGTTACCGCTTGCTCAGCCCTTCTTATAGCATTGCTAGTTGTAGGTGCAAGTTCTTCCATGTGTAACATGGATATTTTGTTATATCACAATATCATTGCTATTTAATTTAATGCACATATATACTTGGTAAAGGGTGGAAGGCTTGGCATTTTGCTTGGTGTTTTGTTTCACTCTTGCCGCCCGAGTTACTTGTGTACCGGTGTTATGTTCCATAATTGAGCGTTCCTAACATGCTCGGGGTTGTTATGGGACCCCCTTGACTTTTGTTTTAGGATAAAACTTGTCTGGCAAGGCCCAACATTGGTACTACATTTGCCTAATAACTAATAAAATTGCATAGGGACTTTCCGGACCCCGTGGATAATTAATCAACAACCCGGGCCAGTGCTCCTCATGAGTGTTGGTCCAAAACGGGCAGACTGCGGGGCCACCGCGGGGAAACTCGAGGTTTGGTTTGACTCGTAGTGTGACCCATCCGATTTGCCCTGAGAACAAGATACGCGGCTCCTATCGGGATTGTCGGCATGTCAGGCGGCCTTGCTGGATTTGTTTTACCTTTCTCGAACGTCTTGTGCGAGGAATTCCGAAAATACTTCGGGCTATCTCGAGGTTGCGGTTTTCCAATGGAATTGCCTAGGAAATCACGGGATTCATGGCCGAGGTTATTCCCGCGGCGTGTGGTTAGTTTGTGATGGATGAGTTGGAGCTCCCCTGCAGGGTTAAATCTTTCAGAAAGCCGTGCCCGCGGTTACGTGGCAACTTGGAAACTTTGTTTAACACCCGGATATAGCAAACTTGAAGTAAACTCAAATAAAATGCACCAACTGTGTGCGTAACCGTGACTGTCTCTTCTTGTGAGTCCTTTTTCGAGAGAGAACACGGTGGGGTTATGTTTTACGTAGGTAGGTGTTCAGGATCTCTTAGAAATCATTACTAGATCACGTCCGTTTATGCGATAATCATCCCCCTTTACTCTTGTACTCGTAAGTTAGCCACTCAAATAAATGCTTAGGGCTTGCTGCAGCCTCACCACTTAACCATACCTCACCCATTAAGCTTTAATAGTCTTGATACCCTTGGAAATGAGATTGCTGAGTCCCTGTGGCTCACAGATTACTACAACAACAGTTGCAGGTACAGGTAATGCGATGAATTAACGTGAGCGCGATGCTTTGTTTGATTTGGAGTTCTTCTTCTTCTTCTTCATCGATCATAGGATGGGTTCCAGGTGGCAGCCTGGGATAGCAAGGATGGATGTCGTTTTATCGTTTGTTTTCGTCCGTAGTCGGATCCTGCTCTTATGTATGATGATTGAATATGTTATTGTATTGATGTGATATTGATGTAGCTAGTGGCGAGTGTAAGCCAATTCCATATACTCATCTCTTCTTTACATGTACTTGTAATGATATCCATTCTTGCGAAACGACAAGATGCGCTTCTATCCCTGTCGAGGCCCTCGTGCCAAAATAAGGATAGGATCGCATCTCGGGCGTGACAAGTTGGTATCAGAGCCTGTACCGACCAAGGAGCCCCCTTGATTGATCGAACCTTGGCCGAGTCGAGTCTAGCAAAAAACCATTTTGAGTCTAGTTATATCAGAGAGGAGGATTCTTTTTACTCCTCTTCTATGCTCTGGTGAGGTATTCGACTTAGGAATTTTAATTCTACTCCTCTTCTCGCTCAATTTTTTTTAGGATCACGCGGGTATTTTGGAAACTATATGATGTCGATGTGAAGGAATTCTGTCTTGGTGCCTCCTGTTATCGAGGAGTAGAGCTCCGAGGGATTTTTGCACATCGTTATCATTCAGTTTCCTTAGTATCTCAGGACGGAGGATGTTCGAAATTGCTTCAATACTTTTCGTGGCGAGATAAGTTTGGAGTCACCCAGTACTGGGGAGAGCGTCCAGGGTACTACCATGTTTAGTATCGTTGTGATTACGAGTGTCTGAGGTAGACGAGTTTGCGGAGTTTCTTGGTTTATGGTGTGGAAGGTTGCGGGTGCAGTTGTAGCTGATTACCTTGGGTACGTTCCTGGGTCCGCAACCCGAATCGCATAAACAAGAAAGACTTCGGAAATTCTTAGGTGGGAATTCAACTAGTTACCTAGGATTATCCTTCTAGCAAATGCAATGGGTTATGTATTTGTTTCCGGCTTAATTCGCAAGCCTCATCCTTTGTTTTGTTGGAGTATGGTAATTCAAGTTGCTTCGATGTCAAGTGGTGAATTCATATCTTTCCTAACCGGTGTGTTTCTCATAAGTAATTCAACCCTCTCCAATATTTGCAAGATCAATCCTCGTATTTCTTTCCGGAGTTCATCTCATCGGTATCAAGTTGTCTTTGTTTTTTCCCCGCCCTCCCGCCCTTTTTCTTCAACAATTAAATTCTCTTCCAAGTGCCTTTCTCTTCATTGATGCTTCCGCGATCATTTCTTCCGTATTGTATCCGGTGATTCATTGTGAAGATCCTCAAGTGCTAAGTTCATCGTTCTTCATTCTCGTTTTCTTCTCCGGTGGATTCAATTCAAGTTTTCGGTGCTCATCATATCCTTTTCGTTCTCTAAATGCTCTCCCATGTTGTAAGTTCTTATCCAAGCCTCTCTTGTTATTCATCTCTTTATTCTTCTCCGGAGTTTTCAGCATATCTCAGAAGATTCATGTTCCCATTCAAATCCTTTCAAATTATTTTGAGGTTCTCACCTCATCAAGTTTTCATTTGTTCCGGTGCAATCTCTCTTCCTAAGAAATCAATTCAACGGCGTTTTCTTTGAGTGGGCCATATCCCATAGGTTTTTCCCCAGGATCTTACCTGGCTCTTCTAATTTTTTCCAGAGATGTCCTCAAATTCTTTTTATTATGACGTAAGAATGAATTTCATCAGTCATATACCTTTTCCATGATCGCTTCAAATTATTTAATCATTGGCTCAACCTTTCCTTATTCATTATTCCGGAGAGTCTCAGTAATTCTTGATGTTCTTTCTTGTCATCATTCTCAGCTTGAAGATCGAAGAAGAGTTTCTCTTAAATCTTTGCTCATTCTCTTGAAGATTCATGGTTTTAGCTTCATGCTATCCTCTCGAATTGTTTTTGATAATGAGTAATCCCTTCCATATCTATCCGGAGCATTTGAGTGTTGTTTTCATTTCTCGATCCTCTGAAGTCCATCATTTCAGAAGATTTCTTCGTTCTCAGCTTTCAGCTTTCGTTCTCAAATTCTTCTCAATTGATGTCTCTCCATTCATATCTCAATTATTCCGATGGCTCATTCTAGTTCTGCTAGATGGATCAGGATCTCTTCGTTCTCATGCATCTCCATTCGTTCAAAGTATTCTCATTCATCTCAAATCCTTCCTGGTGTTCTCGTTCAAGACTTCTTCAAGTGTGCAAGATCTCTCTTCAATCTTATCAAGAAGAATAAGTCGTATGCCAAATCTGTTGCTTGTCATCAATTTAACTTGATGAAGGATAAGCATAACATAATTCTTATTCTTGTTTCACCAAGGTGATTTCGAGCATTCTTCCAGAGGTTGTTCATCATATCAAATTCTCTATTCTAGCTGCTTATCTTTCCTTTTCCGGAGTTCCAAGTTTCTCAAGTATCTCTTCGCGAAGCTTCATCTAAATCTCTGCAAGACCTCAATCTTGTTCATTTTGTATCCTTCAATTCTTTCTATCATCCTTTCGTTTCAGAGTTCTTTCCGGAGGTTCTTCATGGTGGTTCATTAAGATTTCTTTCATTTTTCAAGTGTTCTTCAAGATTTTGTTGGAGGTCCTCAAGTATTCTTATCTTGCATTTCAAAGTGCAATTCTTTCTTCCTTATCTTTTGAGATGGTACTATAGCATTCTTGATTCATGAGGAGTCTCGAAGAGAATTTGTCAAGAATGAGATATGTAAACCCATCTTTTCTTTGTTAGAGTTATCTTGGCATGGATTTCACCTAAAGTTTTTCCCAAAGATTGTTGCTGTCATGGTGTTTATCAATGATCCAAGCTCTCAATGTATCCTCTTGGTGAAAGAAGTTTTCATATCTTCGTTGATCTCAATGAAACCAATTGTTTCTGTTTGTGGTCGGTTGTCTCCTCATTATTTTGAGATGTTTTCCATAAGCCCACAACAAGTCTTTTCTTTCGTTGTTGATTTCCAACAACTCCGTTCAATCTCTTCTTGTTAGGATGCTTTTCAAATTCAATGGTGGTAGGAGTTGTCATTTCTTCTCCGTTCTTTTCTTTCCAATGATCTAGTTTCTATTCTTTTGTTCCAGAGGCTTTGTGATGTTGCTCTCTTTCATCCATTATCTTGTTTTATCAAGATCATGTGCTTTTTTGCTTATCCATTTAACCGGAGTGTTGTGTCATCTTTTCAAGTTCCTTCCATATTATCAAGTTTGCCTCCCTTTTCTACCGAAGTGCTGCCCAATTTCTTTTGGAATTCTTGCTTGTTCCTTGTGTCATTCTTCATCTCTTCCAACCTTCAGGTTTCTATGGTTTCACTCGTTTATCAATGAAGCAACTAAGCTTTACCTCTTCCTTTCGACTTCCTCTTCCCCTTTTCATTCTAAGATCTCGGGTCGAGATCTCTTGTAAGTGGAGGAGAGTTGTAACAGCCCGAGACCGACGCTCCAGAAGATTCCCTTTTATTTCCATTCTCGTCACGTGATTCGTTCTATTGTCGCTTTCATCATCGCATCATTCGCATCATCTTGCATAGCATCGTCACTCGTTTTCGAAAACTTGCATCCGTTCGTAGTCGCCGATCCTCTCCGTTCTCGTCGACGATCGTTTCGAGACCAACCACACACGCACGCGCCCGCGGCATCGGAAAAAATATCGTTTTTAAGGTGCGCGAAAAATATTCTCGGATTGGGTTGAAACTTGGCGTGCGGTCTTGTTATATTGTAGGTAGACCGCCTGCCAAATTTCGTCGCAATCAGAGGTCGTTTGATACCCGAACGGTCGACCGCAGTGGCACCGTCATCGGTTTATTCGTCGGACGTTTTTCGGTGTTTAAAACCTCTGTGCCGGGCCGCACCACCTCCCTCTCTTCTCAGCCCAACCCCTCTAACACAGCCCACTAGCCCAACAACCTAAACCCCGCAATTGGAGCCATCGGATCGCGATCGGAGGGCTCCAAATCGTTCCAAACCCTCAACCCTAGCCAAAAATTGCTATAAATAGAGGCCTCCCCTGCCAAAAATGGCCTAGCCCCTCTTCCACCTCGGGATCCGTGCCCTCCCCTATCCACCGCCGCCACCTGAACCCCTGCGACGCCGCTAAGTGGCCCAGCCACCTCTCCACACCGCAGCAGGCCCGCCCGGGCCCGGGGCAAGCCCGCCCAAGCCCATCGGGGCCCGGACGAACCCACCGCGCACCGCCGCCAGCTCCTCCCGAGCTCCCGCTCGGCCCCGACACCTAGCGCTGCGCTGCCTCCCGCCGGCTGGCCCCGACCTCGCCAGCCCCGCCACCAAGCTCGCCCCCGCCGCCAGCTCCATCCGCCATGGCCGCCCGAGGACCCGCCTTTGCGCCCATGGAGCTCCGCTGCTGCCTACGGCCGAACCCGCCGCCGGGAATCGCTGGATCCGGCCGCCCCGGAGTCGCCCGCACCAGATCCACTCTGCCCTCGCCGCCTCGCATCGCCAGAGCCCCTCCGAACCACGGCGCCGCCGTCGGTCGTTTCCGGCGCGAGGAGCACGACGGCTCCAGCATCCCGCTCGCCCGCTCGTCCGAGTGTGGGCCATTGGGAGCGCTAGGCCCAACTCCCGCTTCGCCCCAAGGCCCACCTCGGCCTCATCCCTCCAGATCCGGCCTCTGGCCCAATGTGAGCAAGCCGGCCCCCTCCTTTGCCTCTATTTGTCGCCCAGGGCACGATAATGTATCATGCGCCCAGCAGATTCGGCCCGATAGTTTCCTTCCTTTCTGCGAATTAAACAATTAACCAGTGCATTTTATAATTGCAGAAAACGCATGTTTTGGAAAATGTCTATAATTAATAAACCGTGCATCATATCCAAATGTTTTATATATGTAAAACGTATAGAATTTTGTGTAGATTCGTAATATGCCACATTCATCCATGTTTTTAAAATCTTTAACATGTTGTTTTCCTTATTTTGCATAAATATCATGTTTGTTGCATTGTGCATAATTATTGAATCGTGCATCCAATTAATCAAACCCCGCATGTAAAATGTGTAGCATTTTTATAGGCCTTTTTCATGCATGCTAAAAATATTTCATGTGTTGGTTGCATTTATTTTGCATACATAACTTTGCTAATAGGTTTATGCCATAAACTTGCCTAATTAATTATGACATATTTTCCTACATGAACCTATGCATATTATATATGATTGTGGGGTAGAAAAATCCATAGAATTTATCAGCGCAATTAGTTTTGTCATTTGAGCATTTTTGTGTGCATGTCATTTTAGCTATGATGCCCTTTTGTTTAATTCGTGTGAATTAATCCATGCATATTTTGGAATATTTGCGGACATGAGATATGCCCTTGGACATGTGTGTTAGGCCCTTGTATTTTTGGTTGCTATAGAAATCCATGTGTAGGTGCTTTTTTTCTTGTTGCCAACATGCTATAAAATACTGCTGTTTTGAGGGTCCAAAATATTTCTAAGTCTAAAACTGTTATTTTGTTGCCATGTTGCCATGTGATTTGCTATTGATCTAGGAGTATTTTGTGATTGCCACCAAGGAGTCTTTTGTTAAGCATGTTGTTGCCTATCATGTTGTGCCAATAGTTTGCATGAATAGGTTTAGCATCATAATTAATACTGTTGTTTAATATGTCAAACTGTTAAAAACTGCTGCACATGACTACTCTTATTTTCACTAAGTCTGAGAATCTGTTTTCTTCATAATGCCATGTTGTGATGATGCTAGCCACGTTTCTATGCATAATTAGACCTTGCCGCCATGGAATGAATTGTAGGGCATCATGTCTACTACCATGCTGTTAAGTTTCATGCCAATATATGCCATGTAGCATGTAGTTTTACTGGTGCCAATATGCCTCCATGAAAATCTGCTATGCTAAAAACTGTTATTTTCATTAAGTCCTAATCTGCTATATTTTATTGCCATGTTGTGAGCTTCCTACCATGTGTTCCATTATTCTTTTGAGTATGGTATGTGAAGATGAAATGAAGTGTGTGTTACATGCTACTGCCCCATGCTTAGTTTGTGCATTTTAGAATCTTGTAGCTTGTTGTTTTCATGCGTGCAATGTGCCATGTTGCTGTTTTGGACAGATTTGAACTAAAACTTGTATTGGTGATTGTGGTTGACCCGTAGCTCCGTTTTTGTCATGCCATATATGAAACTTGCTTAGATTTTCATGTAGCATCATAATATCTTGGTGCATTCATGATTTGAAATATTTGTGGTCGTCATTTTCATGCATTTCGCATTCATGTCATGTTCATCTTGTGAAGGTCATATCTTTTAGACCGTAGCTCCGTTGCAAATGTTCTATATATGTAAATCGACTAGAATGACGAGTAGAATCTCATTGTGCATCTTATTTCCCTGTTTAATAAATATAAAACATTATTAGTACATATCTGGACCAATTTTGAAATTAACATATGGGGTCGTTTCGGAAATGCTATATGTTGTTTCCGACCTCCTTTAAGATGCCTAGATAGTGTAGTTTAATTATGCTTCACCTCTTGCCATGTGTAATAACATTTAATATTGTTGTGTACCTAACGAGAGTGAACTAAATAATTCGAACGTGGAGTTTCGTCAATATGCAACTCGTGGCATATTGAACTTCACTTAATGTGTAGGAGTTGATTGTTGTGTCTTGTCCTGTCATGCATAACATGCATCATCCTTGTTGTGCATCATGTCATGCATATGTTGTGGTGTTTATCATGTGTTGATTGTTGTTTCCGGATTGCTTGTTCTCGATAGAGTTCCGAAACCGCTTCGGAGTGTGAGGATTCGTTCGACTACGTTGGTTCGTCCTCTTCATGGACTCGATCTTCTTCCAAGCGGGATCTCAGGCAAGATGACCATTTCCCTAGATACCATTACTATCATTGCCATGGTAGATGTCTCGTTTCTATCGCTGTCTCGCTACCTACCACTTGTATGACAAGCCTCCCAAATTGCCATGAAAAGCCTCTAACCCCTCCACATCCCAGCAAAACATTGTTTGGCTATGTTACCGCTTGCTCAACCCTTCTTATAGCATTGCTAGTTGCAGGTGCAAGTTCTTCCAGGTGTAACATGGATATTTTGTTATATCACAATATCATTGCTATTTAATTTAATGCACATATATACTTGGTAAAGGGTGGAAGGCTTGGCATTTTGCTCGGTGTTTTGTTTCACTCTTGCCGCCCTAGTTACTTGTGTGCCGGTGTTATGTTCCATAATTAAGCGTTTCTAACATGCTCGGGGTTGTTATGGGGACCCCCTTGACTTTCGTTTTAGGATAAAACTTGTCTGGCAAGGCCCAACATTGGTACTACATTTGCCTAATAACTAATAAAATTGCATAGGGACTTTCCGGACCCCGTGGATAATTAATCAACAACCCAGGCCAGTGCTCCTCATGAGTGTTGGTCCAAAACGGGCAGACTGCGGGGCCACCGCGGGGAAACTCGGGGTTTTGTTTGACTCGTAGTGTGACCCATCCGATTTGCCCTGAGAACGAGATACGCGGCTCCTATCGGGATTGTCGGCACGTCGGGCGGCCTTGTTGGATTTGTTTTACCTTTCTCGAACGTCTTGTGCGATGAATTCCGAAAATACTTCGGGCTATCTCGAGGTTGCGGTTTTCCAATGGAATTGCCTAGGAAATCACGGGATTCGTGGTCGAGGTTATTCTCGCGGCGTGTGGTTAGTTTGTGATGGATGAGTTGGAGCACCCCTGAAGGGTTAAATCTTTCGGAAAGCCGTGCCCGCGGTTACGTGGCAACTTGGAAACTTTGTTTAACACCCGGTCATAGCAAACTTGAAGTAAACTTAAATAAAATGCACCAAATGTGTGCGTAACCGTGACTGTCTCTTCTCGTGAATCCTTTTCTGAGAGAGAACACGGTGGGGTTATTTTTGACGTAAGTAGGTGTTCAGGATCTCTTAGAGATCATTACTAGATCACGTCCGTTTATGCGATAATCATCCCCCTTTATTCTTGTACTCGTAAGTTAGCCACTCAAATAAATGCTTAGTGCTTGCTGTAGCCTCACCACTTAACCATACCTCACCCATTAAGCTTTAATAGTCTTGATACCCTTGGAAATGAGATTGCTGAGTCCCTGTGGCTCACAGATTACTACAACAATAGTTGCAGGTACAGGTAATGCGATGAATTGACGTGAGCGCGATGCTTTGTTTGATTTGGAGTTCTTCTTCTTCTTCTTCATTGATCATAGGATGGGTTCCAGGCGGCTGCCTGGGATAGCAAGGATGGATGTCGTTTTATCGTTTGTTTTCGTCCGTAGTCGGATCCTGCTCTTATGTATGATGATTGAATATGTTATTGTATTGATGTGATATTGATGTAGCTAGTGGCGAGTGTAAGCCAATTCCATATACTCATCTCTTCTTTACATGTACTTGTAATGATATCCATTCTTGCGAAACGACAAGATGCGCTTCTATCCCTGTCGAGGCCCTCGTGCCAAAATAAGGATAGGATCATATCTCGGGCGTGACAGTTCGATCTTGCGATGTTCTTTCCCAGTGATAGAAGGGGCAGCAAGACACGCATGTATCGTTGCCATTAAGGATAACAAGATGGGGTCTATTCCTACATGAATAGATCTTGTCTACATCATGTCACCATTCTTATTGCATTACTCCATTTTCCCATGAACTTAATACACTAGATGCATGCTGGATAGAGGTCGATGTGTGGAGTAATAGAAGTAGATGCAGAATCGTTTCAGTCTACTTGTCTTGGACGTGATGCCTATATAATGATCATTGCCTGGATATTGTCATGATTATTTGATCTTCTATCAATTGCCCAACAGTAATTTGTTCACCCACCGTGCGCTATACTCATGAGAGAAGCCACTAGTGAAACCTACGACCCCCGGGTCTACTTTTCCAACATATTGCTTTCCGATCTACTATTTTGCCTTTTTGTTTTCAGATCTATTAATCCAAAAAAACCAAAAATACCTTGCTGCATCTTTTGTTTACTTATTTTATTTTGTGTTCTTGCGAGATCTATTTGCCCAAACTATCATTACCTAATCTATCTTTTTACCGTAGAGAGCTTGACAACCTCTCTTTCGCGTCGGGTTGCAAGTATTTGTTATTTGTGTGAAGGTGTCGTTTACGTGGGTGTGTGATCTTCCTCTACGGATTGATAACTTGGTTTCATAATTGAGGGAAATACTTATCGTCGCTGTGCTGCATCATCCCTTCCTCTTTGGGGAAATACCGACGCAGTCTCAAGCCACGTCACTCTACAATGCCAAAGCAGGCATTATAAACAAGCACTAGCGATCACAAACAATCACTATTGAATACCAACGGCGCACGAGGTTTTATTTTTACCTTGTTGGCATTTCATCGAGCACTTGGCGGCCACGTTTTTTGTTGCCAACTGCGACCGCCGCTCGCGCCAGAGCAGTCGTAGGGGCAGCCGGAGTTGCCGCAAGAGGCATAGCCTTTGAACGAGACGCCATCGCGGTCTTCTTCGTCAACTTCTTGGCGGCCGCCTCGGCGAGCGTCACATCCGCCGGCTTTCGATCCCATTTGCCTCTGGTATCCGCGGCGGGAGGGCGGCGTGCCGTCGCCGGAGACGTGGTGGCCACCCCGGACACCATGGGCTTAGTTGGAGGTGGAGCTTGGACCCGATGGTTCTTTGTCATCCCCAAGCCTTTTTTCGGCACTGGTGGCGGCGCGTGGGTGGTTTCCGGCGGCGATAAACTAGCGCCGGTGGCTGGCGGGGTGAGCGGGGGGTGGTGGCTAACCATTCCGGCCAGCTCGAAGGTCATCCGTGGCGGCGGCCACGGGGGGGGGGGAGGCTGTGCGGCGTGGGAGGGGGAGGGAGTTTTACTCCGCCGTCGAAAGTTGGAGTATATTTAGGAAAAAATTGAGGGGAATAGGGAGTTGGAATTTTTACTCCGCTAATGTAAATTGGGGGCAGGTTAGAAATGCCCTTAGCTGATCAAAAGTAAATTATTTTATGTTGTGATGGGGTACTAGCTAAGAGGCTGTACCAGAGTTTTGCACTTAGCTTGAAAGCAAACACGTAGGGACCGTGTTAGAGGTAGTGCTGCCTCTACACGTTGTTGATTGTTAGGTACCAGACTCGATCTAACACTCTCAATCAGAATTAACAGGGTTCATACATCACGCACTGGTGTTCTTACCGATAGGAGAGAAAGGGGAAAGTAGGTGGGGAGAAGAGATCCGTCGTCCGTTGCCTTGATCCCTCTGGATGCCGATGCGATCTTCGATGTGGGGATTATATAGTAGGTCAGCTGGCCCACGCGGGCCTGATGTACTTCCTGTTGGGCTGCACGATTCTCTTGGGCCTGCCGTCAACCCGCCTTGCCTCGTGGCCGTCGTTGGTTGTCGTGGTAGGGGGTGGTGCGCTGACATCCCCTCCTCCTTGAGAACTGGCTTGTCCCCAAGCCAGTAGTGCCGGGTAGCATTCACGCATTGTCTTGGCGTCTTCCCAGGTAGCGTCGAGGACGGATGGATCGGACCAGCGCACGAGGACTTGTTCATGTCGGACTTGGGGAGTACGGCGCCATCTTGTGTTGATGATCTCGACTGGGATCAGGGGCTCGTCCGTGGGGGCTGGCAGCGTCATCTCGACTTGAGTAGAGGCGGAGAGGGATCGAGGAAGCTGCGACACGTGGAAGACGGGGTGCACCTTGGAGCCCACAGGGATCTCGAGCTCATAGGCGACGGGTTTGACGACGTGGGTAATCTTGTAAGGCCCGAAGTAGCGGAAGGAGAGCTTGTGGTTGGAGAGATGAGCCACCGATGTCTGGACGTACAGTTGTAGCTTGACGAAGACGAAATCACCCAGCATGAAGGAGCGGTCTATGCGCTTCTTGTCGGCTTGGCTCTTCATGATGTTGTGCGCTTGATGGAGGTGCTCCGAGAGGACTTGCTGCATGTGTTTGCGCTCTTCGAGCCATTCCTTGAGCTGCGGTAATTTGTAGGTGGACGCTGCCTCGATGCCCAGTGGTGCGGTTCGTGTTCGTAAAGAGCTGCAAAAGGAGAAGTATTGAGAGCAGAGTGAAAACTGGAGTTGTACCAGAATTCTGCGAGGGCCAAGTACTAGTGCCACTTGTTGGGGTTGGTGTGGGTGAAGCATCTGAGGTAAATCTCCAAACATTGGTTGACTCGTTCCGTTTGCCCATCTGTTTGCGGGTGGCACGGCGTGCTCATGTGAGTTCGGTGCCGATAGTCTTGAAGACCTCACGCCAAAAGCTGCTGGTGAACACGGGATCTCTGTCAGAGACGATTGCTTCGGGGAGTCCGTGCAACTTGTAGTTGTTCTCCAGGCAAGAGTGGGCTACCTTGGCTGTCGTGAATGGGTGGCTCAAGGCAAGGAAGTGCGCATAGCGAGTGAACTTGTCGACGACGACGAGGATGCAATTGAACTTGCCTGATGCAGGGAGACCGTCGATAAAGTCCTTAGTGACTACCTTCCACGCGCCATCCAGGATTGGCAGTGGTTCGAGCAACCCGGGGTAGCGGACGCGCTCTGGCTTGGCCTGCTGACAGATTGCGCATGACTGGACATACTGCTTGGTGTGCTCCTTCATCTTGGGCCAAGCGAACAGGCAACGGAGGCGCCGGTAAGTCACGGGCATGCCGGAATGGCCGCCCATCATGCTGTCGTGCAAGGCCCGGAGCATGCGTTGCTGTAGAGGTGGAGAGTCGCCCAGCCAAAGGCGATCTCTGAAGTATAGCATGCCATCGCGCATAGCAAAGCGGTGCTTGGGGTCAGGTCGCTTGGTAAGATCGCTGATGATTTTCTAAACCTGGGGGTTGGTCTCATAGCTGGCCACTATATCTTCCAGCAATGCGGGCTTGCAGACGGAGATGGCTGTGACAGATTCTCTCGGGGCACGACGAGACAAGGCATCAGCAGCGGAGTTGGTCGAGCCTGGGCGGTAGCAGATATTGTACCTGAGGCCAAGCAATTTGGTAAAAGCTTTTTGTTGCCAGGGGTGGACAAGTGTTGATCATCAAGGTGCACCAAGCTTCGTTGGTCCGTACGAATGATGAACTCTTCATTTTGCAGATAGGGCCACCATTACTCTATTGCCATAAGGATTGCCATGCATTCTTTTTCGAATGTGGATAGACCTCTGTTCCTCGGGCCAAGAGGCTTGCTCATGTATGCTATGGGGTGCCCGTCTTGCTGCAGAATGGCTCCAACTCCATATGCGCAAGCGTCTGTGTCAATGGTAAACTTTTTTGCTGAAGCCAGGTAACTGTAGAACGGGCGCTGTGACGAGCTTCCGTTTCAAAGTGTCAAAGTCCTCTTGTGTGCCGCTGGTCCACACAAATTGGTGATTCTTTTTTAGCAGAGTGAAAAGTGGGCGAGCAATGATCCCAAAGTGCCGGACAAACTTCCGGTAGTAGCCCGCCAACCCGAGAAAACTGTGAACGTCTTTGGCACATGTGGGTTTTGGCCAACTTTTGATTGTCTGAACCTTGCTGGGGTCATTAGAGACACCATGTTCGTTGATGACATGGCCGAGGTAGGCGATTTGCTGATGTGCAAAGGAGCATTTGGACTTCTTGACCTGCCATTGGTCGGTTGCAAGTGGTCGGGCAGCGTCTTGCTGAAGATGAGGATGTCATCGAAGAAGGAGATGACACAGACGCGAAGAACGGGGTGGAGAGTGGTGTTCATTACAGCGTTGAACGTGGCTGGTCCTCCGGCGACACCGAAGGGCATAACACGGAACTCCCAGTGGCCTGAATGGGTTTGGAAAGCTGTCTTGTATTCTTCTCCCTCTGCCATACGAATCTGATGGAACCCAGCGCGCAAGTCCAACTTGTAGAACCACTTGGCGCCTGCAAGCTCGTCGAGCAGTTCATCGATGATGGCCACTGGATACTTGCTAACTGATACGTCTCCATCGTATCTACTTTTCCTAACGCTTTTGCTCTTGTTTTGGACTCTAATTTGCATGATTTGAATGAAACTAACCCGGACTCACGCTGTTTTCAGTAGAACTACCATGGTGTTGTTTTTGTGCAGAAATAAAAGTTCTCGGAACAGAATGAAATTTTTTGGAGAATTATTTCAGAATATTTGAGAATTATTGGAGCCAAAAACCACCAAAGAAGGGGGCCAGGGTGGGCAGCACCCACCAGGGCGCGCCAGCCCCCCTAGGCATGCCCTGGTGGGTTGTGCCCACCTCGTGGCCCCACTGACCCTAATTCCGGCACTATAATT
The DNA here is from genome assembly GCA_039707655.1 of Elymus sibiricus. Taxonomy (NCBI): domain Eukaryota; kingdom Viridiplantae; phylum Streptophyta; class Magnoliopsida; order Poales; family Poaceae; genus Elymus; species Elymus sibiricus. The sequence continues at coordinate 105,591,000 of CM077667.1, read as the reverse complement.
TCCTATTTCCGGAGAAAAAATCAAGGAGAAAGTGTTTTCGTGTTTCACGAGACGGAGCCGCTGCCACCTCCTGTTCTTCATCGGGAGGCCAGATCTGGAGCCCGTTTGGGGCTCCGGAGAGGGGAATCTTCGGTCTTCGTCATCATCAACCCTTCTTCATCGCCAATTCCATGATGCTCCCCACCGGGAGTGAGTAATTCCTTCTAGGCTTGCTGGTCGGTGAGAAGTTGGATGCAATTCATCATGTAATCGAGTTAGTTTTGTTAGGGCTTGATCCCTAGTATCCACTATGTTCTAACATTGATGTTGATATGACTTTGCGATGCTTAATGCTTGTCACTAGGGCCCGAGTGCCATGATTTCAGATCTGAACCGTTTATGTTATCACCATTATATCTATGTTCTTGATCCGATCTTGCCTAGTCATATGCACCTATTACGTGTTATGATCCGTAAACCCCATAGTGACAATATTTGGGATACTTTTCGGTGATGACCGTAGTTTGACGAGTTCATGTATTCACCGTGTGTTAATGCTTTGTTCAGGTTCTCTATTAAAAGGAGGTCTTAACATACCTTAGTTTCCTTATGGACCCCGCTGCCACGGGAGGGTAGGACAAAAGTTGTCATGCAAGTTCTTTTCCATAAGCACGTATGACTATTTACGGAATACATGCCTACATTACATTGATGAATTGGAGCTAGTTCTGTGTCGCCCTAGGTTATGACTGTTATATGATGAATATCATCCAACGAATACACCGATCCAGTGCCTATGAGTTTTCCACTTATTGTTCTTGCTAAGTTACTACTTCTGATGTCACTGTTGCACTTGCTACAAAACTATTATTGCTACTGCTACCGCTATTGTTACTGTTAACATTGCTATCAAACTATCATATTATTGTGCTACTGATTACCTTGCTGCAAATATTTAATCTCCAGGTGTGGTTGAATTGACAACTCAACTGCCAATACTCTCAAATATTCTTTGGCTCCCCTTCTGTCAAATCTATAAATTTGCGTTGAATACTCTACCCTCGAAAACTGTTCTGATCCTCTATACTTGTGGGTTATCACTAACCACGGTCATGGAGTTCAAACGCCTGTAATCCACACAGAGACGCCAGGTGTCGTCCTTCTTTTTGACGAGTAGAGCTGGAGAGGAGAAGGGACTGGAGCTCTTCTGAATAATGCCGGCGTCGAGCAGTTCCTGAATTTGTCGTTCGATTTCTGTCTTAAGCTCAAGTTTATATCTGTACGGCCGCGAATTGACTGGTTGGGCGGCTGCCATCAGAGGAATTCTGTGGTCACACTCGCGCCGGGGTGACAAGCGGCGTGGATCCTCAAATACATCGGTGTATTGCTCTAGCGGTCAAAGAACTTCGGATGGAATTGGTGTGTCTTGTGTGCTGTTCGCATCCAGTAAGTTCAGGTGAACGACATGAGCGACTGAACCTTGTTTGCAAGCTTTGAGCAGTTCCGGAGCGGAGTTGACTGAACATTGTGTCTGGTCGAACGAGACAACCGACAGTTCCTGTTGACCTTTTGGAGTTGTGACTGTCAAGATTTGCTCGGTCCAATCGATGTTCATGGGGCTGTGCTTGCGCAACCAATCCATTCCCAGTATAGCGTCGTATGCCCCCAGCTTGAGAATATTAAAATCAATGTTGAACTCGTGCCCTTGCGCAACCCAAGGGTAGTCAGAGATGTACTAAGTGCAAGGAATGATGGCACCGTCAGCGACTCGCACTCGGCAAGGTCGAGACAGTGAGATAGTTCCCGAGAGCTTGCTGGCGAGCGAGCTGTCCACGAAAGAAGTGGAGCAGCCAGAATCCACCAGAAGTAGAACCTCGTGACCTTGCAGCCAGGCTTGCAACTGTAGGACGCCGGGATCGGACGTGTCGTCCTCTGCCTGACGGGAAATGGTGCACAAATTTTCCTCATCAGAGATGGGTGAATTCGGTGGTGATTCTGCCGCTGGCTCGTCCAGGCTGAACATGGCGAGCAACTCATCCACGACATGCATCTATACTGTGGGTGGGCACACGTGGTCTTTGCCCCAGCGCTCGCCGCACTTGAAGTAGAGTCCCTTCGCTCGCCGGAAGGCGTGGAGAGTGGCAACCTTGCTTGCTTCAGGCGTAGCGCGTGCAGTGTCAGTACCACGTCGATCGTCAGAACCGGTAGAAGTTGTTGCAGGTCTGCTGAACAAGGATAGCAGAGCTGTTCTGCTAGCTTGGCCTTGACTGCGATTCGTGTTGGGGAAACACCCATAAGACAGCTCGCCGTCGGCCACTTCCTCCTGAAGTAGGGCCAGCGAACACGCCGTGTCCAGGTCCGGCGGTCTCTGAACGAGTACCACTGCGCGGATGTCCGGACGCACTCCACAAAACATGTTAAGAAAAAATACGGGTGAGTAGATTCAGAGTAGGAAATAAGATGGTTCATCGGGGATTCAAATCGTTCAATAAAATCTGCGACGGTGGAGTTTTGTTTGATAGAGTAGAACTGACGGATAATCGTCTAGTGCTTATCGAGCCCGAAACGAGTGCATAACAGAGAGGTGAAAGAGTCCCTGTCCAACCCAAGCAGTTTCTTCTGCACAGATTGCAACCAGATGCCCAAAGGACCGGAGAAATTGAGAATTGCCATGGGTACGCGATATGAGTTGTGGATCGAGAACATCTGAAAGTATTGCTCGCATAAGGTTTTCCAGAGTTGGGGGTTCTCTCTGGTGAACAAGGGGAAATTCACGAGTGGTGGTGCATGTCCCATGGTGGCGAGAACAGAGGAGGACAAGGGAAGCACATGAGAGGGAATGATCGGGAGGGAGGACGTACCCGTGACCGGGAGTGCCCCCGGTGATGTATGGATCACCGACGGCTGCCCCCCGGTGAGATCGACCTCGTCGTGGCCACTAGGCCCGTGGAGTCCTCCTCGCGCGGCGACTAGCGGCGGAGGAGGGTGATCAGCGGCGCGGCTCCACTCGGCGGGGGCTATGTTCCCGCTTGCAGCGAGGCGACTATGGACTCGAGCTTGGCGAAGCGGGATTCGAGATCCGGCTTCCAGCGAAGCAGATCATCGATCTGCGATGTCTGAGCCTTCAATTGCTTGAGGACGGTGGCGGAGTCGCTTTTCGCGTCTTGGTGCAGCTTGTCCAGGTACTCCTTGAGCGCAGGATCCATGGTGTCGAGGAGAACTTGCCGCGCGTGGACGCGGTGTCGGGTTTCCAGGATGAACGCGGCGTATTTGGTGGTGTGTGATCTCTGATACCAGGATGTTAGGTACCAGACTCGATCTAACACTCTCAATCGGAATTAACAGGGTTCATACATCACACGCTGGTGTTCTTGCCGATAGGAGAGAAAGGGGAAAGTAGGTGGGGAGAAGAGAGCCGCCGTCGGTTGCCTTGATCCCTCTGGATGCCGATGCAATCTTCGATGTACTTCCACGCGGGCCCGATGTACTTCCTGTTGGGCTGCACGATTCTCTTGGGCCTGCCGTGGACCCGCCTTGCCTCGTGGCCGTCGTTGGTTGTCGTGGCAGGGGTGGTGCGCTGACACTGATGCTCTTAATCGAAGCGGCCAAGCCTGGGGTAGTCACTGAAGGGCTCGGACTGCAGCGAACAAGTTATCCCGCAAAAGAAAAAAGAAAAAAAAAAGAGTTCTGTGTAAGTTTCCTGCAGCGCTGGATCTGGCCCCTCCGTTCAAAATCGAAGGGCTACGATTTGCTCGAGGAGTCCCGCGAAGTAGCGCGCGCCTGCGGTTCCTCGCGGAGTCGCGACAGCCTTTTTGCTCTTCCTCGGCGTACACGCATCGCCCGCCGACCGGCGCGCTGCACCCACCTGAGCTCGGAGTCGTGGATACACCTGGTCTTAGTAAACAGTTGGCGGGCGCACGAGACACATACGGAGTAGGATTCCTGTGCACCAACACCGGGCCCAGCCGATGTGCCGCGTCCTCGCCTTCCTCGCCCGCCAATATATAAAGAGCGTCGACTCAAGACCCGAGTAGAGGCGCCGTAGAAACCCCACTCCGAACCGCAGGGCAGCGCAACGCAGGTTTCTCCTCCCGTTCCGCGTCGCCGGCGACGACGAAGCCGCCGACCGTGATCGCTAGCCTTGGCCGTGTCCATGGAGCCTCTGCCCAACTACTGCCCCTCCGCTGACGGCACCCACGACGCCGGCAACAAGGCCCCCATGAACGATCCCCTCGAAGGTGGCAGCATCCACGACGCCGCCGGTAACAAGGCTCCCATGAGCGATTCCCTCGAAGGTAGCAGCATCCACGACGCCGCCGGTAACAATGCTCCCATGGACGATTCCCTGGAAGGTAGCCCCTGATTGCTTGCTCCCGCGTTCGTTCCCCTCCTTCTTTCTGACCCACTGTGCGCGCGCGTGTGCAGATACGAAGGCTCTCATGAAAGCGGCCGTCGCCGGAAACCTCGATTCCGTCAAAGGTATCAGATTGCCCCTCTGAACTTCATGAAACTGTTGTATGAGAAAGGTCTTTTTTAGTGTGCATATTAGGTTTGTCCGAAGTTAAAGTGTCTCTAATTTGATCAAACTTATAGAATAAAATTATCAATATTCACAAATATCATTTGATTCATTACGGAGTGTAGTTTTGTATTATATATATATATATATATATTTATATATATATATATATATATATATATATATAATATTATAGATGTTGATATTTTTTAAATTATAAGTTTGATCAAACTTTGCAAAATTTGACTTGACACAAATCTTATACGCGGAGTAAAAAGGACCGGAGGGAGTATTTCACATGCTCGCTTCTTTTCTTTTGGTTTTCTATTTTGCTAATTTGTCTATTTTGTGATGGTGTTTACTTTTGGGAAAGGTATTGTACAGAGTCTTACCAAAGGAAGTGGTGACCCATCGACGATTTTTTCTTTCAACATCGATGGAATTTCTGTGTTGCACTTCGCGGCAATGTTTGCCCAACTGGAGGTTAGCAAGTATTTGGTGGAGGAGCTCAAGGGAGATGTAAATGCTCCTGGATATGGAGCTGGTGTTGTAGGTCTTTATCTATCCCTTTCTTCATGCTTAAAACTGGTGGCTGCCGGCCATGTCAATGTTTGCCAGCATAATATCTTCGATTGCGTTGACGATGTGCTTGTTATCGCAGGTATGACTCCATTTATGGTGTCTGCTCGGTCTGGTGATGTTGCTTTCGTTAAGTATTTTCTTGATCGTGGTGGCGATTTAATGAAAGCAGATGACAAAGGACGCACAGTTCTTCACCATGCCGCCGCTAAAGGTTCTTCTCCCTGACATGCGCATGCACGCGCGCGGGCACACACACTCACACACATGATTTCTTGGAGTTGGTCGTTTTACTAGCTAGGCTTTACTAGTACACTCCTTTGTTTAAATATTGTGTTAGAACATGACTTATGGGATCATTTTGTTTATCACAGGATGCTGCCTGGTAACAAAGTTCCTCCTTTCAGAAGGAGTTCCGGTCGACATAAACGATGGTCGTGGAACACCACTCTTTGCGGCTGCTGAAAGTGGGAAGGATAAGACATTGGATATTTTGTTGGACCACGGCGCAGATGTAAATGTCCTTCACTTTTCTTATTTTCTTATCTCAAAAGTAAAATCTGGAGTCACCTGTATTTATTAATACACAATATCCGTCTTTCAGCCTAATATCAATGTCCATTGTGTGGGAAGTCCCTTCTTTATGGCTCTTACTAAGCGTTCATTCAAATGCATGGAGGCACTCGTTAAGGTTAGAATTCTCCGGATTATTCTTCCATATCTATGTTGTAATTTTGCTTACTGTACCATCTCTATACTCTGATGTACATGGATATATAATTCTTAATACTCATTTGCACAATCCTTTTCACAGGCGGGTGCCGATGTTAATTGGAAGATTTTCGGTCTCACTCCTTTGGGGTTTGTTACGTCGCGAGGAGGTTATACCAACTTCATTCAGTTCCTCTTGGATGTTGGAGCAGATGCTAATATTTCAGATGATGTATGTTTTGTATTTTTCTCTATGTTTTGTTGACAACATATCGTCGCATTCTCATAAAGCTTTCAGTGGTACTTTTATACAACTTTGCTCATCATGACGGGGAGTTATTTGGGAATGATTTGAGGTTGCTTTGCATTGTTGATTATACTGACAGGAAATTGCACTTGTGCCTAGTAAGACACGATTGCAAGTCCAGCACTGGGATGCATCCCAATTCAAAATGGTTTATATCTATTTGTCATTTTCTGTTGACTGTCAGTTATTGAGTTCCTATGGAAGTACCAAAGCTATATTGTTCTACAAATGTTACCGTTTACTTGTATTTAGATACTGTTAACTTTGTGATAATATTACATTTCTTGCATTGATTGAACAATGTAAGTTCATGTTCTTTTCTACTCCCTCCGTTCCTAAATATAGGTCTTTGTAGAGATTCCACTACGGACTACATACGGAGTAAAATGATTGAATCTACACCCTAAAGTATGTCTATATACATCCGTATGTAGTTTATAGTATATAGAATGTCTAAAAAGACTTATATTTCGGAACGGAGGGAGTATATCCCAACTGGTTCCCTTTTTTTATGACAATTCTAAATTCGAAAATGAATGACAGTTATTTTTCCTTCTGTTGCCTAGTTGGGCTGGTTGCCGGTACAGCTTGCCGCGGCACGTGATTGCAAGGAAGAGGTTGAAATGTTGTTTCCTTTGACTTCCCCAATTCCAAATGTCCCAAACTGGACTATTGAGGGTGTAATTTCTCATGCAAAGATTTGAATTCAAAAAGCCACTGGTACGTTTTCGTTCGTGTGTTGTTTTGTACTACTGAATATTGCTTGAAAGCTTAAGTTTAATTTTGGTATTGTATTCTGAATTTGTCAATTAAGTGCTATTATAAGCTATGGTTACTATATTCATGACACTGTATGTACGTTGAGATAACCACGACTTATTTATTGGGGTAATCTTAGGTGTCCCAACTTGTGATAATCATAAAGATAATTTAACTCCTGACTAGCCTATCACAAATTAACTGTAATTTGGAAGGGTAATGTGATCATGCTGAGGTAGCACTAGCCCTGGTCTAACAACAGGGCTGCCTAACAATAGACATAATGAACCCATGTGAGGTATGCACTATCAATTCGTTAACCCGGATTGTAATGAATTAAAAATACTAACCAAACTCGATATCTGCTACTTCCAAGCTTGGAAAGTACAAACGCCATAAGATCGGCTCTAGACAATGAGTACAAACCCAGTCCCGGCTTGGCAAGATAAACACAAACCATCACGTCCAGAGGTTACAAGAAAAATAACTCCGCCTAGCTAGGGTGGGTACGGTGTTAGACAACCAATCCATATACTAAGTTGACACCCATGCGAAGCAACATGAGCAGTAGCATAAGCATGTCAAAGAGCTAGCCACCTAGACACCAAACTAGAGTGTTGAACACAATCTTGTTGAATTTCTTCACGATAAAAATTATCATAGTAAATGATAATTATTACCAAAATTCAAACATTCAGTTCATTGTTTCCTTATGTATTTTCCAGGATCAAAAGGATTGCCAAAGAAGAAAAAGTTTCATAAAGTTACAAGCTGATATAGCATTCAAGCAGAAGAACTATAAGCAGGCATCAGAGTTGTATGACATGGTAAACCTCTTATACTAACCTCTTATAGTTTAGGTGGTAAGATTTTGCTTGTTAATCGGGAACCAATTAAACAATCTAAGCGCATTTTCTGTTTTTACTAACTAGGTTTCTTACTGTATACTCTAATTAGATCAACTAAAGTTACGACTGCATCTGAGCAATGCCCATCTAAAATGAATATAATTTGAAGAAACTATACATTAGGATGTGTTTAAAGTCATGTATCTTACTATTTGGGTAGAGTGAAAGAAGATTTTCTCATGGAGCCCGTTTAGGGGGGCGACAAGGAATGAGTAAAAGCTATGTTTGCCTGGTTCTTGATGCACACTATCAGGGATATGGAACAACAAATAGGTCAGATGTAGATGGAGTTAGGTCTCATACTTCTCTAGATATCAAATATAATTGTTAATTTGCCATGTATGTAGTTGACATGATTTCATGTGATTTGTCACTGATTTAGACTGGTCTTAATTAACTAACGTAGGTCATGCATAGTAAGAAAATTTTGAATTCAGTTGAGAAACATATTTTACTTGTACATGTCAAACTTTCGTTGACTTGTTATGTCTCCAGAATCCATGAAATTGAAGTTATTTTTTCTTCTCGACTAATATAAATATCTATATGGCTGTCCACTTTCTCTGTTTACGTGTCTGATTTGATGTCCACTTAGGATTGTTGACAACATATCCAAATTGACCGTACATGTAAATTAAACAAGCCACCCGTGTTCTAGTAAGAGAATGTGCTCCATAACCCCATTGTGCAGTATATTACCTAGTAGTAAAGCTTTTAGACAGTTTTCTACCTGTCCATGAAAAAGCGGTCGAAAAAACTTTTGTACGCCACCATTTTAAGTTTAGATTTAGAATAATATTTTAATGTCCTTCTGTTAAGTGTAGGCAATAAGTCATGGAGAAAGTGCAATACTGTACGCGAACAGGAGTCTTACTAAACTGCTCATGGGTGATGGTGAAGGTGCTTTCTTAGATGCTCTCAGGTGTAGAGTGCTGGGACCTGATTGGGCAAAAGCTTTCTATCATGAATTAGGTGCAGGTCTCATGCTACTCGAGGTGAGTCTAGCTTGACATTGCCAGAGTCGTCCTCATTTATTTCATATATTGATCTTACAATCTGGTCACTTTCTTTGATTTTCTCTACACCCAGGAGTATGAACTAGCCTATGACGCTCTGTTGGATGCACAAAACTTGGATCCTGAGAATGCCGAGATTGAACGTGAACTACGGTAACTACTCTCTTATGCTCGTCTCTTTTGAGTGTCCTCCAAATGCTGCTATGATTTTAGGCTGGCAAGTACATTATGGTGTTCTTCTTTCATATCTGCCACTTTTGTACCTAGAGATATCAACCCAAAAATGAGTACTAGGTATTGAGTTCAACATCGACGGATTTCGGTAAAGAATATTCCTGGAGAACTAGGGAACTCATGAAGAATATTCCTGGAGAATGTGAGCAGGTGTGAGCACCAAGGCGCGCGCAGGCATGCGCAGCATCGGACGCAGGCCACAATAGGTGCTCGTTTTTACCAAATTGGAGTTAGCGGGAACGTCTGTTGTATTAGAACAGAAACTTTCAAATGTATAACTAATCATGCATCACTAGTAGAAAACAGGGCACTAGTCCCGGTTCCAGAGGACCTTTAGTCCCGGTTCTGGAACCGGGACAAAACGATCGGGACTAATGCCCAAAACCTTTAGTCCCGGTTTGTTTACGAATCGGGACCAAAGGGCCTCCACGTGGCCGCTGCGGGGCGCCCAGGCAGGAGGACCTTTAGTCCCGGTTGGTAACACCAACCGGGACCAAAAGGCAGCCACGCGTCAGCAGCTCGCAGGCGCTGGGGTTTTTTTTTGTAAGGGGAGGTTTAGGGGTTTTGGAGGGTTAAAGGGGTTTCATATTGTGTTAGCTAGCTAATAGAGAGAAGTGACCTCTCTTTTTCCGTGCTTGGTCGACACTAGCTACTATACATATAGAGAGAACTCGACGCTAGATAGTAAGCAAATGAAGGAAACCATTAATTACACAAGATCGTCATGAACATATATAGAGAGAAGTGACATCTCTTTCTTCGTGCTTGGTCGAACAACAAGTTTTCGTATATCTATCCGACGCTATTACATGTGTACAATATAACATCCCTTACAACCATTTCAATTCCACATGGTATTCTCCATGTTCAGGTATGACGTGGTCAAGAAAGAATCCCGCCAATTCCTCTTGAATTGCTCGTATGCGATCATGTGGTAGGAGTTCATCCCGCATCTGCCAGATCTAATTTAAAGAAGGGGGTCAATACATATATATGAATGAAACTCAACACAATTGATGGTAATATATAAAATAAAATTGTGAATATTGTTTACGTACTTCAAATTGTTTCTCAGAGAAGCCCTGCTCAGAGGTATAGTGGCGAATGAACTCGCATACGTAGTATCCAAATAAATGAGTCCCGGGTGCCTGGTACAAGCACTTTACGAGAATAGAGTTCAATCAAACTGATAATCAAGCATGATAATGGTATTGATGAAACTAGAATCAATGAGAGATGTGCGGAACTAAATAGTACTACTTACTTTGGGGTGTGTAAATCGCAGCTCCTTCTTCAGACCCGGAACCATAGTGGTGAACTTTTTCCAAACCCTAGCAGGCAAAGAAAATGATTACTTAATATCAGGAAATGAACAAAAGTTGCCGATATGGTCCCAGTATTGATTGAACTTACTTCTGGAGCATTGCAGTCATGTCCGCATAATACTTGGGATCTTTACGGAGCGAGTCTAAGACAATTACTAATGCCCCGTCAAGGTTAATGGATAGCAGAATATAGTGGAAGCTGCGCACGCATAACTCATCAATTACATTACTTAACCTCGAGTAAGCGAAACCGAATATGCACAAGACAGTAACACTCACTTGAAGTTGTAAGGAAAGAGTATTTCCCTTTTGTTTTGATGTCTAAAGAACGCTTCTAGCAAGTTGTCCTCGGTATCTTTGGCCTCGTTTTGTACCGACCATTCATTTACGGTATTTGGGCTAATGAACCCAATGTCATAGATTTGTTCTTTTTTGCATTCGACCATCTTCAATCTGCATAATATAGTAAGGATAATTATATATACATGCAATGAACGAGCTGAGCTAGAGATTTAATTATAGAAGTAATACTTACAGACAGTAGCAAGTCATGAGTTGTTTGTCGAGGGCCTGTTGATTGTATAACTGAAATAACTCCACAAATTCAACAGGTAGCAGGTCGACTCCAGGGAAGTCGTGCTCTTCTTTAATTCTGATCATCAAACTGTCAGTCCCAGACTTCCTGCAGGTTTCCATGTACCACTCATGCAATTTTTGCATCATCGTTGCTAGATGAGGATGATCATGTTTGACGAGAGGCTTCCCGTGCTCGTATCTAAAGACGTCTACTACCTCAGCCGTTTCAAACTGTACATCATCGGGCAGGTAATCATCAAGAGTGGTACCGGGCAGTACCACCGGATGATTAGCGATGTCGCTAGACACCTTGAGCGGGGGGCACAATTGCTTCTCCTGTTCGCCGAGCTGGGGAATTGTTTTCCCACTTCTTCGTTTTTTCTCTCTTGCAGCACCGGAAGTACTTCCCGACCGCTGCGCTTCAGCATGTGCCTTAGTAATTATGCGGTCATAGTTGGATAGCTAAGTCCGTGGTGGTCGCTTCAGGGCATGCAGAGTGCGCTTCGCTTTCACCAGATCTACCGTTTCCTTCGGAGGTGGATCTTTCCGTGCAAAATGGGCCTTCACTTCGGCTGCACTGATTTCAGTGTTTTCCTCTTCGGTCCTGTCATATGGTAACTTCGGAAGAGGCTTGAGGCTTGGACCAAATTTGTATTTCTTCCCACCTATTGTACTGCTAGCCGCTGGAGCGGCGGCGGCGACTCTCTTCCGCCGTTGCTGACGCACCGGAGGAGGCGAAGGAGGAGACGGAGTGCCCTGACGCGCCGGAGGAGGCGAAGGAGGAGGCGGAGTGCCCTGACGCGCCGGAGGAGGAGACGGAGGAGGCGGAGTGCCCTGACGCGACGGAGGAGGAGGAGGAGGCGAAGTGCCCTGACGCATCGGAGGAGGCTGAGTCTGCTGAGGCGTCCAGTTTGGAAGCTTGATGTAGTCTTTTCTCCATAGACAGATACTCCTCAAAGCATTTTCCAGAAGAATAATATCCTCTTCACCTGTAGGGTTGTCAAGCTCCAGCCCCTCAAATCCATCCATTATTTCATCCACCGTCACAACAGCATAGCCATGTGGAATCGGACGGCAATGGAAAGTTCCCTCAGCTCGAGGAGGTACAACAGAGCCGACCGCCGCCTTGAAGGTCAGGTTCTGGCATTTCGTCATTAGCTCGTAATGTTCAGCCGCCGTGATACTATCCACGGGGTAGCGAGGAGCCATGAAATCAGGCTGAACGAGCTTCGTGGAAGCCACGCTGCTTCTCCGCTGAGATGGTGGGGTAGCGTCGAAGGAAGGATCTTCGTGTCGCTCAGATGGTTGGCCGGTAGCTCGCTGGCTCTCAAGTTCCTCTAGTTTTGCTAATCTTGCACTGAGCTTCTGCATTTCGCTTGCTTCATGTTTCCTTTTTCTCTCTCGGCTTCTATAACCACCGTTGTCGGGAAACCCATGCTTCCACGGAACGGAGCCTGGTGTGCCTCGTGTTTGTCCAGGGTGTTCAGGATTCCCGAGGGCCTCTGTCAGCTCGTCCTTCTCTCTATCGGGAATGAACGTCCCTTCATGCGCTGCCTTGATTGCTGCCTGAAGATTCCGGAAGGGTATTGCAAGTTGCTCGTCCGTCCAAACACACTCCCATGTTTCTGGGTCCAAAGCTCCCCCAACCCCGAAGAACCAAGTCCTTGAACGATCTGGCCAGTGCAATGTTGCTGGTTGGACATTCTTAGCAAGCAGGTCTTGCTCGGCTTTGTCCCACAACTGCCGGGCTTTGTAGTAGCCACCTGACCCCGTGTGATGGTGAAACTTCTTCTTTGCAGCATTTTTCTTGTTTGTCAGTGACCATTTCTAACCCTTCTCCGATTTCTTGTAGGCCACAAATTCGGGCCATTGATCTTTTATCTTCTCATATCGACCGATGAATTTTGGAGTCTCCTCTTTCTCGACAAACTTTGTGTTCAACTCTTTCTTCCAGTTCCTGAATAGTTCTGCCATGTTCTTAAGAGCAAACGCCTTGACCTTTCGCTCTATAACTGGGTTATTCGGATCCACCTCTCGCGGTAGGCTGAAATTTGTCATCAGCTCGGTCCAAAGATCATCTTTCAGTCTATCATGGACATAAGAAACTTCAGGGTCCTTATTATTCTTATTCCATTGCTGGGTGTTGATCGAGACATAGTCCCTAACAACAACTCCACACTGATGTACAAATGCGTCCTTGGTCCGCTTGGGAGCAATCGGTTGGCCATCTTTCGCGACTTCTGTGATCGTGAACCTTTCATCCGGGCACAACCTTTTCTTTGGGCCTCGTCTCCTTACCTCGTCGGACTTTGTAACAGTTGAGGCTCCCTCCTCCGTTCGGTCATCGGAGGCGTGATCATGATCTCCTTCCTCCGCCATTCGGTCACCGGAGCCGTCATGATCTCCTTCCTCCTCCATTGTTGGATCACCGGAGCCGTCATCCTCTCCTTCCTGACCATCGGTGTCGTTGAGATACGACAAGGGATCACCTCCGGCTCGGATTATATCCCCCAACAACTGTTCTTTTTCTAAGTCTCTGTGATCCATAGTTTCTGCAAATATTACAACATGGCAATATACAAACATGAGATATGCAAATCAATACAAGGCAATGCAACAATACGATCATATAATATCACTAATACATCATCGAATAGTATCGCTAATACATCATCAAATATTATCATTAATACATCTCGAATATTATTATACAATATCACTAATACAAATATAGTTGACGTCTCGCGGCGCAGGCGGTGGACACCCAAAGAGAAGGAACTATGACAGGATCATAGCTCGGGTGAGATCCCTGAAGAACCTGCCAGGTATTGGAGAACCTGGCGTCCAACGCAACCATGTAGCGTCGGACGTGCCCGTCCTCCTCCCTGACATGACGACGTACCACCTCCACGGGGGCCGGCTCCCTCTGCACCGACAGTGGTCCACGCGACCGCCCCCAAAGAACCTCCGGGTCGACGACGGGACCCTGATTCCTCACCAAGTTGGGCGCCCCGGAAGGCAGCACCTCCCAGTGCCAGCCCGGCAGAGCCCAGTCCCAGACATGGCGCCTCTCAAGCAGGTGGTCGCCGGCACCGAGTCGACGACGAGGATGCGGGCCGGGCATCATCGACTCAACGGCTACGCTATGCAACTAAACATTTAAACATCTAATTAAACATCATATCGCATCACCGACGATCGTCGGGGACTCCTCGATATCGTCGGGGACTCTCCCTCATCGACGATCATCGGGGGGTACTCTCCCTCACCGACGATCATCGGGGACTCCTCGATATCGCGTCACCGACGACCGACGATAAAAGAACTAAACATCTAAACAATAAAAACAACTAAAAACAACTAAACAATAAAAACAACTAAAACAACTAAATTAACTAAACAACTAAATTAACTAAATCAACTAAAACAACTAAAATTAACTAAATTAACTAAGAAACTAAATTACCTAAATCAACTAAATCAAATTAATAGGGGTCGGGCCCATATGTCAGTGACCCAGGGGTTAATTAACAGGGTGATTAGCATTAAGCTAATCACCTGATGGTCGGGGCCCACCTGCAGGTGACACAGGCGGCGATGCTCGTCACCGGCGACCTCTGGACGGGGCGGTGCCCACGCTAGGGACCATAGGTGCGGCGCTTGAGGCCACTAGGGCATAGCTCGTGCTCGGCCGCATCTAAAGGGGGTCACGGGAGCTCTAGCCAAGGCGGCAAGATGACCGGCGGCGAGGAGCTCACGGGGAAGGCGGCTAGCGGGATTAGGAGAGGAGATCGGCGACGGGGCTAGGGGTAACAGAACCGGGGCCTCACCGCGGTTGCGAAGGCGTCGACGGCGCGGCCGGGGAGGTCCTCATTGCTGTGAATCGACCGGAGAAGGCCGACGGTGCCGAGGGCGAAGGCGGCGGGGCAGGGCGCGGCGACGGCGACGGCGACGACGACGTAGGGGCAGGGCGCGGCGACGGCGACGGCGATGTCAGGGCAGGGGAGCGGGAGACGGCAAAATCCGGTAGCCTGGCGGCGTCGAGGTGGTTGTCGTGGTTTTGTCACGGCAGATGTCCCCGTGAGAGGACTTAGGTTCGGGGCCATCGCTAAGGCGGTGATCTCAAAGGGGTTGATCGGAATCGAGAGACAAGAGTTACCCAGGTTCGGCCCCTCGAGATGAGGTAAAAGCCTACGTCCTGCTTTGTGTTGTATTGATTGGGTATCGATTACAAGGGAGCGAGTTCACTTGACCTAGCTATCGATGAGTTGTTTTGTGGCCTCAGCCGCCCAGGGTGACCCGCCTTTATATACACAGGTCAAGGCCCCTGGGTTTACAAGAGTCCGGGTCGGGTTATACTTGATAACCGACCTCACCTCTAATTACACATGCCTTGTCCAACAAGCCGCCACCGGCTGCTCAAGCCCGCCGGGTTACATCTTGCCTTCTGGCTCTGGGCCTCCAGGCCCACCGATTAAGCTTACTCCTAATCTTGTCGTAAGCCGCCAACCGTATGACCCGGCCCCTCCTGGGCGGGTCTCACCACGGGGTTATATCCCCAACATTAGGCCCAGATTGATTTGAACTCGTTCATGTCAATCTCCAAATCTTCTGGTTGGCGAGCCTTGCCTTCTCTGTTAATCTTCATGACCCGCCGAAAATGGGCGGCCATTGCTTCCTACCAGCTTTCATGACCCGCCGTGACATCATCATAAAAATCAAAAAAGATTCCTCTGACGTCAGAGCGGATCTTTCGTCATAAATATGACTGGCCCGAAAATCGAGGCGTCTTCTTAGTTTAATCATCATTGTGGCGCCCCCGCCTGATTACCACTGTAGCCAGACGGTCGCCACGCATACCAGCCCAGGAAATCACTCTCGCATGCGTGTTTACAACAAGTATCAAGAACACAGGCATTTCTATTAATGGGTATATAAGTCTTACATGAGGTATCACAAGGGCGATGGCAGCGGAAAAGCTCTATCTAAGGCAGCATGGTCTTGGTGCGGCTCCAGTCCACAGGGATCTGACTGGGTTACTCTTCTAGCCCACGAACGCTCCAGCTCCTCGACGACGGACGACGGATCCTTATGTGAACCTGGCCATGTTAAAGGCCGCTGAGTACTTTTGAATGTACTCGCAAGCAAACCAAACTAACATATACACCAAGCAAAGCAATCCATGGCATTCAAGCATGCATCTGTTATTAGAGCAATATTAATTATCATGGCATAACAGGATTATCTAGCAAGATAACTACTGAAGTAAATACAGTAAAGTAAAGCATACTAAGTAAATATTCCACACTCCGAACATTCTCACGATCCAATCTGAATCTGATCCAAATCCAATCCAAATCATGTGGTCATCCGACCACTCATCTCATAGCCATCCCATGGCTAACATATCATATTCCTGACATCATCTGATGTCTGCACAAGACGAGTTCTTCCACCATTAATATCATTATTATGGTTGACCACCTAGTGAGGTCTGGACGGGCTGTCCAATACCGTGGACGCAGCTATTCGAATAGATTTTACACTCTGCAGAGGTTGCGCACTTTACCCATACCATGGAGCACTTGACCTCGTGATCCCATTCGGGTGGACCAGCGTTGCTCCAATGAAACCTGCCTGACCCGTGACTCTCCCATCGTACCACCGGCATTCATCCTCCCCCGGAGTCCTGCCCTAGGTGGCCCCTGTGTCCTCATGACACCTGCCACCGTCGTGGCCAAACTAAACTGTCCCAAACGGGGACCGCGCGCAAACAAACAACTGGCTCACAGGGTTATCGCCGCCTACCTGATCAGGGTAGCGCGCACGCATAACCCTCCCTGTCTGGTGGTACCGGTGAAAGAGCACGCGATCAGACCAAGTCAAGGCCGTCCCATACCGGCAAATGTGGTTGCACGGATAAGCCCGGACAGGTGACTCTAGATCAACCAACTAAGTTTAGTTTGAGCCAGTATTTAACAAGCATGGTTGTGTATCATAATAACTTGAGGTGGCAGTAGCTAAGCATGATAAAAACATAACCACCTATCTCCATATAATATTACGACAAGTCATTAGTGCAATGATAAGATGAGCAGTAGCAGGTAATGTAAATGACAATATCGAATTGGCAGGAGTTTAATTATTTTTAGCACAAACATATCATTAATTAAACACGCAAGAATAAAACAGAGCAATGCTTTAGGGCATATCAGATGGTCGGCTTGCCTGGGGTCAAAGAAATACTCCGGAAGAAGTGCGGAGAGTCCGTGGAAAGGATCGCCGGAAACCGTTCTCTCTCGGAGAGGGCTGATAGAAGGGCAAGGGCAAAATGGTCATTTTCATAGTGTGAGCACATTGTGAAAGTGATGCCAAAAGAACGGGCTCGATGAGACGAAGAGGTGAGCGTTGGTTTCACCTCGATCGGAGTTAGGATTGCGAAGATATGGTCGTTTGAACACAAGGGACCAATCTGCAAAGAGATTCTCACAAATAGGCCCCTGGCTGATAAAACAGAAAACGCCTTCGGGAGAAATGCGCTTTCTGCACAGAGAAGCGTATTCTTAGCCGCAGTGCAAAGAGAATACGCTTCCCAGTTTCTGGAAACGCATTTTGGAAAATGCGCTTCCACTTACTCTGCGCGGGCCTGGGGTCAAGTCAACGTCTAGGGGCTGACGGGCGGGTCCCACCCCTCTCTCTCTCTCCTCCTCACCTCTCCTTCTAGCTCCCGACCGGAGGCAGAGGCCGGCCAGACGCTGGCGTAGCCGTCGCCCCGTGGCTCGAGGAGGCCGGCCGACGTGCGCCGGAGCATTGCCGCTCCACTCCGCGCCTGAGGGTGGTCCCGGCCTCACCCGAGACAGCCTGCAGCAGCGTCGCCACTAGCCGGAGTGCGGCGGCGGAAGAGCTGCAGTGGGGGCGCACCGGCGAGGTTTACCCGCCGGAATGGAGCGCGGAGGCAGCTCCATGGTTCCCAGGGGGTCGAGGAGGCTGAAAGAATGGGGAGGGAGAAGGCCACGACCGCGGTGGCTCGCGGTGGCCATGGGCAGAGGCGGCGGCCAACCTCGGAGCCG
Organism: Elymus sibiricus; assembly: GCA_039707655.1. Classification (NCBI taxonomy): domain Eukaryota; kingdom Viridiplantae; phylum Streptophyta; class Magnoliopsida; order Poales; family Poaceae; genus Elymus; species Elymus sibiricus. Next base: position 105,573,017 of record CM077667.1, on the reverse strand, counting down.
TGGCCACACGTGCTCCGGTGACAAACTGAGGGCAGGGGAAAGCTCGCCGGAGTACGGGTGATCTACCAAAGGTGAAGGGAGGGAGGGGGAAGTGCCATGCCGCGCGAATTTGAGAAGGCCCAAGCGGCGGCCATGGCGGCAATGGCGGGCGAGGAGGGCTCCTTGAGCTCGAGGGAAGGGGATGGGGCTCATTGGTGGGGAGGAGGTGGCTGCAGGAGGTGTGTTGCTCGGGGAGGGCTCGGGCGCTGCTTAAATAGGCGGCCGGCGCGGGTGGATATGCTCAGCCGCTCGGGATGAGCTAGCCGGAGCTCTAGAGACCGCGGCGACGTGGCTGGCCGGTTCCCAGCGTCAGGGAGCGGCCGACCTGACGAGCAACAGGGGGAGGGGACGGCTCGGGGAGGAAAAAGCCAACGGGGAGGGGAAAACGACGGCGCTCACGGACGAACAGCATTGCAGCGGCGATCGCCGTGGCGCGAGGAGGAAGAAATAGGAGGGAAGAAGGGTCTGGAGAGGGGTACGTGGGTGCTGCGAATCCACGGGACACGCTGGGACAAGCTGCGGTCGGCCGGAGACGACTGCACGAAGCAGACCGAGCACAGAGCGCGCGCGTGGTCACCACGCCAAAACGTGCTCTGCAGCACGACTTGACCCAACACCTTGTCCATTGCGTGACTCAAAGGTCAAATAGATCCTAGGTGCGTCTGGGATCCACTGGAAAGCTCTGGGGGAAAGAAACTTACTGAAACAGGATTTGGCAGCATACTGTTTGAGGTTGTTTCTGGAGAGATGGATGAAGGAGAGGAGCTGGATCTTTGTCACAATGAGATAGGGTAGGAAGGAGTATATTCTTGCAGAATTTGAAGTCATTTAGACCTCATTTGCATACACTTCCTTCACAAACCAAGAATTGGTCCAGAAACTAGAACTTGGAACTAGGTTCAATTGGCTTGATAGATTGGGCTCAAATTTGGGTGGGAGAGGTTATTTGGATCTATGAAGCCACTGTAAAAGTTTCATACCATTTGGGTACACCAAAATGGTACTTCCTTCACAGAGCTTTCAAATGGACAGGAACTTGGGAAAATTGCTGGGGGAAAATGGATAGATGAATTGAGCTGATTTTTGGTATCCATGGGTTATTTAGCAATGTTAACCACCATGAAAAATTTCAGCTCAAATAGATAAAGGGATAGAGCACTTCCTTTGCAAATTGCCCAACTGGACAGAATTTGCAAATTGATGTTGTGCTCAAAACTTGAACTATGGAACTTGGGATCTTGATGGAAAAGGGTAAGATATGGACATGAGAAGCTCCACAATTTATTTGGGATTTTTCCTGGCTACCAAAATGGTAGTTCCTTTAGAAAGTGCCCAAAATGCAATATTGGCATTAAATAGGAAAAGGCAATTTCCCTTATTTAATTATGGCCAATATTTTTGTGGGAGCTCAATATGATCACAAAGAATATCTACACAAGTTTTCATGAACTTTGGAGATGGATAGATATTTTCCTGGATTTAATTCCTTTAACTGGCAGAAAAAGGAATTAATTATAAATGAAAAATATTGCAAAGGACTTGGCAATATTTTTGCATATCCAGGGTTTATAGATGAAGGATGATCTCTGGGAATAGTTTACGAGGCAACAGATCAAAGGAAATTGGGGTTCCTTTGTAACTGCAAGAATCAGGGTTTCCCTTCCGGCAACTCGGAAGGTAGGGTTTCGATGGCAAAATCCGGAGATAGGTCTTGGGTGGCAAGGTTGGACTGGGAAAATCTCTGGTTGGATAGGGAAGGCAAGGCTAGATGACCATCTTCGCATACCCAAGAGCTAGAGCAATCCGATAACACCGAGAAAAAAGACGGGAGTCAAATCCCGCAAAGGAAAAAAAACGGGAGCAAAAACCAGGGTTTTACAATCATCGTGCTCCCTCGATTCCCGCACCGGACCATTTGTGAGGCCATTATAACCTTATAAATAAGCATGGGGGGTTATCACTTTCATTTTTCCCCGCCGCCATCTTCTTCTTCTTCCTCTGGACCGCCGAAGCTCACCGCGTCGCCGAAGCTCGTCGTCGTCATCAACTCCGGCCGCTGCATCAACCTGAACACGTCCAGAACATCGCCGCATCTGCTCGCCTCCTCCAGGTTTCATTACTTCTCCCTGTCAGATCTGTATTAATCCTTTAGATCTCCCCCGAGTTCGTCGGGTTTCTTCGGTGTTCATCACCTTTCATCAGAACGTTCTTCATCGATTAGATGGAAAGCACCTTCTCTAAAGCCTTACAACACTGCCGAAATCACGCGGCCGTCCGCTCCATAATAACGCCGCACTCATTGTAGATCTGTAGCTCATTTTAATCTGCGCAGAGGCCGTCTGTTCTTCCACTGGTCTTTTTAGGGCTAAAATATTTTTATTTTTCCCTCGCCCGTAGATCTTGAATCCATAGCCGTAGTTGCAGAATCGGTTTCTCGACACTTAGCGATTTTTCAATCTGCGTGGATAAACTTGACCCGCCGTAAAGCTGCCGGCTCACTCTGTCATAACACAAGTAGCCTCGGCGGCTCATAATTTTGGATTGACCCACCAAACGCTGTCATCGTTTCCCGTCATAGTGATCTCGGTCAGAATGTATTTTTAACCCGCCGAATATTTATGTCTTCCCACAGCTTCCTGAGCCGCCAGTATGTCTAAAACTCCGTCCACCTGCAACTGGGTCAAATCTGGAGTGACCGAAGAGTCGCTCAAAGAATTTGTCACTATGGGAGTTCTGCCGGCTCAGGATATTATCCACTGGCGGGTCCCAGGCAATGAGACCACCCCTAAGCCCAAAGACGGGGAAGTCATTGTTTTCACAGACCATCTTCTTCGTGGCTTCTCCCCGCCCCGGTCCAAGTTTTTTCGGGACGTCTTACACGCATTCAAGCTGCACCCCCAAGACATTGGCCCGAATTCTGTCACAAATATGTGCCAATTTCAAACCTTATGTGAAGCCTACCTGCAAGAGGAACCATCTGTTGACCTGTTCAAGGAATACTTTTACATTAACCGCCAGACGGAAATGGCGGACGGGTTAAGCCTTGAGCTCGGGGGCGTCACTCTTCAGAGACGAAGGGACGTACTCTTCCCAGCAGCCACCCTATCGAGTCACCCCAAAGAGTGGAACAAGACTTGGTTCTACTGCCAAGAGACTTCACCAGAGGGGGAGAACCCATTGCCGGGTAACCGTCCCTACCGGCTTAGCACGGATACAGAGCTTCCAGACCGAATGTCAGCCACCGGACGTGCTCAATATGCCTCCACTTTCTCAAAAGTCAGGGCCATGTTGGCCAATGGATTGACGGGTGTTGATCTGACCCGCTGCTGGGTCTCCTGGAGGATTCTGCCGCTAAGCCGCCGTGGTGCCTTAATGTGCCAGTATACAGGTAAAGTGGATGACCCTCAACGCTGCAACCACACCCCTTTGAAGGACCAAGACCTCAACACTATTGTCAAATCTTTGCTGGGGGAGTCATTAGCTACCTGCAGCAAAACGAGCTTAAGTCCCTTTTATGCACTTAACCCGGCTCCGGATGTAAGTCTGTCCATCCTAACCCTCATTCATTCTTTTAATATTGTGCTTACATACTATATTAAACCTTTCTGCCAATATGCTTTGCCACGCATAGGCCAGCTCTTCCTTCTGGAAAAAATTGTTGCCCCCTACTCTGAAGAACAAAAGCAAAGTCCCCAAGGCAACCAAACCTAAGGCGCCAACACGTCGGAAGAGGCAGTCATCTGAAGATTTACTCGAGTTCAATGACTCAGAGGTAAAACTTGACCCCCTTGGCCTTCTCTTTATGCAACTCATTGACGACGACTACTCACAGGAAGAAGCAGAAACAAGTCATGCCGACGTTGTTGAGGTAACCATTGTCTCCTCTGACTTGGATCTTTCACCAGTAAAGAGAGTGCGGCGGGCTGTACGGAAGGTAAAAAGTTCCCGCCCTTTTGCTCACTTGAGTCGTAATTTTCTTTTTAAGAGACAGCAAGACGACAGCAGACGTCAGACCCGAAGCACCGGCTCTGGAGACCTTTTAACCGGCTTACCCAATGAGCCGTTCCTCGGAAACAGCGCACCGAAGTACTTTCTTGTCTTGAACTTATTTTATCTGTACACTATCCTTGCAGCTTATCAGTTGTTTACCAATGCTAACTTTTGTAGGACTCGCCTCCTTCTTCCGGCGACTCGACAGCTTCAAAGTTGCCTCCCCTGATCATCAACCAGGGGTAAGTATTTTATATCCCACTCTTTGTATTAATAATCCATCTTTGCTCATTGATGTGTAATTTTAACTTTGCTTCACAGGGCTCAAGCCAAACGGAGAAAGACTGGCGGGTCAGCTGCCACACCTGATGCTCGAGAGCCGGCAATTCCGAAACCAAGTATCCCTGAAGCTCATGTTAAACCTTCTGAGGCCGCCCAAAGTACTCATGAAGAAGTTCCTCGGCAAAATGAGCCGGCGGATATGGATGTTGAGGCTCCAGAAGCTCATCCAGATTCTGCTCCTAAGCCGCCCAGCCCCCGGCCGTCAACTGAAAATATGGCCTCTCATGAAGAAGTCACTGTCACCGGGGCGGCTTACAAATCTCCATCTACTTCACATGTGCTATCAAAGCATATCAAGGAAGACGGGGCAGCTCCCTCTAAGGAAGAAGAGACTCCATCTGATCTTTCAAATTTGGAGAAGTTTACTGCCGACGAATTGCATGCCGGCTATCTGAGCCGTCTGTTTGCCAGCCGAGACATGAAGGCCAACTTGGTCGCCAAGATGAATAAAAAATACGAGGTACTTCACTTCCCTTGCCTCTTCATATATACTTATGTAGCCCCCAAGAACTGGTTGATCTCTCAAAGGGTCAGCCGGGTCTTCCATTAATTTCGCAACTTATCATAAAATCGCCATGTAGCCCCCAAGGGCCGGGTCATTACCTAAGTAATGAGCCGGCACTCAATCATAGATTAAGAGCCAAGTCTAGCCCCCAAGGGCCGGGTCATTACCTAAGTAATGAGCCGGCACTCAATCATAGATTAAGAGCCAACTGTAGCCCCCAAGGGCCGGGTCATTACCTAAGTAATGAGCCGGCTCTATAAGAAAGAGCTGAGACACATTAGCCCCCAAGTGTCAAGTAAATTGCTTGCAATCTGCTTGGTACTTGTAATCATTGTACCAAATTTTGATATAAACTATGTGAGCCGGTTCGGCGGCTTAAATCTGATAACCTTGCACTGTCATGACTTGTCCTGCACAGGAATCTTTAAGTGCTGTCGAGTCTAACCTGATGGACTTGAAGAAAAGCTTAACTTTGCAACAAAACGCCCGAGCGGAGATGGAAGAAAAATGTCGGCTCTGCTCCATAGATCTTGAGAAGATCAAAACAGAATTCGAAACTTTCAAGTAGACTGCTGAGTCAAGCCAAAACGCCCTGACCAAGCGCGCTGAAGACGCAGAGGGCCGTCTCAAGACGGCGACTGACGAGCTGAACACTCTGAAGGGCCAGATATCCCGAATGATTGGAGCCGTCTTTGGTAAGCATTCTTAACCTTCAACATTTCAAAAGGCACTTATCGAGAATCCTTTCCGGCGGCTTATAAAATTTTGACTTGCCTGTAGGTGAACGGAGCCGCCAACTGTCAAGCAACAGCCTGCTGAAGCTCAAGGCCTTATATTCTTTGACAGAACAGTTGTATGTCAGGTCTCTAATCACCATCAAGGCCGTTATGACTGAGAGGGGTGTCCCGAAGTTCATGAAGGGCGTGCTGGAAACCATGTCGACCATCCCAATGCAGCTAGAAGAATTAAAGAGATCAGCCGCCCGCAAGGGCGCAATTCCTGCTTTGAGCCGGTCGTTGGCGTATGCCCCGGAGCTTAACCCGGCTGATATGATGGATGGCTTCCCTGAACTAAAGGATGATGGCTCGGAGTTTACACAAGCAGATTATTCTCGCTGTCACAAGGCATCCCGGGTTCTGGCAAGCCGACTGGCCGCAGAGGCTGACTTGGCAGTACATCAGGCGGCTTACTCCGAGGAGAACAAGCGTATTCGAGGCCCTACTTTCGAAGCCAAGAGCCTGATCCCTCAACGCCGTAAGCGTCTCTTCGCTCCTGATGTTGACCCATCTCCAACCATGCACGATGAAGCCCTCTTTGAAGCTTTAACCAACTGCAATTGGGATGTGGACAACCTCCAGATCCAAGAAACCGAAGACCCGGCGCAGGATGACCTGGCGGCGAGTTAGAGAAAAACTTTGCCTCATGTGAAAGTGACCCGGCCTTATTTAATTCACCGGGTTAAAATTTGCTGAAAAAACTTGAAGTTTGCAACTTTTGGGCATTGTGAACAGCCTTGTAATAGCAGTAGGAAAACATTTAACCGCCTGCTTTTGTGCTCTTGATGCACTATTTAAACTTCTTCCGGTGATGTATCAAATTCGTCTTTGATATGTAATTATTTGACTGTCTTGACGCGTCGGGCGGGTTATACTCCGTGAACAATGCCAAGCCGGAATTCTCCAAAACTTAGAACCTTATGAGAGTACCTGTAAGAAACAAGTAATTGTATGTCTCATCCTATAAACCGGATTTAAAGGCGCGGTAGGACAAGATAACCCTTGTTTTTTATGAAAAAAAAATTATAATGTTTCCGAAGAAACTAGGCGGAAAGCCTAAAGAAAAACTTGTAAACCGGGTCTCACATGACATAAATCCGTCGTTTAAACTTTAGCAAGTTCAGGGTCTTTAAAAGATTGACATTGCTAAAAGTACGAACGGGCCACATAGCAGAGGGGTTACGGTAGACAAGACGAGTTTATCCTAGCTCACTGTAAGCCGGCTCTCTCGTGACAAAAGCCGCCATTTAAACCTTGACAAGTTCAGGGTCTTTGTGCGAGAATAACTTTATAAAAGTTCAGGGTTTCTTATCAAGAATAACTGTCAAGAGTTCGGCGGGTCACATGGCGGAGTAGCAAGTTGCAAACAGGCAGGTTTAACTCGAATATGGCATATAAAGCCTGGCCAAGAGGGTATGTAAGCTAAACCCATAGGGTTGGATGCCCCCAAGTGACCTGATTAAGGATCAACTCCTTTGTATGACACTTTCAGTGTGGAGAAAACGGCAGAGACCCCTAATCATGGGGATGCCCACTTTATTATATCATAAAAGATGGTATATCAATGACAGGAATACGTACATTGATGAGAGCCGGACTGGCGGCTTAAGTATAGTATGGCCGAAGATGGGCAATATTCCATGGCCTCTTGGTCTCTTCACCAGAAGTGCGAGACTTGTCACTCTCCCGTATATCCATGAGATAATAAGACCCATTGTTGAGATTTCTGCTGGTCACAAATGGTCCTTCCCAGGGAGGTGACAACTTATGCATATTTGACTGGTCTTGAATCAGCCGGAGTACTAAGTCGCCTTCTTGGAATGTCCGGGTCTTGACCCTGCGGCTATGATAGCGACGCAGGTCTTGTTGATAGATCGCCGACCGAGCAGCTGCAAGATCCCGTTCTTCGTCCAAGGCATCCAAAGCATCCTGATGCGCCGCCTCGTTCTTAGTTTCCACGTAAGCCGCCACTCTGGGCGAGTCATGACGAATATCACTGGGGAGAACAGCCTCTGCGCCATAGACCATGAAGAAAGGCGTATAACCAGTAGACCTGTTGGGGGTGGTTCTTATGCTCCAAAGAATAGACGGCAACTCCTCCACCCAACAACCCGGCGTGCGCTCCAAAGGAACCATGAGCCGGGGTTTTATCCCTCTCAAAATTTCCTGGTTAGCACGCTCAGCTTGATCGTTAGACTGTGGGTGAGCTACCGAAGATACATCAAGACGGATATGCTCTTCATCACAAAACTCCTTCATTGCCCCCTTGGATAGGTTTGTGCCATTATCAGTGATGATACTATGCAGATAGCCAAAACGAAAGATCAGCTTTTTGACGAACTAAACTGCTGTTGCTGCATCGCACTTGCTGGCCGGCTCAGCTTCAACCCACTTAGTAAACTTGTCAACCGCCACCAAGAGGTGGGTCTTCTTGTCCTTAGACCTTTTGAAAGGTCCTACCATATCAAGCCCCCAGACTGCAAACGGCCAGGTGATTGGAATCATCCGTAGCTCTTGAGCCGGCACATGGGCACGTCGCCCAAATTTCTGGCACCCGTCACACTTACTGACCAGGTACTCTGCATCTTTATGAGCCGTCAGCCAGTAAAAACCGTGCCGAAAAGCCTTAGCCACCAAAGATTTTGAACCGGCGTGATGACCACAATCACCGGCATGGATCTCATGTAGGATTTCCCGGCCCTCGTCAGGAGAAACACATCGTTGAAAGACACCGGTGACGCTACGCCGATGTAACTCGCCATTGACAATAGTAATAGACTTAGACCGCCTTATGATCTGTCGTGCTAGAGTCTCCTCTTGAGGTAACTCGCCGCGAGTCAGGTATGCCAGATAAGGCAATGTCCAATCAGGGATCGCGCGAAGAGCCGCCACCAATTGTCCTTCCGGGTCAGGTATAGCCAAGTCCTCCTCTGATGGCAACTTGACTGATGGGTGATGCAACACGTCCAAGAGCACATTAGGCGGCACTGGCTTACGTTGAGACCCCAGCCTCGATAATGCGTCAGCTGCCTCATTTTTTTCCGCTGGTCAATATGGTCCACCTGATAACCTTTAAAGTGGCCAGCAACAACATCAACCGCCTGACGATAAGCCGCCATACGAGGGTCCTTAGAGTCCCACGTGTCGGAGACTTGCTGAGCCACCAGGTCTGAGTCGCCAAGACATCTGACCCAGCTCAAGTTCATCTCCTTGGCCACCCGGAGCCCATGAAGCAAAGCCTCATACTCTGCTGCATTGTTAGTACAAGGAAACATTAGTCTCAAAACATAACAGAACTTGTCACCTCGTGGGGAAGTTAAAACAACTCCAGCCCCCGAGCCTTCCAATTGCCTGGATCCATCAAAATGAATCGTCCAATAAGTATTGTCCGGATTTTCCTCAGGAATTTGACACTCTGTCCAGTCATTGATAAAATCCACCAGAGCTTGGGATTTGATAGCCGTCCGAGGCACATATTTCAGATTAAGAGGCCCAAGCTCTATTGCCCACTTAGCAATCCTGCGAGTGGCCTCTCTGTTCTGAATAATATCTCCCAAAGGAGCAGAACTGACCACCGTAATTGGATGCCCAAGGAAATAATGCTTCAGCTTGCGATTGGCCATGAACACACCAAGCACCAGCTTCTGCCAATGTGGGTATCTCTGCTTCGATTCCGTCAAAACTTCGCTGACGTAATAAACCGGCCGCTGAACCGGGTACTCCTTACCCGCCTCCTTGCGCTCGACCACCACTGCAGCACTAGCAGCTTGGTTGTTAGCCGCCACATATAAGAGTAAAGGCTCCTTCTCCATGGGAGCGGCCAAAACGGGCGGCTCAGCCAGCTGCCTTTTGAGCGCCTCAAATGCTTCATTAGCCCCATCACTCCAGACAAAATCGTCCGTCTTCTTCATCATCTGATACAAAGGAATAGCTTTCTCACCCAGGAGGCTTATGAACCGGCTTAGTGCAGCAATACGACCCGCCAGGCGCTGAACATCATTAATGCATGCCGGCTTAGACAAAGAAGTGATGGCCTTTATCTTGTCCGGGTTAACCTCGATGCCACGCTCCGAGACCAAAAATCCTAAGAGCTTGCCTACAGGTACACCGAACACACATTTTGTCGGGTTAAGCATCATCTTATAAATCCGCAGATTGTCAAAAGTTTCCTTCAAATCCGCCAGCAGAGTCTCTGCTACTTCTTGAGCATGTGTTGGTTTTCCCTTGAAGAGGAAAGGGTGATGCGGCAAAGTAGGTAAGTATTTCCCTCAGTTGTTGAGAACCAAGGTATCAATCCAGTAGGAGATACAAGCAAGTCCCCAATTGATATACCTACAAAAATAATCAAACACTTGCACCCAATGCTATAAAGGGGTTGTCAATCCCTTCACGGTTAATTGCAAGGATGAGATCTGATAGAGATAGATAGATAGGATTGCTAAAACTAAAAGTAAACTAAAAGTAGAAAGATTGCAGCAAGATATTTTTGGTATTTTTGGTTTTAGATCTGAAAATATAATATGGAAAATAGACCTGGGGGCCATAGGTTTCACTAGAGGCTTCTCTCATGAAGGAAAATAATACGGTGGGTGAACAAATTACTGTCGAGCAATTGATAGAAAAGCGAATAATTATGAAGATATCCAAGGCAATGATTATGCATATAGGCATCACATCCGTGTCAAGTAGACCGAAACGATTCTGCATCTACTACTATTACTCCACACATTGACCGACTCCTGCCTGCATCTAGAGTATTAAGTTCATGAAGAACAGAGTAACGCATTAGGTAAGATGACATGATGTAGAGGGATAAACTCAAGCAATATGATGAAAACCCCATCTTTTTATCCTCGATGGCCACAATACAATACATGCCTCGCTACCCCTACTTTGTCACTGGGTGAGGACACCGCAAGATTGAACCCAAAACTAAGCACTTCTCCCATTGCAAGAATTACCAATCTAGTTGGCCAAACCAAACCAATAACTCGAAGAGACTTGCAAAGATATGAAATCATGCATATAAGAATTCAGAGAAGATTCAAATAATATTCATAGATAATCTGAACATAAACCCACAATTCATCGGATCTCGACAAACACACCGCAAAAGAGTATTACATCGGATAGATCTCCATGAAGATCATGAAGAACATGGTATTGAAGAACAAAGAGAGAGAAGAAGCCATCTAGCTACTAGCTATGGACCCGAAGGTCTGTGGTGAACTACTCACGCATCATCGGAGGGGCAATGGAGTTGATGTAGATGCCCTTCGTGATCGAATCCCCCTCCAGCAGATTACCGGAAAAGGCTCCAAGATGGGATCTCACGGGAACAGAGGCTTCCGACGGCAGAAAAGTATTTTCGTGGCTCTTTTTGGTATCCAGGGAATATTTGGGAATTTATAGGCCGAAGAATAGGGTTAGGAGAGCTGCCGTGGGGCCACAAGCCAGGATGGCGCCCCCCCCCTAAGGCGCGCCCTAGTGGCTTGTGACGCCACGGCAAGTCTTCTGCCTTCATCTCCAAGTCTGGCAGGTTTCTTCTGGTCCAAGAAAAATCATTCCGAAGATTTTATTCCCTTTGGACTCCGTTTAATATTCCTTATCTGCAATACTCAAAAACATGGAAAAAACAGAAACTAGCACTAGGCTCTAGATTAATAGGTAGTCCCAAAAATAATATAAAATAGCATATTAATGCATATAAAACATCCAAAACAGATAATATAATAGCATGGAACAATCAAAAAGTATAGATACGTTGGAGACATATCAGTCTCCTTCTTCCTGGACTTGACCACAATATCTTCCAGATAAGCATGAACATTGCGCCCAATTTGACCATGAAGACAGTTCTGCACACAACGCTGGTAAGTCGCCTGGGCACTCTTGAGCCCAAAAGGCATAGACACATAGCAGAAAGCTCCAAAAGGCGTAATAAAATACGTCTTCTCTTGGTCTTTAACTGCCATCTTGATCTGATGATAACCTGAATAAGCATCCAGGAAGCAGAAACTCTCACAACCCGCCGTCGCATCAATGATTTGATCAATACGGGGGAGAGCAAACGGGTCGACCGGACACGCCTTGTTAAGATCTGTGTAATCGATGCACATGCGCCACGTGCCGTTCTTCTTGAGTACTAACACCGAGTTAGCTAACCACTCCGGGTGAAAGACTTCAACAATGAACCCTGCAGCCAAGAGCCGGGCCACCTCTTCCCCAATAGCCTTACGCCTCTCCTCATTGAAGCGATGGAGGAACTGTTTGACCGGCTTAAACTTAGGATCCACATTAAGGTGGTGCTCAGCGAATTCTCTCGGTACACCCGGCATGTCAGAAGGCTTCCATGCGAAGATGTCCTGATTCTCACGGATGAATTCGATGAGCGCGCTTTCCTATTTGGGGTCCATATTAGCCCCAATAGTGAACTGCTGGGATGAGTCGCCAGGGGTAAAATCCACTAACTTGGTATCTTCTGCCACAAACTTGAGGGGCGGCTCAGATTCCGTGCTAGGCTTCTTTAGCGGGCTCATATCTTCCGGGTCAATATTCTCCTTATAAAACTTGAGCTCCGCCTCAGCACAACTTGATTCTGCATATGCTACATCACCTTCCTCACACTCAAGAGCTGTCTTCCGATCACCATGCACAGTAATCGTTCCCTTTAACCCGGGCATCTTAAGCTGTAAGTAAACATAGCAAGGTCTGGCCATGAACTTGGCGTAAGCCAGCCGTCCAAACAGAGCGTGGTACGGGCTCTTGATCTTGACCACCTCAAACCATAATTGAATTCATCGCCAAAAGCTACCTCCAAGGAAATCTTTCCAACTGGATAAGCCGACTTTCCCGGCACCACGCCATGAAAAACCGTTGAAGAAGGCTTAAGATCTTTGTCAAGCAAATTCATCCGGCGGAACGTGTCATAGTACAGGATGTTGATGCTGCTGCCACCATCCATGAGCACCTTGGTGAACACGTAGCCCCCAACTTGGGGAGCCACTACGAAAGCCAACTGTCCCGGGTTATCAACGCGTGGCGGGTGATCCTCCCTGGTCCAAGTTATGTCATACTCAGACCACTTCAAATATTGCGGGAGAGCCGGCATAACCGCATTAACCGCCTGCTTGCGCACTTTCTGATCTCGCTTGTCAAGGCTTGTTGTAAAAACATGATACTGGCCTCCATTAAGCTGCTTCGGGTTACTCTGATATCCGGACTGGTTATTTTGTTGTTGACCTCCATTGCCAGACTATTGATTATTACCACCATGGTTTCCTTGGCCTTGATAACCAGAACCTGAGCCACCTACACCAAAGCCAGACCCGGAAGGACCGGATCCTGACCCGCCGGGCGGTCCACCGCAGCCGCCTTGATGCTGGCTAACACTGTAATTTTGAAACTCCTGCATGATCCAACAATCGTTCCAAGCATGAGTGGACGGCTGATCAGGAAGGCTATGCTTCGGACAAGGAACATTCAGCATCGCCTCCATGTCAATAGGCTTGCGTTTAACGAAAGGCGGCTTGCCGTTCCCCTTGCCACGATTATTCCCAGTACTGGTGTTGGCCACTAAATCTGACCCGCCGTCCTGGTGTTTCCGCTTTCCGTTGTTGCCATTATTGTTATTTCCTCCCCCGTTCTGCGGTTGACTCTTGCCATTATTATTCTTCTTACCCTCCAGCATCATGATGAAATACTTGGCGCATACTGCATCACTGACGTCTAACATCGCCATGGCTAGCTCATAGCTTTCGATCCAAGCCTCCGGAGGCAGATCAGCGGTATAGTTGGGCACCTTGCGAGGACCCTTGAAGTCCTTCAGCAGGCACTCATTTCGCAAAACCGGCACTAAACACGGCACTCCCACAGACCTGGAGGTTACTCCGGCTCCTATCGAAACGGAAGGCGCTACGGTGGGTTCTTGATAAGTCGCCACAGCTGCCAATGCTGCCGCCTCTCGTTGCGCTCTTGCCCGATCCACCAATGCCTGAGCATCAAGAGCCGGCTGATCGACTCGCGGCGGGTTTCGGCGTCGCTCGCTGCTAGAGACCGCCGGCGACTCTAAACGCCAGCTGTAGCTGCGGCTTGGGATGGGGGTTGAGTGCACGCGACTCCGGCTGTAAGTGTACTTCTCCTGATGAGCCACCGTTGTCTGCAAGTATCCAATGGCGATCCGCACTTCCTCTGCGAAAGGCGTCCCATCAGGGATGGGGATCGTGCCAAGCCTGGTAGCCGCCGCCACCATGTTCTCCACCGGGTTAGAATAATGACCTGGTGGTGTTGGGAAAGACTGTGGCGGGGGCTGGTTCCTGCAGGGCGGGTCTGGCTGCCGATGCTGAACCGCCGCCCTGCTCCCAGGTACTTCAGCCGTCCGGGTTACAGTTAGAGGTGCATTCCGTCCCGTCCCTGGCGTGTTGAAGAGATTTCTGGCCTCATACTGATCCGGCAAACAGGATTGGTGCCTCATCCGGTGAACCGCCGCCGTGGACTGCTGCTCCAATTCACGGCGAAAAGCATCCGCCCTAAGGCGCTCCGCCTCAGCATCCATTTGAGCCTTCAATGCATTGATCTCCTCTTGGACTCCGGCCATCTGGTTCTTCAGCCTTGTGATCTCCGCGTTACGGGCTGCTTGGTTTGCGGCCGTGACCTCGGTTTCCATCAGAGTTGTAAGCTCGTTCATCAGATCCAGCAGAACTTGAGCCGGCGGCCTGCCAGCTCCAGACCCGGTCGCACCTACAGCCGTGCTGCTGGGGGCCGGCGCCGATCCTGCCATGAAGACAGCAGCGTGGTTCGGCGGCTCATAGCACACCGGCTCATGGTATTCCAGCTCAGAGTAGCCCTCGGAGTAGCCCCCAAGTCCACCATTGTGAAGCTGGTAGATTGATTCCGTCTCCCCACTCGAGGATCCATCCTCTGAGCAGATGAGGGTTTCCTCCCGTGACATGGAACCTTCAAGTTCTGCGCCTTGGGTAAAGCTAACGAAGACATGCTTCCGGCCCAGCTTAACACGGGCGGGTTGCACGCGTTGGGCCGGCTCGACGAGGTCGGTGCAGATGTCCGGCCCGGATTCAGATCCGCCGATCTTGCCGATGAAGACGTGAATTCCGCCGAAGGGGACCCGGTACCCGTACTCGATTGAGTCGGCCTCGGGGCCCCAGCCAGCGTCGTCGATGTAGAGCTTGCCGCGGCGACTCTTGGTCATCCTGCCAACGGCGTATCCCTCGATCCATGGGAGAGAGCCCTTCGAGAACTCCACACCACCGAGCGTCAGCCCCACGGTGGGTGCCAACTGTCGTGGTTTTGTCACGGCAGATGTCCCCGTGAGAGGACTTAGGTTCGGGGCCATCGCTAAGGCGGTGATCTCAAAGGGGTTGATCGGAATCGAGAGACAAGAGTTACCCAGGTTCGGCCCCTCGAGATGAGGTAAAAGCCTACGTCTTGCTTTGTGTTGTATTGATTGGGTATCGATTACAAGGGAGCGAGTTCGCTTGACCTAGCTATCGATGAGTTGTTTCGTGGCCTCAGCCGCCCAGGTGACCCGCCTTTATATACACAGGTCAAGGCCCCTGGGTTTACAAGAGTCCGGGTCGGGTTATACTTGATAACCGACCTCACCTCTAATTACACATGCCTTGTCCAACAAGCCGCCACCGGCGGCTCAAGCCCGTCGGGTTACATCTTGCCTTCTGGCTCTGGGCCTCCAGGTCCACCGATTAAGCTTACTCCTAATCTTGTCGTAAGCCGCCGACCATATGACCCGGGCCCTCCTGGGCGGGTCTCACCACGGGGATATATCCCCAACAGTGGGCATCGGCGCCGTCGGGGGAGAGAAGAAACTGCAGATGGGATTGGAAATTTTCCCAACTCCCGCTTATATACAGAGAACTTTGGTCCCGGTTGGTGGCACCAACCGGGACTAATGCCCCCCTATAGTCCCGGTTGGTGCCACCAACCAGGACCAAAGGTTAATTTCCAGCAGCCCAAAGGGTGGGAAGCAGAGACCTTTGGTCCCGGTTGGTGGCACCAGCCGGGACTATAGTGGAGCATTGGTCCCGGTTGGTGGCACCAACCGGGACGAAAGGGTGGCATTGGTCCCGGTTGGAGCCACCAACCGGGACTAAAGGGTTGGTCCTGGCTGTGGTGGGAGTTTAGTCCCACCTCGCCAAACGAGAGGCGCTCGCACCGGTTTATAAGCCCGCCCCTCTCTGCCTTGTTGAGTTCCTCTCAAAGTGAAAATAGATGCCCTTATACGGGAAATTCGACCTGAAATCAAAGTGAATCAACATTTGATTTCAGGTTGAATTTTCCCAATAAGCGCATCTATGTTCACTTTTGCTATTTTTTTATGTTATTTTTTTGCATATTAAAAGTTCTTAACAAAAAATACTTTATGAATATTCTTTTTGCTATTAAAGTTTTTAACAAAAATAACTTTGATAATTTTAGTGGCATAAATTTTATATAATATTAAGTTAAATAACTTTGATCGGACGAAAACACGTCTATTACAAAGGGATTTCAATTTTTTAAACATATTTTAACTCAAGACTTTTTCTGCATTCAATATGCACCATTCAAAGCCACATCATCACTTTTCAACCCTTTTCTGACTTCATTTACTATTTTTCAAGCATTTCATGATTTATTTTGAGCTAAAATGACCCTGAATTGAAAAGCACTGCAAATGAATTCTGAAATGGTTGCAAGTTGGCATGGTATCATCATTTCACCCACATAGCATGTGCTAAAAAGTTGAGAGGGTTACGGCAAAAACTGGATGCACTTCGTGTACAAAATGAACAATCTCTTTCGAAGTGTCAGGGTTTTGGACGAAAACTCATCTGTTATAAAAGAATTTCAATTTTTTAAACATATTTGAACTCAAGACTTTTTATGCATTCAATATGCACCATTCAAAGCCACATCATCGCTTTTCAAACCTTTTCTGACTTCATTTGCTATTTTTCATGCATTTCATGATTTATTTTGAGCTAAGATGACCCTGAATTGAAAACACTGCAAATGAACTCTGAAATGGTTGAAAGTTGGCATGGTATCATCATTTCACCCACATAGCATGTGCTAAAAAGTTGAGAGGGTTACGGCAAAAACTGGATGCACTTCATGTACAAAATGAACAATCTCTTTCGAAGTATCAGGGTTTCAAACGAAAACTCATCTGTTACAAAAGGATTTAGATTTTTTAAACATATTTGAACTCAAGACTTTTTATGCATTCAATATGCACCATTCAAAGCCACATCATCACTTTTCAAACCTTTTCTGACTTCATTTGCTATTTTTCATGCATTCCATGATTTATTTTGAGCTAAGATGACCCTGAATTGAAAAGCACTGCAAGTGAACTCTGAAATGGTTGAAAGTTGGCATGGTATCATCATTTCACCCACATAGCATGTGCTAAAAAGTTGAGAGGGTTACGGCAAAAACTGGATGCACTTCGTGTACAAAATGAACAATCTCTTTCGAAGTATCAGGGTTTCAGACGAAAACTCATCTGTTACAAAAGGATTTCAATTTTCTAAACATATTTGAACTCAAGACTTTTTATGCATTCAATATGCACCATTCAAAGCCACATCATCACTTTTCAAACCTTTTCCGACTTCATTTGCTATTTTTCATGCATTCCATGATTTATTTTGAGCTAAGATGACCCTGAATTGAAAAGCACTGCAAACGAACTCTGAAATGGTTGAAAGTTGGCATGGTATCATCATTTCACCCACATAGCATGTGCTAAAAAGTTGAGAGGGTTACGGCAAAAACTGGATGCACTTCGTGTACAAAATGAACAATCTCTTTCGAAGTATCAGGGTTTCAGACGAAAACTCATGTGTTACAAAAGGCATTTCATTTCTTGACATGTAACTGCAGTGATATTCTAGATCAAAGCCATCATCAGAATAGTTGTGGAGAGAAAGTCTTCACTTTTTCTTCGCGTGTGTCACTTGCTTATTGCGCCGTAACCATGGATAATCTTCATCGTTTAACAGGGTGCTTGGGTCAGCCTTCACTTTGAAGGGAGGAATTTCATGAAACTTTTCATAATCTTCAGACATGTCTGTCTTGCCCTCCACTCCCACGATGTCTATTTTCCCTAAAAGAACTATGTGGCGCTTTGGCTCATCGTATGATGTATTCGCTTCCTTATCTTTTCTTTTTCTCGGTTTGGTAGACATGTCCTTCACATAGAAAACATGCGCCACATCATTGGCTAGGACGAATGGTTCGTCTGTGTACCCAAGATTGTTCAGATCCACAGTTGTCATTCCGTACTGCGGTTCTACCTGTACCCCGCCTCCTGACAGATTGACCCATTTGCACCGAAACAAAGGGACCTTAAAATCATGTCCATAGTCAAGTTCCCATATGTCCACTATGTAACCATAATATGTGTCATTTCCCCTGTTGGTTGCTGCATCAAAGTGGACACCACTTTTTTGGTTGGTGCTCTTTTGATCTTGTGCGATCGTGTAAAATGTATTCCCATTTATCTCATACCCTTTGAAGTCAATATAATCGAAGATGGTCCCCTGGCCAACGAGTACAGCTCATCTGCAATAGTGGTGTTACCCATGAGATGTGTTTGCAACCAACTGCCGAAAGTCCTGATGTGTTCACATGTAATCCAGTCGTCACACTACTCTGGGTGTTTGGAGCGCAGAACATTCTTGTGTTCATTGACATACGGGGTCACCAAGGTAGAATTCTGTAGAACAGTGCAGTGTGCTTGAGACCAAGAATGCCCGTCCCTACATATTATTGAATTCGCTCCTCCTGTGCCTTCGGTGTATCTTTTGTCTTCCCATACACTCCCGAGAAGCCTAGCAGGTTCACGCAAAGATTCTTCGTCACGTGCATCACGTCGATTGCAGGGCGGACCTCTAGGTCTTTCCAATAGGGTAGGTCCCAAAATATAGATTTCTTCTTCCACATGGGTGCGCGTCCCTCAGCGTCATTCGGAATAGATAGTCCGCCAGGACCCTTTCCAAAGATTACTTGTAAATCATTGACCATATCAAGTATGTGATCACCAGTACAGAGGACGGGCTTCTTCCGGTGATCTGCCTCACCTTTGAAATGCTTTCCTTTCTTTCGACATTGATGGTTGGTCGGAAGAAATTGACGATGCCCCAGGTACACATTCTTCCTGCATTTGTCCAAATATATACTATCGGTGTCATCTAAACAGTGCGTGCATGCGTGGTATCCCTTGTTTGTCTGTCCTGAAAGGTTACTGAGAGTAGGCCAATCATTGATGGTTACAAACGGCAACGCTCGTGGGTCAAATTCCTCCTGTTCGTTCTCATCCCACACACGTACACCTTTTCCATTCCACAGTTGTAAAAGTTCATCAACTAATGGCCTTAGGTACACATCAATGTCATTGCCGGGTTGCTTAGGGCCTTGGATGAGCACTGGCATCATAATGAACTTCCGCTTCATGCACAACCAAGGAGGAAGGTTATACATACATAGAGTCACAGGCCATGTGCTATGCTTGCTGCTTTGCTCCCCAAAAGGATTAACGCCATCTGCACTTAAACCAAACCATACGTTCCTTGGGTCACCTGTAAAGTCCCCCACTCTCTCTCGATCTTTCTCCACTACGACCCATCACCGGGTGCTCTCAACTTCCCGTCTTTCTTACGGTCTTCCTTGTGCCATCGCATCAACTTGGCATGCTCTTTGTTTCTGAACAAACGTTTCAACCGTGGTATTATAGGAGCATACCACATCACCTTTGCAGGAACCCTCTTCCCCGTGCGCTGGCCCTCAACATCACCAGGGTCATCTCGTCTGATCTTATACTGCAATGCACAGCATACCGGGCATGCGTTCAAATCCTCGTACGCACCGCGGTAGAGAATGCAGTCATTAGGGCATGCATGTATCTTCTGCACCTCCAATCCTAGAGGGCAGACAACCTTCTTTGCTTTGTATGTACTGTCGGGCAATTCGTTGTCCTTTGGAAGCTTATTCTTCATTATTTTCAGCACCTTTTCAAATGCCTTGTCAGATACACCATTCTATGCCTTCCATTGCAGCAATTCCAGTGTGGTACCGAACTTTGTGTTGTCATCTTCGCAATTTGGGTACAACCCTTTTTTGTGATCCTCTAACATGCGATCGAACTTCAACTTCTCCCTTTCACTTTGGCATTGTCTCTTTGCATCAACAATGACCCGGCGAAGATCATCATCGGGCACATCGTCTGGTTCTTCCTCTTGATCTTCAGCTTCCCCCATTGCAGCATCACCATATTCAGGGGGCGGATAGTTGTCATTATCCTCTTCTTCTTCGTTGTCTTCCATCATAACCCCTCTTTCTCCGTGCTTGGTCCAAACATTATAGTGTGGCATGAAACCCTTCTCAAGCAGGTGGACGTGAAGGGTTTTCGAGTTAGAGTAATCCTTCGTATTCCCACAGATAGTACATGGACAATACATAAAACCATTCTGCTTGGTTGCCTTAGCCACTTCAAGAAAATTATGCAGGCCCTTAATGTACTCGGAGGTCCGTCGGTCACCGTACATCCATTGCCGGTTCATCTGCGTGCATTATATAATTAAGTGTATCAAAAACCATTACAAAACATCATGAATAGAGAAGTGACCAAATTAATAGAAGTTCATCATCACATTAAAACGAAAGTACAGTAGTGACCAAAATAAATACATAAAGTTCATACATAGTTCTCTAGAGCATCTAATTAAAACATACATTGAAACTATGTAAAACATTTAAATGCAACAACAAATGCGATCATAACTGCAACTAAGGTACCAATTGATCCAACGGCATAATGATACCAAGCCTCATTATGAATGGCATATTTTCTAATCTTTCTAATCTTCAAGCGCATTGCATCCATCTTGATCTTGTGATCTTCGACGACATCGGCAACATGCAACTCCAATTCCATCTTCTCCTCCTCAATTCTTTTCAATTTTTTCTTCAAGTAATTGTTTTCTTTTTCAACTAAATTTAACCTCTCGACAAGAGGGTCGGTTCAAATTTCCGGTTCACATACCTCCTAGATAAAAACATCTATGTCACGTTGGTCGGCATAATTGTCATACACACCAAATGAAACAAATAGTTATAAAAGATAATATACCACATCCGAATCATAGACAGGACGAGGGCCGATGGGGGCGGATACCAAATCCATGGCACTATATAATAACAAACAATAATAAAAGTAATAAAATTATACAAGTATCTATCTAAATCATACAAGTAAGATTTTTTTTCTTTTAGAAAGAAGATAAGAACAAGAGGCTCACCACGGTGGTGCCGACGACGAGATCGACGCGGGCGATCGACGGCGGTGAGGACGGGGACGGCACCCTACACATGTGCAGACTCTAAGAAGTTAATTTCAGCTCTAATTGTACGTCTAAATCAAAAGAACTCCCACATAAACTCCTCCACTAAAACCCACAAACCACACTCTACTTCTAGAGCATTTGAAATGAGCTAAACTAGCAGTGAGAGATAAAACGATGAAGTCGTTAACCTTTTAGAACACTTGTGTAGTTGGTGCACCGCCAAACCTAAACAAATCTTAGGGAAATGTAGCTTGGAGGTCGAGCTTGGAGAGGAGAAAACTTAAGTGTGGCCGTGGCATTTCATCGAACACCTCATGTGCATAGGAGGTGAGAACAAAGAGCAACACACCTCCCAAACGCCGGCCGGCCAAAAAACAGAGGAGTGAGCGGGCAGGGGCGAGCATATATATAGGCGTTGTATAAGTCCCGGTTGGTGGCTAGCACCGGGACTAAAGGTTCCTCTTTAGTCCCGGTTCCAGCCACCAACCGGGACTAAAGGGGCTCGGCCAGGAGCGAGGCCCTTTAGTCCCGGTTCGTGTCTTGAACCGGGACTAAAGGGGTCATACGAACCGGGACTGGTGCCCGTCGAGGCCCAGCCGGCGTCCTGGCCTCACGAACCGGGACTGATGCACCCATTAGTCCCGGTTCGTAACACGACCGGGACTAATGCAATATTCTGGCCTGAACCAAAGCCCTGTTTTCTACTAGTGCATCTTCATTCTTCAGACACTAAGATGATTGTGTATGAAATTTTCTTGTTTGAGCCGTGGATATTAACGGCCACGGCCATATCCAATCCTTATCTTTTGAATGAGTACTTGTGTAATTCTCAATATGCAGTTTCCTTGTGCAAGACTTACTATCTGGCCTCCAAGCGCTGGGCTATCTTGGACATTTAGTTTGGAGGCCAGAATGACTATTTTGACCCTGCTAACGAGCAAGTCATTTTGGAGACCGAGCTCCATGAAGCCCTTTATTTTGAAGAAAATCAAAAATCTTGTTTTAAAAATGTATGAAAAAAGTACACATGTATGCAAGGATGTAGTGTGTATCCATGGAAAATGTCTGGATGAAATACCTTGAATTACCAGCTGCACACAAAAAAACAAAATCATGGACTTTGAGGACAAACAGTACACATGCTAAAAAAATACCAGATTTGTCTTTTTTGTGTAGCTCTCGTTTTAATGTATTTTGACCTGAAAATCGGCACACATGCACATTGTGTATCTAGTTATATATGTATTTATTTTCAGAATTTTTTTAAACTAAAAGTTTGAATTTTGAAGTTTACAAATCCATGGACCTCGGTCTTTGTTTGGCATTTTCGCCTTCTAGCTAACTTTAGCACGAATTATGCTAATTCGAAAGCCACCCACCGTTGCATATATAGCTTACATGGAAAACACTATGGTCAATGGCATTTCCCTTGGCCCACACGCTCGACCCCTCCCCATCAAAATGGCCATGGGGATTATCTTTCACCAGATTAACCAACTCACGAAGAAAGCCAGCCTTGAATTCATCCTGGGCTGCAACATACACGGCGACGAGAGTCCATGTGAAGTTGTCGGCTTTGTTGCGGATGTGTATTTGAATATGATGTTCACCATCCGAACTAGCCAACACATCCATAGTCCTCATATTCACGCCAAGTAATATGCTCCCAGAACGACCCCTAGGCGGACGTGAGACCCAACTGAAGTCTATTCCGCCACAAAGACGGTTAAGAAGACTTGTTGAGAAATTACATCTACCCGTTTCAGAAATAGCCAAAAAATCTAAATTATGATCCCTGTTATACTCCGCAATGAATAAATGTTTAGCCAAGTCACCCAGACCTCTGCTATTATAAAACATGCCATTCATTAGGAAACAATGGGGAATGTAGATAGTTTGGCCCTCAGATAGGACTTTGGACTCTTTTTCAAACGAGAAGCTTTGGATTTACGCCCGGATGCTGTAAGTTCATTTAATGAACAAAGCCCAGGTTCATCCAAGCCTACGACCGACACCTCTCCTACTATATGAGAGAGGAGCTGACCATCTGTTGTGGTGTGCAGCTCCTCCTCATCTGGTTCTGAGGAAACAGACTTGCTAGGAATTAGTGGAGTAACCTTTATGCGGTCATACTCCATATGTCTCAAAGCATGGAGGTTTTAATTTGCTAAGATTTCCGAACGAGAAAAGTCGTGGTAGGTTTGATAATCATTGGCCTTTCTTGTTCAATGCTGTTATTGACAGTCTTGATCTGCGAGAAGTATCCATGATTGGAAGACAATTCACTTGGGCGAATAGTCTCCAAGAGCCGACATACGAGAAATTAGATCACGTGTTAATGAATACCGAATGGGAATCTAAATTCCCTATGGTTTCCGTGCATGCTTTACCTCGTGTTGAGGCTCTATCAGACCATGCCCCCATCCTTGGGTCGCCACGACCGTAGACTAGACGCAAGTTCAAATTCGAACTTGGTTGGCTATTCCGTGATGGCTTCCACGATATGGTCAAGGAGGTGTGGGTGAAACCTGTTGCCGGGCGTACTCCAATACACAAATGGAATAATAAAATATGTGCAATACGTAAATTCCTTGGTGGTTGGGCTAGGCATACTGCGGGTATCCTCAAAAAAGAAAAGTTTCGTCTCACGTCTATTATCGACGATTTAGAAGCTTTGGCTAAAGTTTGACCGCTATCTGAACACGAAATTGAGATTAAGAGTCAATCAAATGCACAAATAGCTCGACTTTTGAGAGAAGAGGATCTCAAATGATACCAACATTCAAACTCTCAGTTTATTCTTAAAGGGGATTCGAATACTAGATACTTCCATGGTATAGCCAATGGCAGACACTGGAAGAAACTTATTCATTCTCTTATACAAGAGGAGGGTACGATTGAAGGCCATGAGCAACTCAAATCTTATATTACTAATTATTATAAAAATCTGTTTGGTGCTCCAGAAGAGGGTTACTTCTCGATGGATGAGTCCCAAACATACGATATTCCCCATGTTTCTGTTGAGGAAAATAACCTTCTAACAGCTCCTTACTCGGAGGAGGAGGTCAAGAAGGCGGTTTTCTTAATGGAACACAACAAGGCACCGGGACCGGACGGACTTCCACCCGAGTTCTATCAGAACTTCTGAGAGGTTATCAAACTGGACCTTCTAGATTTGTTTGGCCACCTCCATGCTGGACAACTAGAATTGTTTCGCCTAAACTTCGGTGAGATAATTTTATTACCTAACGTTAATGAGGCAGTTAGGATACAACAATATAGACCTATATGCCTCCTTAATCTTAGTTTTCAAATATTGTCAAAAGATACGATGATTAGGATAAACTCGGTAGCTGACCATGTGGTTCGTCCTTCCCAAACGGCTTTCAAGCAAGGTAGAAACATCCTAGATGGAGTTGTAATACTTCATGAAACAGTGCATGAACTACATCGGAAGAAGTTGAATGGGGTACTCCTCAAAATTGATTTTGAGAAAGCTTATGATAAAGTCAAGTGGTCTTTTCTTCAACAGACTCTCAGAATGAAAGGCTTCTCTGCAGAGTGGCGCGCTCTGATCCATAGTTTCGTTTCCGGAGGTACAGTGGCCATTAAAGTCAACGACGACGTTGGTCACTACTTCCAAACGAAGAAAGGATTGAGACAAGGTGACTCAATATCGCCCATGCTATTTAACATAGTGGCTGATATGTTGGCCGTCATGATAGAGCGTGCAAAGGTTGATGGTCAAATTGACGGGGTAGTTAATCATCTTGTTGATGGTGGATTATCTATCCTTCAATATGCCGACGATACAATTCTATTTATGGATCATGACCTAGAGAAAGCGAGGAATTTTATATTAATTTTATCAGCCTTCGAACACCTCTCAGGTCTTAAGATAAACTTCCATAAAAGTGAATTATTTTGTTTTGGCGAGGCACAAGATGAGGCTCACCTGTATGCTAAATTGTTTGGTTGCGGGCTAGGCCAGTTTCCGATCAGTTATCTAAGGATACCGATACATTATCGGAGACTCACCAATGCTGAATGGAAACACGTCGAGGAAAGACTACAAAAAAGATTAAGTAGTTGGAAAGGTAAATTGCTATCTCTGGGTGGAAGATTGATCCTCATAAATTCAGTGCTAAGTAATATGGTACTATATATGATTTCCTTCTTCCAACTGCCTAAAGGAGTATTGCATAGATTGGATTATTTCCGAGCACGATTCTTTTGGCAAGGAGATAGTGAGAAAAAGAAATATCGACTGGCTAAATGGTGTGTGGTTTGCCGTCCCAAAGATCAAGGAGGGCTAGGTATTCATGACCTTGAGGTTAAAAATACTACTCTCCTAGGCAAATGGTTGTTTAAGTTGCTGACGGAAAATGGTGTATGGCAAACCCTCCTAAGAAGAAAATATGTGGGCTCAAAAGCAGTGTCCCAAGTATACTGGAAGCCTGGGGACTCACACTTTTGGCCGGGTCTAATGGCTACGAAGAAATACTTCTTCCCATATGGATCCTTCACTATAAAAGATGGTTCGGAAATTAGATTCTGGGAGGATAAATGGCTAGGAAATGCTACACTCCGAGAACAATATCCAGCTTTATACAATATTGTACGTCACAAGGGTGATACTATCGCCACGGTTATGGAATCCTATCCACCAAATGTGACGTTCAGAAGAGATTTAATTGGCACCAGACTTGAATCGTGGAACATTCTGTTACAAAGACTGTCCATGGTACAATTGTCACAAGGAGCCGATGAATTTCATTGGAACCTATACACGTGAGTGGTAAATTCACGGTGGACTCTATGTATAGAACTCTGATCCAGTTAGATGTGCCAGTTGATAATAATAAGAAAATTTAGAAGATGAAGATACCGCTTAAGAATAAAATATTTGTGTGGTACCTTCGTCGAGGAGTCATTCTTACCAAAGATAACCTTATTAAGAGAAATTGGCATAGAAGTACGCAGTGTGTTTTTTGTTATCATGACGAAACAATAAAACACTTGTTTTTCCAATGCAAATTAGCTCGTTCTATATGGTCAGTCATCCAAGTAGCTTCTGGCTTGTATCCTCCACGTAGTGTTGCTAATATATTTGGCAACTGGTTACATGGAATTGATCATAGGTTTAGAATTCTTCTCAGGGTGGGAGCGCTTGCCGTTATTTGGTCGCTTTGGTTGTGTAGAAATGATAAGGTTTTTATGATAAAAGCACTTCTCTTATGCAGGTTATCTACAAATGTATAGGAACGCTCCGTTTATGGTCGTCTCTACAACGGGTGGAGAATCGAGACCTGTTTACGGAGGTGTGTACATGATTGGAGAACACAGCGAGGGATACTTTTACCCGACATGAATGGAAGCATGATCTTCGGATTGTCCCTCCCATGGATTAGGCGTCATACAATATTATGACTACTTGTATTTCATATTTTTTATGTTTGAATTTAGACTTTCTTTGTGATTTTGGTTTGGCTGTGTGCATCTTAGTTATGCAGAGGCCGGGTGTAATACTTACAACCTTTTACGTAATAAAGCACCCCTTATCGAAAATCAAAATGGCCATGGACTAAACCCCGTGAATATGTGTTTCTCCCCGAAGAGGTGTGGTTTACTTCTCAACATGCAGCAACGGATAGTCTAGGCGCCACAAGTAGCGAAGGGGTATGACAAAGCAAGGGCAAAAATGGATATGACAAGGCAAGGATGACGATGGGACATGGTTCGTGGGGTTGAGTAGTGCGAAGTTGTGATGACCGAGCACCTCGGTGCACGACATTTGGGTCGTCGAACATTTGCATTGGGATGGTATAAGAGCAACTCCAACACATCGACCCATTTCGTCCGCGCGTGTCCGTTTGAGTCATCGCGGACACAAAATTCGGCCCAACGCGCCGACTCAAATGGACGCACGTCCGTGTTTGTCCGCCCGCGACCCATTTCAAGCTCAAATTTGAGTCGGATTTGCATCGACGCGGATACGGGACGGACGTGTGTGACGCCCGCCCTTCTCCACCCCCTGGCCCGCCAGTCGGTGGCACAATGCCACCATTTCCTCCCACTTTCCCAAAAAACTCCCGCCAACCCCTGCACGCCATGGACGACGCGCTGACGCTCGACGCCGCCGCCTACCTCGCCTCTCTCGCCACCGCTGGCACTATCGCCACCAAAGGAGGCAAGCCCCGCGGCGGCGCCGCACGCAAAGCACCGAGGAAACCGAGGATGAAGAAGGAGCTGACCGACGAGGAGCGCATCCTCTAGTCGTCCAGGAGGAAATACCGTCGGCGCGCGCAGGAAGCTAGGATCGCCGCCGCCGCTGCAGCCACCCTCACCGTCGTCGCAGAGATGGAGGTCGAGGCCGCGAAGACCAACTAGTTCGTCCGCGAGGCCACGAGGCAGACCCTGCTGATGCTTTGGTTAGACCCAGGCCAACACAGACTCGTCGCTGTCGCAGTGGCCGTGGCCGGCACCGGCTTGTCGCCCTTTCGTCCCCGACTTTCGGACTCGTCGCGCATGTCGACCACGTCGTAGACGCACGACTTCCATCCGACCACCCACAAGCCTCCCTTTTGTCCATCTCTTCAGGCTCTGGCTCGCTAGAGGTGAGCGTGGTCGCGCCGTCCGCGCCAGCGCCCATGGCCATCGATCTCAACGCCACCCGAATGGGCGGTGGATCGTCCTCTAGGGGGAAGCGGAAATGACAGCGTGAGCTCTCGTCCGACGCCATGGAGAACACCCGCAAGTTGTTCGACCCAATGCCGGCTGCGGACGACGAGGCCAACCACTTGTTCATGGAGAGCATCATCTTCGAAGGTGGTGGTGGTGGTTGTGGTATTCCCTTCGACCCCGATGAGACGCAAAGCCAAGATGGCCAAGCTCCCTTCATGGCCGACCACGAGGGAATGGGCAAAGTGTTCGATGGATACAATGGAGGCACACTTGACTCCTTCATGGAGTACCAGATCGGTGTGGGCAGCTCTTTCCCAGTAGAGCACAAGCTCCTCAAAGATTACGACCTAGACAAAGAAGAAGATGAAGTGGACATCGATGGTGAGCCATTGTTCTTCGAAGCCATGCTCGCCACCGAAGCCGATGCAAACAAGAAGCGGAAGAGCAAGCGGATCAAAGCATACACAAGGGTTGAGGAAAAACTCCTTTGTGAATGTTGGCGAGACGTTGGACGAGAC
Source organism: Elymus sibiricus (assembly GCA_039707655.1). Taxonomy (NCBI): domain Eukaryota; kingdom Viridiplantae; phylum Streptophyta; class Magnoliopsida; order Poales; family Poaceae; genus Elymus; species Elymus sibiricus. The sequence continues at coordinate 105,544,798 of CM077667.1, read as the reverse complement.
CCCAAGATAGGCGCCGAGAAAAAGCATTCGGCATTTTGTCAAAGAGTGCATCGCGAGTTCCACGAACGCAAGAAGTTTAAGCCGTACCAATTTGAGAGCAAGCGCGGGTGGGTTTCGCTCGGCAAGCGTTGGAGGGTGATACAACAGGAGTGCAACAAGTTTTGTGCCACCCTTGAGAGCATCGAGGCCCGTCCCGTGAGTGGCTCGTCATCAAAGACATGGTATGCCGACATATTTTGGCACAAGCTTGCTACATGTTTTGCCTCATATGTTTGCTCATTTGCTTGCTTATCCATTTTGTAGGCCTTTCAAGCTTTGGAAGCATTCAAGGCCCAACATGAGGGCAAGTCCTTCAACCTCACCCATTGTTGGACGATCATCAACGGGGAGGAGATGTTCAGGGCGCAATATGACGCCCTCAGGGTGCGTGGAGGGAAGGAAGCCGTTGAAGAGAACGGTGACGAGGAGAAGCCGCGGCCGCGGGGAAAGACCAACTCCAAGAAAGAGGACAAGCATGAGGCGGCGTACCTTGCCTTGCAAGCTACTTTGCAAGGCATGATGGCCAACAAGGATTCAAGAGAGGAGAAGCGCCGACAAGACAAGGACGAGCAAATAAAGGCCTTTGTGGAGATACAAAAGAAGAAGCTCGAGTTGGAGGCGAAGAAGCAAGCAAACATGCTCGAGATCGAGGCCACCAAAGCCGCCACTAGAACAAGAGAAGTTCGGGTTGCTTGCATGACGAAGGGGTCGAGATATTGAAGGTGGACTTGAGCACGGTCTCTCCGAGGAAGTGGTCTTGGTTCGAGAAGATGCAGGCCGACATGCTCAACCTCGATGACGAGTGATCCATGGCCGAGAGTGCCATGTTTTTTGTATGCCCGCAAAGTGTGCGGGCATGACCACGGCCGAGATGGCGTGATAGAACTAGTCCCGTTTTGTGTGTTGGCATGTCTACTGGCCGCTGGCAGGTGCGCCCAGCGTGAATTGTGCACTTTTTTTGGAGGCTGGCATATGTTTGCCGTCCGTTGGCAACTCGGGGCGTGAACTTTTGGCTGGCATGGCCGCTGCCATGATCTGTGGCCATGGGTCATTTCTTTATAAAAACACTATTCTATGCAGACGAAAAATGAGTCGGCGCGTTGGACACACGGCCGACCAAAATGAAAAACGGGGCAGACATGCCGATCCAAACGAATAAAACGCGGATAAAACACGCGTCCGTTTGGATCGGCCAGTTAGAGTTGCTCTAAGTTGGCAGGTTTTTGTCCCCTGCTTTCTGCTAGTAGGCATAAGCGATAGTATAACTAGATGTAGTTGGCTGGCACAACTATTTCGCTTCGGTCCAGGTAGGAAATGGTTCACCGCCCATACGCTTAGTTTGCTCGATGCTCCATTTCAGCAGGCATGGCTTCTTCTCAAGCCGCCGCTCCCCCGCCGCGTCATGGATGAGGCCATGGGAGGTTAGAGCAACTCCAACCGGGTGACCCATTTTGTCTGCCCGTTTCTGTTTGGGTCGCTGCGGACAGAAAACTCACCCCAACGCACCAACTCAAACGGACGCGCGTCCGTTTTCTGTCCGCCCGCGACACATTCTAGGCACAAATTTGAGCCGAATTTGCGTTCGCGCGGAGAAGGGACGGACGCGCATGATACCCACTCTTCCCCCCTCGCCCGCCAGTCGGTGGCACTCCGCTACCATTTCCCCTAAAAATCCCCATAACGCTCCCGCCCTCCCCCATCCGCGTGCCATGGACGACGACGAGCCGACCCACGACGCCGCCGGCGGCCTCGCCTCCCTCGCCTCCGCCGGTCCTCGCGGTGCACGAAAAGGGTCGGCGCCGACCAAGAAGAAGAAGGTGGTTACCCTCGAGGAGGGCTCCATCCAATCGACAAGGAGGAAGAACCGCCTGCACCTGCAAGAAGACAGGGAGGAGGCCGCGGCCGCTTCCACCATCGCCGCCTCCTTGGATCAAGAGTACAACGCCGCCAAGACCAACCTGCTGGTCCACGAGGCCACGATGCAGACCCTGTTGATGCTAGGGTTAAACCCAGGCTAGCTGGGGCTCGCTGCCGCGGTGGCCGCGACCAGCACCGGCTCATCGCCGCTCCGTGACCCACTGTCGAACTTGCCACGCATGTCCACCGCGCCGACGGCGCATGCCTTCCAGCGGCACCACCCACAAACCTCCTATTTGTCATACTCTACGGGGTCCGGATCACCGGAGGTGAGCATGGTCGCGCCTGCCATGCCAGCACGTGCGGGATCGATCACAACGCGGTGCCTGTGGATGGTGGATCGTCCTCCGGGGGTTCGTGCAAATGCCGCCGCGAGCTCCCAGCCGACGTCATGGGGAACGCCTGCAACTTGTTTGACAAAATGCCGGCTGCGGAAGACGAGGGTAGTCTGTTCATGCAGGGCCTCAACTACGAAGGTGCTGGCGCTACCTTCGACCCCGACGAGACCGAAAGCCAAGATGGCCGCGACCCCTTCATGTCCGGGCATGACGGCATTGGGTACACGTTTGGTGATGACAGTGGAGGCATGGTCGACCCCCTCATAGAGGGCCAAATCGGCTTGGGTGTTCTTTTCCTCTAGATCACGAGTTCCCGAAAGACTATGGCCTAGATGAAGAGAATGATGAAGTGGACATCGAGGGAGAGCCATCGTTCGAGGAATTGCTCCCCGCCCAAGCCAATGCAAAGAAGAAGCGGAAGAGCAAGCGGACCAAAGCATACTCACAAAAGGAGGACAAACTACTTTGTGAATGTTGGAGAGACATTGGCCAAGACCCCAAGATAGGCTCCGAGCAAAAGGATTCGACATTTTGGCTAAGGGTGCATCGTGAGTTCCACGAGTGCAAGAAGTTTAAAGCATACCAAATGGAGAGCAAGCGTGGGTGGGTCTCTCTCGGCAAGTGTTGGAGGGTGATACAACAAGAGTGCAACAAGTTTTGTTCCACTCTTGAGGGCATCGGGGCCCGTCCCGTGAGCGTCATCGACATGAAAGACATGGTATGCTGACATGCTTGCTTATATTGATTGTCTCATACCTTGCTTACTTTCGTATGTCTACATGCTTGCTCATTTGTAGGTCTTCCAATCTTTAGAAGCATTCAAGGTCCACTATGAGGGAAAGTCTTTCAACCTCACTCATTGTTGGATGATCGTCAATGGAGAGGAGAAGTTCAAAGCGCAATACGCTGACATCAAGGCGCGTGGGGGGGGGGAGCAGCCGTTGAAGAGCATGGTGGGGGCGAGAAAGAGGACAAGCGAGAGGCGACGTCCCTTCCCTTGCATGCTACTTTTCAAGGCATGATCGCCAACAAAGACTCAAGAGAGGAGAAGTGCCGCCAAGACAAGCAGGAGCAAATTAGGGCTTTCATGGAGATACAAAACAAGAAACTCGCGTTGGAGGCGGAGAAGCAAGCAAAAATACTAGAGATCGAGGCCACCAAAGCAGCCACCAAAGCAAGAGAAGTCCGGCTCGCTTGCATGATGAAGGGGGTCGAGCTCATGAAGGTGGACTTGAGCACGGTCTCTCCAAGGAAGCGGTCTCGGTTAGACAAGATGCATGCCGACATGTTGAGCTTCAAAGACCATTGATCCATGCTGCGGTGTGCGGGCATGACCACGGTCGAGATGGCGTGGCCGAACTACATTCTCATTTTGTATGCTGGCATGTGTGCCGGCCCGCTGGCAAGTGCGCCAAGCTTGAAAATTGCGCATTCTTTTTGTAGGCTGGCATATGTATGCCGGCCGCTTGCTAATCACTAGCGCGAACTCTTGACGCTGGCATGGTAGATGGCATGATGTGTGGCCACAGGCCATTTTAGCATTAAAAATTGCTTGTGCGCGGACGCAAAATGGGTCGGCTCGTTGGGCGCACGGTCGACCCATTTGCAAAAGGGGGCGGACACGCCGACCCAAACGGACAAAACATGGACAAAGCGCGCGTCCGTTTGGGTCGCGCGATTGGAGTTGCTCTTATTGCACGGCTGCCTGGTGATGTCTACTACACAACTTTATTCTTGTAGACTCGTGTTGGGCCTCCAAGCGCAGAGTTTTGTAGGACAGTAGCAAATTTCCCTCAAGTGGATGACCTAAGGTTTATCAATCCGTGGGAGGCGTAGGATGAAGATGGTCTCTCTCAAGCAACCTTGCAATCAAATAACAAAGAGTCTCTTGTGTCCCCAACACACCCAATGCAATGGTAAATTTTATAGGTGCACTAGTTCGGCGAAGTGATACAAGTGTAATATGGATGGTAGATATGGGTTTTTGTAATCTGAAAATATAAAAACAGCAAGGTAACTAATGATAAAAGTGAGCACAAACGGTATTGCAATGCTTGGAAACAAGGCCTAGGGTTCATACTTTCACTAGTGCAAGTTCTCTCAACAATACTAACATAGTTGAATCATATGTAAATCCCTCACGTGCAACAAAGAGTTCACTCCAAAGTCACAAATAGCGGAGAACAAACGAAGAAATTATTGTAGGGTACGAAACCACCTCAAAGTTATCTTTTCCGATCAATCGTATGAGCTATCCCTATAAGTGTCACGAACAGCCCTAGAGTTCGTACTAAAATAACACCTTAAGATACACATCAACCAAAACCCTAATGTCACCTAGATACTCCAATGTCACCACAAGTACCCATGGGCTTGATTATACGATATGCATCACATAATTTCAGATTCATCATGTTCAATCCAACACAAAGAACTTCAATGAGTGCCCCAAAGTTTCTACCGGAGAGTCAAGACGAAAACGTGTGCCAACCCCTATGCATAGATTCCCAAGGTCACGGAACCCGCAAGTTGATCACCAAAACATACATCAAGTGGATCAATAGAACATCCCATTGTCACCACGGATATCCCATCGCAAGACATACATCAAGTGTTCTCAAATCCTTAAAGACTCAATCCGATAAGAAAACTTCAAAGGGAAAACTCAATTCATCACAAGAAGATAGAGAGGGGAAAACTCCATATGATTCATCTATATCAATAAAGCTCGCGGTACATCAAGATCGTGCCATCTCAAGAACACGAGAGAGAGAGAGAGAGAGAGATCAAACACATAGCTACTGGTACATACCCTCAGCCCCAAGGGTGAACTACTCCCTCCTCGTCATGGAGACCGCCGGGATGATGAAGATGGCCTCTGGTGATGGTTTCCCCCTCCGACAGGGTGCCGGAACGGGCTCCCGATTGGTTTTTCGTGGCTCTGGAGGCTTGCGGCGGCGGAACTCCTGATCTAGGTTTGTTTCTGGGGGTTTCTCTATTTATAGGAATTTTTGGCGGCGGAAACAAGTCCAGGGGGGCCACGAGGTGGCGACAAGCCAGCAGGGCACGCCCTAGGGGCTTGTGGCTGCCTCGTGGCTCTTCTGGCCCAACTCCGATGCTCCGTGGATCTCTTCTGGTCCATAAAAAATCACCGTAAATTTTATTCTGTTTGGACTCCATTTGATATTCCATTTCTGTAAAACTCAAAAACAAGGAAAAAACAGAAACTTGCACTGGGCTCTGGGTTAATAGGTTAGTCCCAAAAATAATATAAAGTTGTAGTAAAATGATTGTAAAACATCCAAGAATGATAATATAACAGCATGGAACAAGCAAAAATTATAGATACGTTGGAGACGTATCAGCATCCCCAAGCTTAATTCCTGCTCGTCCTCGAGTAGGTAAATGATAAAAACAGAATTTTTGATGTGGAATGCAGCCTAACATGTTCATCATATTCTTTTCTTCTTTGTATAGCATGGACATTTGGACTTGTAAATGATTCAAAGCAATAGTCTAGTTTTAACATAATGACTTCAATACTCAAGCATGTCAACAAGCAACCATGTCTTTCAAAATATCAATACTAAAGAAAGTTATCCCTAGCCCATCATGCTCAATCATTGATCCATTCATGAAACACACTCAAATATTAGCTATGCCCAATGCTCAAGTACGATCATAGTGCCCCCTGGTTGGTGCTTATAAGAGAAGATGGAGACTCAAAGCAAAAATAAAAATTGCATAAAGTAAATAGATAGGCCCTTCGCAGAGGGAAGTAGGGATTTGTAGAGGTGCCAGAGCTCAAGGTTTAAATTGAGAGAGAGAAATATTTTGAGTGGCATGCTTTTCCTATCAACGAAAACGACAAAGTAGCTCGCAATACTTTCCATGCTAGATACATTATAGGCGGTTCCCAAACAGAATAGTAAAGTTTTTACTCCCCCTCCACCAATCAATCACACTCCACGGCGAGCCAAATCCACGGGTACCATCCATACAAACAACAATCCTGGGGGAGTTTTGTTTCATTATTTTTTTGATTTGAAATTTGAGCATGGGACTGGGCATCCCGAATACCAGCCACTTTCTCGTGAATGATAGTGAATCAACACATACCGTGAGAATAACACGCCTAGCATGGAAAAATATTGGATACTCCCCACCGTTTCATGAGCGGTACGGGCACACAAAAGAGAAAATTTATTTTGAAAATTTAGAGATGGCACATACAAATTTGCTTGGAACGGCATGGAAATACCGCATATAGGTAGGTATGGTGGACTCATAAGGCAAAACTTGGTTTAAGGATTTTGGATGCACAAGTAGTATTTCTACTTAGTACAAATGGAGGCTAGCAAATAGATTGGGAAGCAACCAAACCAAGGAACGAAAAATCTCATAAGTGAGCATTGAGTCATAACTAATACCGAATAATGCACCACAAGTAGGATGTAACTTCATTGCATAACTATTGACTTTCCTGCACGCATAGGGAATCACAAACCTTAAAACCAATATTCCTACTAAGCATAATTACTCACTAACATGACTCACATATTACTATCATCATGTTTCAAAACTATTACAAAGAATCAAGTTTAATTTGTCCCATGATCTTCATGAAAGTTTTTATTATATCCTCCTTGGATATCTATCACTTTGGGGCTAGTTTCATATATTGCCATTGCTTTTTGGCAAGCTCAAACAAATTTAAGTGAAGCACATGAGCAAAAAAAATTCATCTCTCAAAAAGGTATAAGTGACGCATGAGAGGAAATGACAAGCTACTCTCAAAAGATATAAGTGAAGATCAATGAGTAGTCAAACAATTAAGCAGCTATGTGAGGACTCTCTCTCTCTCGATAAATATTTTCAGATATGAGTATTTTATTCAATAGCAAACAAAAGAAAAATAGCACTCCAAGAATAGCACATATCATGTGAACGAATAAAAATTTAGGCTCAACATAGGCTAACCGATAATTGTTGATGAAGAGAGGTGGGATGCGTAGCATCCCCAAGCTTAGATGCTTGAGACTTCTTGAAATATTTACTTGGGGTGCCTTGGGCATCCCCAAGCTTGAGCTTTTGTATCTCGTTCAATCCTCTCATATCCCGGTTTCACCTATTCTCAAAAACTTCATCCACACAAAACTCGAAAAGAACTCGTGAGATAGGTTAGTACACGTAATAATAAATCAACTCTTTATGTACTGCCAAGACAAGTTGCATAATAATTTTCAAACATTAGGTACTGTATGCTATCATTTCCACAATTTATATCTACCAATATAGGCTATGGAAACTAAAGGATAAGTAGATAACAAAACTATGACAGCAATCTGTCCAAACAGAACGGTCTGTAGTAATCTATTAAAACAGTGTACTTCTGTAACTCAAACAATTATGAAAATTTAGTACATGCTATAAAATTTATATGACATCACTGTGTAAAAATTTCAGAAACTTTCCACGTTCCAGTAAAATATGAAAATTCAAACACTACAGACAAAGTTTCTGTTTTGTACACAGCACACACCAAAACATGCAATGCAAGCATCCTAATGCAATTCTTGGAACTTTTTATTTAAAATCAAGATTATAAATAACACCTAACAGATAACAAGAAAATAAAATGATGCTCCAAGCAAAACTCATATTATGTGACGAATAAAAATATAGCTCCAAGTAAGATATACCGATAGTGTTGAAGACGAAAGAGGGGATGCCTTTCGGGGCATCCCCAAGCTTAGTTGCTTGGATCTTCCTTGAATATTACCTTGGGGTGCCTTGGGCATCCCCAAGCTTAGGTTGTTTTCACTCCTTATTCTCCTCATATCGGTGTCTCACCCAAAACTTGAAAACTTCAATCACACAAAACTTAACGGAACTTCGTGAGATGGGTTAGTATAATAAACGAAGATCATTCACTTAGGTACTGTCAAGACAAGATTCATAATTTTTTCCACATGATACCTACTGTATTCTATTATTCCCATAATTTATACCACTAAATATAAGCTATGGAAACACTAAAACAAGCAAACTATACAAGCAAAACAGAATCTGTCAAAAACAGAACAGTCTGCGAAGATCTGTAGTGTAACCATACTTCCCTGTCTCTAACAATTCTGAAAAATTAGGAAAATCTAGGAAATCTGTATATAAATCATGTGTAAAAAATTCAGATCAAAATCACGTTCCAGTGAATTTACAAAATTCCTGGACTGAGAGCAAAAGTTTCTGTTTTTGCACAGAATCAAGTCAATTATCATCCACACTATCCCAAAGGCTTTACTTGGCACTTTATTGAAACAAAAGCTATAAAACATGATTATACAGTAGCTTAATCATGTGAACACACTAAAACAGAAAGTAAAAGTGTTGGGTTATCTCCCAACAAGCGCTTTTCTTTAATGCCTTTTAGCTAGGCATGATGATTTCAATGATGCTCACATAAAAGATAAGAATTGAAACACAAAGAGAGCATCATGAAGCATATGACTAGCACATTTAAGCCTAACCCACTTCCTATGCATAGGGATTTTGTGAACAAACAATTTATGGGAACAAGAATCAACTAGCATAGGAAGGCAAAACAAGCATAACTTCAAAACTTTGAACACATAGAGAGGAAACTTGATATTATTGCAATTCCTACAAGCATATGTTCCTCCCTCATAATAATTTTCAGTAGCATCATGAAGGAATTTCACAATATAACCAGCACATAAAGCATTATCTTCATGATCCACAAGCATAGAAAATTTGTCACTCTCCACATAAGCAATTTTCTTCTGATTCATAAAAGTGGGAGCAAACTCAACAAAATCATGATGACAAGTTTCATGGTTATCATTATTCTTTATAGCATACATGTCATCACAAAAATCATCATAAATAGGAGGCATGCTTGTGTTGGGCCTCCAAGCGCAGAGTTTTGTAGGACAGTAGCAAATTTCCCTCAAGTGGATGACCTAAGGTTTATCAATCCGTGGGAGGCGTAGGATGAAGATGGTCTCTCTCAAGCAACCCTGCAATCAAATAACAAAGAGTCTCTTGTGTCCCCAACACACCCAATACAATGGTAAATTGTATAGGTGCACTAGTTCGGCGAAGAGATGGTGATACAAGTGTAATATGGATGGTAGATATGGGTTTTTGTAATCTGAAAATATAAAAACAGCAAGGTAACTAATGATAAAAGTGAGCACAAACGGTATTGCAATGCTTGGAAACAAGGCCTAGGGTTCATATTTTCACTAGTGCAAGTTCTCTCAACAATACTAACATAGTTGAATCATATGTAAATCCCTCACGTGCAACAAAGAGTTCACTCCAAAGTCACAAATAGCGGAGAACAAACGAAGAAATTATTGTAGGGTACGAAACCACCTCAAAGTTATCTTTTCCGATCAATCGTATGAGCTATCCCTATAAGTGTCACGAACAGCCCTAGAGTTCGTACTAAAATAACACCTTAAGATACACATCAACCAAAACCCTAATGTCACCTAGATACTCCAATGTCACCACAAGTACCCATGGGCTTGATTATAAGATATGCATCACATAATTTCAGATTCATCATGTTCAATCCAACACAAAGAACTTCAACGAGTGCCCCAAAGTTTCTACCGGAGAGTCAAGACGAAAACGTGTGCCAACCCCTATGCATAGATTCCCAAGGTCACGGAACCGCAAGTTGATCACCAAAACATACATCAAGTGGATCGATAGAACATCCCATTGTCACCACGGATATCCCATCGCAAGACATACATCAAGTGTTCTCAAATCCTTAAAGACTCAATCCGATAAGAAAACTTCAAAGGGAAAACTCAATTCATCACAAGAAGATAGAGAGGGGAAAACTCCATATGATTCATCTATATCAATAAAGCTCGCGGTACATCAAGATCGTGCCATCTCAAGAACACGAGAGAGAGAGAGAGATCAAACAAATAGCTATTGGTACATACCCTCAGCCCCAAGGGTGAACTACTCCCTCCTCGTCATGGAGACCGCCGGGATGATGAAGATGGCCTCCGGTGATGGTTTCCCCCTCCGGCAGGGTGCCGGAACGGGCTCCCGATTGGTTTTTCGTGGCTCTGGAGGCTTGCGGCGGCGAAACTCCTGATCTAGGTTTGTTTCTGGGGGTTTCTCTATTTATAGGAATTTTTGGCGGCGGAAACAAGTCCAGGGGGGCCACGAGGTGGCGACAAGCCAGCAGGGCGTGCCCTAGGGGGGGCGCACCCTAGGGGCTTGTGGCTGCCTCGTGGCTCTTCTGGCCCAACTCCGATGCTCCGTGGGTCTCTTCTGGTCCATAAAAAATCACCGTAAATTTTTATTCCGTTTGGACTCCGTTTGATATTCCTTTTCTGTAAAACTCAAAAACAAGGAAAAAAACAGAAACTGGCACTGGGCTCTGGGTTAATAGGTTAGTCCCAAAAATAATATAAAGTTGTAGTAAAATGATTGTAAAACATCCAAGAATGATAATATAACAGCATGGAACAAGCAAAAATTATAGATACGTTGGAGACGTATCACCTGGCGGGCTGATAAATCCACCAGAACCATCGGCATCAGTATTAAAGCCGTCTGGTGAACCTTCGCGTCCTGATTTACTATTGACGGAACTGCATCCGTGCTAAGGCCAACTCCAACGCTAGACCCCATCCTGTCCGACCGCGTCCGTTTGGGCCCAAACGGACAGACAACCCGACCCAACGCGCAACCCCATCCTCAAAATGTGTCCGTTTTCGGTCCGGCTCGACCCATTCTAGGCGCATAGTTGAGCCAGCTTTGCGGTCAAGTGGACACCGAACGGACGGGCACGCGTCCTCTTCGCGTCTGCGTCGGGCCCGCGTGTCGGCGGTCCAACTACCTCCCGTCGACCGTAGTCAATGCGCACTGGTGGTTGGGCCCGCAAGTCAGCCACCCGGCCGCTCCCGGCCAAGCCCTTTTTTATGAGGAAACCATGTACTTCCACTTCAACATCCCCTTCCACTTCCCCACCACAGCCCACCCATCGGAGACACCAAAAACCCTATCCACCGTCGACCTCGCTCCCCCGCCGTCCATGGGGTTTTCGAAGTGGCACTCCACCGGCAAGAAGGCCAAGCACGACCACGAGGCAGGCTCCTCGTATGGTAGCGCGGCCAGCCACTCCACCTCTCCGGCGTCATTCTACATCTCCCCTCCAGCGGCCGCGCCATGCTTCCGGCCATACATCAAGGTCGAGGTGTGCCACCGGTACTGGGAGACCGGCACTCCGCTGCCGTGGTCTCATGCCCACCTCCCCAATGGGTGGCATCTGAGCCCGGATAGGGTGCCCCCCCCCCCCCCCCGTGCCGGCGTCAGGCCGCGCCCGCCTCCAGGAGATCGCCCGTCACCATGCCAGGATCCCGCCACTGTAGTCACCCGCCCCGCGTGTCCCACAGTGCGCGGACTACGCCTCATGCGCGTGCACCGAGCGCGCCCAGAGTGTGCAGCCGCACACGGATCCGTGGCCTCATGCCGAAGTCGTCTCCCTCCCCATTGCCGCCACCCCCGCAACCTCCCGCCATGACTGCTGAGGAGGAGGAGTGGCTCCTGCAGGCTTTCATGGAGGACTCCGAGAGGGAGTACAGGCGCCAGCAAGATGAGGAGTGGCATGGCCTGCAGTACATGCTTGAACTCTTGGCCTCCGGGGACGTGTCAGGACCGGTTTTCCAGGATATTAATTCCCTAGCAAATGGTCCTTGTGCTCACCAGCCCTAGGATTACTGTTAGCTGGTGGACACTTTCTTGATACAGAAATTCCAAGCAAAATTACAATTGTTGTAGTACAAGACCCTGATGGTCTATGATGTACAACACATGTTTCTAGTGCTTGATGGCGGAAGCGGTTCGGGGATCATCAGCGTCTATGGGACTCCATTTCCCAAAGGAACAGCTGACCTGGATAACTCCTATCTTCACGTGGCTACTATCCTCGATGCCTAGGTTCCGGGTTATCGCCATAATGCCCCTCTCCGAATACGCAATCTGGCCAAGACAATAGTCAGGGACAAGCCAGTGAGTACTTTGAATGTACTCGCAAACATCATGAAAACAGATATAATATAGCAGGTGATATTCAAGCACTGAAATGATGCACGATCATTTGGTCAGTCATAATATAAATTCCATGATGTGATGAAGCAGGTCATTCATGTTAAAATTTGAATTGGCAATCAAGGAATGAAAATAAACATATTCCAATCGGGTGTCTAAAGTGACGCCTCGAAAGGTTATGATTATAACATGCCTCAGTCGGGCGTCTGTGTGACGCCACATAAAGGGCTTATATGGAAAATAAATAACATGCTTGCTACAGTCGGGCGTCTGAGCGACGCCACATAAAGGGCTTATAAAGAAAGTAGACGCCACATAAAGGGCTTATAAAGAAAGTAAAGAATAAGCATGCTACAGTCGGGCGTCTGAGCGACACCACATAAAGGGCTTATAAAATAATAATCACAATAAGTATCCAGGAGGTAGAACCATCCCAGGGATACTCAATATTCCAAATAATATAAATCGTTAGTCTACAATGATAATAATCACAATCATCATTCGTCGCACTTCATGATCAATATTCTGGTTTAAAAGTTTTCCTCCGAAGACCGACACTTGACCTATCCTAGACTGTGGTCCTTAACCGCGGACCCGACTATTCGAATAGATGAATACTCTGTAGAGGGTGTACTCTTTACCCACGAGTAACAGATTCCTTTAGTCCACCTGGACTAATTCCGCTTACGGTCTTTGAATTGAAAACACACCTGACCCGCACACACCAGCTTAACTTACCAGTATCTGGAATCACCCACGACACCGTCAAGCCAAACTCTAAGTGGGGAGACCACAATCTCAATTAGCATGGGATCACAAAATTTATACCGCGCGCAAAACAGGGGAGCTACCCCCTTGGTCCAACCGGAACACCCATGCCCCCGGACCAAGTGACATGCCTACCAGGGGCCACTGGTATCTTTCACTATGGCCTCTCTGTAGGGTGTGTGCTAAGAAAGGGGTTGACAACTTACTAAACCGTACCCTACCTGCCGTAGGGACAAGTGGTAGTACAAAACAAGTATGGGGGTTGCTGGAACAAGACTCGATCTATGGTCGACTCAGGAGGTTTATGTGTTTCCTGCATGATTAGCACAACAAATATTTTCCACACTTCCGGACAGAATCACACCTCATCATGCCCCATCATGCCTCGCTGCTCATTCTTGTCACATCGAGATGTCAGCACCAAGCTCGTGTCTACCCGAGACAATGACTCCTCCTGGATTCCTTCCGGTAGGCATGAATGGCACAAGGTGGTGGATACTGTCACATGCATCTCAATTTCAACAGCAAGAAATTTTTCATCATGCACTCATGAGCATGATCATACCTTCACATGAAATAATGCTCACTTCATTTTTAACATAATGGTGAAGTTCCACTTATCACATCAAACAACACACAACATATATTATACCAAGGTTCAGAATGCTTGCCTTCAATGTGTAGATAGGTGAGGTGCACTCCAAATCTTTTGAAAGTTTTTATCTTCCTTCCAAATTCCTATTTTTGAAATTATTGGAATCAACACACATTTCCTAAATAGTGCAGAAAATTTGTTGGAATAGTTTTGAAATAAATATGTAAATACACTACATGAAATTTGAGTGACGATAGAAAAATAATCAATTGATTTGAAGTTGTAGTTTAAATGGTATGGCCAGTCAAAGTCTGGGTCAAATCTGATTTTTTTAAAAGAAACTAATAAAAGAAAACACTTCGGTGAGATTACGTTTTCCAAAGAAGGAAACGTACCGCGGGGCTTTACGTCTTCACTAACGACGGTGGGCGGGGGCGAGGAGTCGCTGGAAGTGGGTCCCCCGGGCCCACCAGTCAGGTTTGACTAGTCCACCCGCCCTTCTCTCCTATCTACCGAGCGAAGGAGGAGCTCTGGCGATCGGCAGCGACGAACGGCAGCGCTACCCAGGGATGTGATCACATGAGCATGATCAGGAGCACGAGGCGAACCCGTGGGTACTCTCTAGGGTCGTCGAGGTTGACGGAGTCGCTGCGTCGAGCTCCCCCGAAGAGCTCCGGCGGGGCAGAAATGGGGCTCCGTTCTACGGGACGTCTCCGGCAAAAATTGAAAGGCGGGCAGGGCTCTGCGTGGTCAAGGGGTTCGTCTAGCTCAGAGGCTTGAGGGATAGGCGGGGCGCTGCGACGACTTTGACAGCGCGGCCGCGGCGGCCACCATTGCCGGAGGAGAGCAAAATGGCCGCTACGGGTCGATTGGCTGCTTGGGAGGCTCACTAGGATTGGGAGGGGTTTTCTGATGAGCTCGAGGGAGGTTTAGGGGGTTATTTATAGCCGGGGAAGGTTGGTTCCCACGGAGGCCGTGGATAAGTCCGGCGGCCGATAGCTACAGTGGCTGCAAGCGACGTGGCGATGACGGGAGCAAGCGGACGAGCTTGCTACTGCTCGAGGGGGCGAGTTGGCGCGCGGGGGAGGCTTGGACGGCGTTGCCATGGGTGGGGGGCGGTTGCGGCCGATGGCTAGCCGCCAAGGGAGCTCTACGGCGGCGCTGCGAGGAGCCAGGGGGGCGCCGGAGTGTCTTTACGGTGTTGGAGGGGTCGGGGCGTGTCCCTACGGTCGAGCAAGGGCCAGGGGCGGGGGTAGGTGGGGCGCGGCGACGCGGATGCGCTTGTCTGTAATAGACGCGCTCTGGGCGCGCCCAGTGCACGCCCACCAGGTGCTCGAGGAAATGCCAAGGCACTCTAGGAGGCTCTACTGCATATGGGGTTTTGCAGGGGTGGGTTTTAGGGCAAGGCAAAGCTAGATGACATGCTGGTTGGGTCACTGGGCTAGTCCATAATGCAAACTTATTTTTATGCCAATTCTGTCCAGGCACACAAGGTGCTCGACAGAATGCCAAGGGCATCTAGGGTTTTTTCTAGCAAACAACTTTCCAGATCATGGTCTCTTTGAATGATAAGAATGATGGCAAGGTTAGTTTTTTAAAATCAAAAACTTGTTAATGCAAGTTTTACAAAACTTCAATTCTGGACAGAAACAAAATGGTTCAATAGCAAGAGCTTAAACTATGTCAATGGAGCTAATATCCTGAACTTAAGGGTTTGGTAGGGGGTACTATAAGTAGGAAAAATCTCATGGGCACTACGGCAAAATAAAAAGGGTTTGTAGTTCAAAACCTCAAACTGGTCCAGAATAGAAAAGAGGATGCTTTGCTCAAATTTTCCAAAACACATGGTTGGGTTTTTGCATAAAAGTGATCCAGGGACATCACATGACATCTACAAATTTTTGTGGAATTATTAAATGAATTTATCAAATGGTTGTAGTGCAAATGAGGCCCTTTAAAAGAATAAAAACCAAGTTTAAGGAAATAGGGTTTGGCAAAAATATTATAAAATGCTTCCACAGATTATACCAAGTAAAAATGAAATGTTATTAAGCAAACACTCAAGTTCCACAATATTCATGAAAAGTTTTCTACTTGGAGGGAAAGATTTAATGATCCAGAGGAAAGAAGTGGTTCTGAAATCAACAGAAGGTCTAGAGAAATAAAAATTATTGTTCCTTGCAAAATTTTAATTAATAAAACATGATCAAATTTTTCGGGTGTTACAACACTACCCCCTTAAGAAAAATCTCGTCCTCGAGATTTGCTATGGGCGGTTACAAAAGTATTACTCCTACTACCACGCAGTAATAACACGAAAAACAAATATCCTACTCGCGCGATACGACGTGGACATAGTGAGAGAGCAGATAATTGGTGCAACTACAGTGGTTTACTGGTGCTGTGAGAGAAATCTACGGTTGGGGAAACCGAGAAATTTCTACTTAGGGCTACGGTAAATCTAGAATTAATAAAATTATAAATCCCAAATTCCACTGGCCGTACCCGAGTGCACAGTGCTTTCTCTGGCTGACAGGTGGACCTAGGGCCCACTGTCAGTCTCTTCTTCCACCTCTGGCTCTCCTCTCTTCCTCTCTCTCGCGTGCTTTCCCTCGCTTTCTCCACCGGCGGCATCTAGCGCGTAGGGCACCTAGGCCGTACTGCAGTAGTGCGTGGCGTGCTAGTTGCCGGCGCAGCGTGCACTCACCTCGTGGTCCAGTGCGCTGTCGGCACTGCTCGTGGATTCGCCTCCGAACACCGGCGATCGAGCAACGAGCGGCGCTGGTGGACTTCGCCCACTGTACACCGATCTCGAGCTATAAAAATGACCGTGGTGCTTCTCTCATCTTCCTCACACCTGGCCTCGTTTCTTCTTCTTCCTTCTCCTTCATTTCTGCTTGCAGGAGCTCGAGGCGAGGCTCTAATGGCGAAGGTGAGTCCGGACTGGTTCATGCTCCTGCTGTGTGGAGGGTTGGCGGCATTGCTTGGTTTCTCGGTGCTCTTATGCGTGATGATCCTCGATGATCGCCGTGATGCTGTTGCCCGAGTGTTGGCTCTCCGCGGCGGTGATGATCACGAGGATTAGGTGTCGGTGTCGGGTGCTAACTGCTGTCAGTGTGCTAGCGGCAATCTACATAGGAATAATCACCCACAAATTTCTCTTTTAGAACAATTGTGGTGTGTTAGGGAAGTGATCAATTAGGTGCAAAATGTGTACATGGTTTTGCACTTAGTGCATGTGGTCGAGTGGTTATAGCTGTGAGCCTGTTGTCATGGTGTTGCATGAATTTAAATCTATGCTACGGAAAAATATTTGTTGCAATTGCTCAAAGAAAATCCCACCTCGTGATTTACTGAGAGTGAAACAGTTGATCAAAAATCATAGTAGTAAAAATTACTCACATACAATTGAAATCAACAATTTATTCATAGCACAATTTTAAGACATAATACACACGTTGCAAGTTCTAATTAATTGCTAGGCTAACAAACACAACATTGGGCGTCTACAACACAAAAGTAAAATATGCGGGGTCCCGAGGAAACGTCTCCGGCACTGGGACACATTCTTCCTCTTCTGGGGAGAGCGGATGAACTAGTCGAAGAACGCGCCTCTCCTGGTCTGGCCTCAGTGGTCTGCCAATGGCGATCTGAGGATTCATAACAGCGAGATTCTGGAGGTAATCCATTACTCGCTGGGTCAAACCCTCTTGAGCGATGACGTACTGAACAAGGTTGGCCAGTACTGGATCTCTCTCTATTCGTCCCTCGGGAAAATATGCTTCTTCTCCGGGTGCTGCACGGCTCGGAAAGTAATAATACCCCCTTTCACTGGCATAGGGTACTGCGAATCGAAGGCGGGTAATCGCTTCCTAGGCAACAACTTCTATGGCCATTTGCGGAGTCGGCATAGATTTCCCCACGAAGGAGACTTCCGTTGGGTCTTGGTTTGGGTTCACGGCAGGGATGCGCACTACTGCCCAATATTTCGAGGCGAATGAGGTGATCCTCGATTTGAACAGCTCGTACTGGGGTGGATGGGGAGAACCCATGGTACTACGGGTAGAGTCCCACAATATTTTAACAAAACTACCTGGGGTCGCATCTGGGGTTCTCAGATGAATCCTAGGGTTTGGCATGGTTAACAATGGTGGTGAGGGTGATGCACAAGGTGAGGGATGCTTGGTAAGGTCACGGAGTGGCCTCTTATATAGCATCGGGGCTAGGTGACATACTGCAGTGCGGGTGCAATTTTGGTTGTCTTTTCTGCTCTATGGTGGTCGGGGTCAATGCCACAGATATACATATCTCACAAAAAGTGACGTATTACTGTGGTTGTCGGCTGGGGTAGTTTTTGGTAGCTACGCCCAGAATTTAATATGTAACCGAATGCCAAAAATTATTAACGCGTGGATACTTGTAGTACTATTAAAAGAATGGCATACAAGCAGCCTACATTTTATTCATGGCGATACAAGGTCACACTATTACATGGCGTAGGAATACTAAGACTCGGTACTACTCGAGTGGCTTAGTCTACCTCGTTAATATCTAGTCGAGCGTGCCTTGCGGATGTTGAGGCTTCTCTTTGAGCTTCACCGTCGGGGTTTGCTTGATTAGGATGGGGAGTTGCAAGGTCGGGGTAGCGATGATGAGCATCGCGGGGGTTGGTGGTCACAAACCTGTTGGAGTGTGTCCCCAAAAGGCGACGAAGCTCCTCCGAGGATACAAATACATTTCGGTCGGTTGTAGGGGCAGGCCTCGAAGACTCAATCGGTTGTCCGAACAGCACAACGGGGTTGTCGGCGTCGGGCACCACTTCTCTTCTTGCCGGGGCTCGGCGAGCAAGTTCTCCGCGAGCTGCGATCAGATCAAGAGTGACCTGATCGAATAGTGTTTCTAGTGCGCTTAGGTAGCGCACAAGATGCAACAATGCAGGGTCCGTCTCGTGGTCTCCGTTGGCAATCTGGGGTAGCCTACTATATCCGTCGCGGCTGGGGTAATAATAGAACAAGCGACAGTTAACTCTTGGTGACAAGTGCCGGAGTTGAACTATAGCCTCTTGAGCTGCTAGCTGGATGGCTTGTGGCTCAAAGGAAGTTGGCCTTCTGCTGAACCTGTAGGGACGCTCTGGCGAGATACCACTGCCATAGATGTGCACCGTGGCCCAGAAGTGACGATTCTCATCACTCGTGCGCTCCTGGTACACAACATATTCTGGGGGCTCTTCTAATGCAAAGTCACGACGGGTGAGGTTAGCTAGGACGGTCACAAAACCTCCAAGTTTGCTTGCGGTGGTCTCATTGTGAACAATGGCGCCAGGTATCTTGGCTTGGTTTTGGATGCACGGCTGTGATGTGCTGGGTTTGGGCCAACGTTTTCCTTTATAGAAAGAAAACTGAGTCTTCCTTCGCACGCTTGCGAATGGGACAATTTATGTGTCGATCACGGGCGCGTGATCGATGGGCTAGGCTGATAGGTTGGGCACCGACTGCCGAAAGCTGTCGGGGGCACTGTGTGGGCTTATCGTATAGGATAGGCTTGGTTGTGGTTAGGTTAAGGCCTGGTGGGTGGGTTAACCTAGGTTTATCGACCTGGCTAAGATAGGATTAGCCAATGGTCAGCCTGGCTCTAATACCAAGGTTGTCAGGACCGGTTTTCCAGGATATTAATTTCCCAGCAAATGGTCCTTGTGCTCGCCAGCCCTAGGATTACTGTTAGCTGGTGGACACTTTCTTGATACAGAAATTCCAAGCAAAATTACAATTGTTGTAGTACAAGACCCTGATGGTCTATGATGTACAACACAGGTTTCTAGTGTTTGATGGCAGAAGCGGTTCGGGGATCATCAGCGTCTATGGGACTCCATTTCCCATAGGAACGGCTGACCTGGATAACTTCTACCTTCGCATGGCTACTATCCTCGATGCCTAGGTTCCGGGTTATCTCCATAATGCTCCTCTCCGAATACGCAATCTGGCCAAGACAATAGCCAGGGACAAGCCAGTTAGTACTTTGAATGTACTCGCAAACATCATGAAAACATATATAATATAGCAGGTGATATTCAAGCACTGAAATGATACACAATCATTTGGTCAGTCATAATATAAATTCCATGATGTGAGCAAGCAGGTCGTTCATGGTAAAATTTGAATTGGCAATCAAGGGTTGAAAATAAACATATTCCTATCGGGTGTCTGAAGTGATGCCTCGAAAGGTTATGATTATAACATGCCCCAGTCGGGTGTCTGTGTGACGCCACATAAAGGGCTTATAAGGAAAATAAATAACATGTGTGCCACAGTCGGGCGTCTCAGCGACGCCACATAAAGGGCTTATAATGAAAGTAAACAACATGCATGCCACAGTCGGGCGTCTGAGCGACGCCACATAAAGGGCTTATATACAAAGTAAATAACAGGAGTGCCACAGTCGGGCGTCTGAGCGACGCCACATAAAGGGCTTATAAAGAAAGTAAATAATAAGCATGCCACAGTCGGGCGTCTGAGTGACACCACATAAAGGGCTTATAAAATAATAATCACAATAAGTATCCAGGAGGTAGAACCATCCCAGGGATACTCAATATTCCAAATAATATAAATGGTTAGTCCACAATAATAATAATCACAATCATCATTCGTCGCACTTCATGATCAATCTTCTGGTTTAGAAGTTTTCCTCCGAATATCGACACTAAGACCGACACTTGACCTATCCCATATTGTGGTCCTTCACCGCGGACCCGGCTATTCGAAAAGATGAATACTCTGGAGAGGGTGTACTCTTTACCCACGAGTATCGGATTCCTTTAGTCCACCGGGACTAATTCCGCTTACGGTCTTTGAATTGAAAACACACCTGACCCGCACACACCAGCTTAACTTACCGGTACCTGGAATCACTCACGACACCGTCAAGCCAAACTCTAAGCGAGGAGACCACAATCTTGATTAGCATGGGATCACAAAATTTATACCACGCACAAAACAGGGGAGCTACCCTCTCGGTCCAACCGGAACACCCATGCCCCCGGACCAAGTGACATGCCTACCAGGGGCCACTGGTATCTTTCACTATGGCCTCTCTGTACGGTGTGTGCTAAGAAAGGGGTTGACAACTTACTCAATCGTACCCTACCTGCGGCAGGGACAAGTGGTAGTACGAAACAAGTATGGGGGTTGCTGGAACAAGACTCGATCTATGGTCGACTCAGGAGGTTTATGTGTTTCCTGCATGATTAGCACAACAAATATTTTCCACACTTCCGGACAGAATCACACCTCATCATGCCCCACATGCCTCACTGCTCATTCTCGTCACATCAAGATGTCAGCACCAAGCTCGTGTCTACCCAAGACAACGACTCCTCCTGGATTCCTTCCGGTAGGCATGAGTGGCACCAGGTGGTGGATACTGTCACATGCATCTCAATTTCAACAGCAAGAAATTTTTCATCATGCACTCATGAGCATGATCATACCTTCACATGAAATAATGATCACTTCATTTTTAACATAATGGTGAAGTTCCACTTATCACATCAAACAACACACAACATATATTATACCAAGGTTCAGAATGCTTGCCTTCAATTTGTAGATAGGTGAGGTGCACTCCAAATCTTTTGAAAGTTTTTATCTTCCCTCCAAATTCCTATTTTTGAAATTATTGGAATCAACACACATTTCCAAAATAGTGCAGAAAAGTTGTTGGAATATTTTTGAATTAAATATGAAAATAAACTAGATAAAATTTGAGTGACAACAGAAAAAGGATCAATTGATTTGAAGTTGTAGTTTAAAAGATATGGCCAGTCAAAATCTGGGTCAAATCTGATTTTTTTTCAAAAGAAACTAATAAAAGAAAACGCTTCGGTGAGATTACGTTTTCCAGAGAAGAAAACATACTGTCGGGCTTTATGTCTTCACTAACGACGGTGGGCACGGGCGAGGAGTCGCTGACAGTGGGTCCCCCGGGCCCACCAGTCAGGTTTGACTAGTCCACCCGCCCTTCTCTCCTGTCTACCGAGCGGAGCAGGAGCTCCGGCGATCGGCACCGGCGAACGGCGGCGCTACCCAGGGATGTGATCACATGAGCGTGATTAGGAGCACGAGGCGAACCCGTATGTACTCTCTAGGGTCGCCGAGGTGGACGGAGTCGCCGGCGTCGAGCTCCCCCGAAGAGCTCCGGCGGGGCAGAAATGGGGCGCCGTTCTACGGGCCGTCTCCGGCAAAAACTGAAAGGCGGGGAGGGCTCTGCGTGGTCAAGGGGTTCGTCTAGCTCAGAGGCTTGAGCGATAGGCAGGGCGCTGCAACGAATTTGACAGGGCGGCCGCGGCGTCCACCATTGCCGGAGGAGAGGAAGATGGCCGTTACGGGTCGATTGGCTACTTGGGAGGCTCACTAGGATTGGGAGGGGTTTTCTGATGAGCTCGAGGGAGGTCTAGGGGGCTATTTATAGCCGGGGAAAGTCGGTTCCCGCGGTGGTCGTGGATAAGTCCGGCGGCCGACAGCTATTGTGGCTGCAGGCGACGCTGCGATGGCGTGAGCAAGTGGACGAGCTTGCTACTGCTCGAGGGGGCGAGCTGGCGCGCGGGGGAGGCTTGGACGGCGCTGCCATGGGTGGGGGGCGGTTGCGGCCGATGGCTAGCCGCCAAGGGAGCTCTACGGCGGCGCTGCGAGGAGCCAGGGGGCCGTCGGAGTGTCTTTGCGGTGTTGGAGGGATCGGGGCGTGTCCCTACGGTCGAGCAAGGGCCAGGGGCGGGGGTAGGTGGGGCGCGGCGACGCGGATGCGCTTGTCTGTAATAGACGCGCTCTGGGCGCCCAGTGCATGCCCACAAGGTGCTCGGGGAAATGCCAAGGCACTCTAGGAGGCTCTACTGCATATGGAGTTTTGCAGGGGTGGGTTTTAGGGCAAGGCAAAGCTGGATGACATGCTGGTTGGGTCACTGGGGCTAGTCCATAATGCAAACTTCTTTTTATGCCAATTCTGTCCAGGCACACAAGGTGCTCGACAGAATGCCAAGAGAATCTAGGGGTTTTTGCTGGAAACCAAACTTTCCAGATCATGGTCTCTTTGAATGATAAGAATGATGGAAGGTTATTTTTTGAAAATCAGAGACTTGTTAATGCAAGTTTTACAAAACTTCAATTCTGGACAGAAAGAAAATGGTTCAATAGGAAGGGCTTAAACTATGTCAATGGAGCTAATCTCCTGGACTTAAGGGTTTGGTAGGGTGTACTATAAGTAGGAAAAATCTCATGGGCACTAGGGCAAAATAAAAAGGGGTTGCAGTTCAAAACCTCAAACTGGTCCAGAATAGAAAAGAGGATGCTTTTCTCAAATTTTCCAAAACACATGGTTGGGTTTTTGCATAAAAGTGTTCCAGGGACATCACATGACATCTAAAAATTTTTGTGGAATTATTAAATGAATTTATCAAATGGTTGTAGTGCAAATGAGGCCCTTTAAAAGAATAAAAACCAATTTTAAAGAAATGTTATTAAGCTTTCACATATTATACCAAGTAAAAATGAAATGTTATTAAGCAAACACTCAAGTTCCACAAAATTCTTGAAAAGTTTTCTACGTGGAGGGAAAGATTTAATCATTCAGAGGAAAGAAGTGGTTATGAAATCAACACAAGATCTAGAGAAATAAAAATTATTGTTCCTTGCAAAATTTTAATTAATTAAACATGATCAAATTTTTGGGATGTTACAAGACGTGTACGTCCCGGAGCTCGACGTCAAGCAAGAGGTCAAGGAGGAGCCCGCAGAGGAGCGTGCATGGGCGCCGGGGTCGCCACCCCCAGCACCGCCGCCCCCGCCGCCTGCGCAGTACGCCCCTGGCCCAATCTGGGGGCTGCTGCCGCACTTCTGGATGCCCCCACCTTACATTGACCTGACGAGCGACAATGAGGATGGTGGCGCCTGAAGGCGGCAGCTGCGACGGCGAGGTCTTTTGCGGCGTGCGGGGCGGCCGCATTATCTTTTACTTTGTTTTTTATTTTATATTAATTAAACTAAGTGTTGTGGTTGGGCCGTGAGGACGGCGGACGTTATAATATGTTTTTAAGTTTTTTAGCTATATTAAAATGCCTTATTTAGCTGTTGCATAAAGTTTTTTTCCCTGTGTCCACCGCGGACAAGTTGCGGTTGGGCCCGCGCGTTGGGCGCCTCAACGCCAGACCGGCTCGAGACGGACATCGACCTCCCCATTCCCACCCGAAACGTTTCGTCCGAATGGGGTCTAGCGTTGAAGTTGGCCTAAAGAAAATCATCCATTCTCATTTCCTAAGACCTACAGTTCGTAGTTCATCGATCATTGTCCTGATTTCTCATGATTGTGTTCTTCGATACTGAGGTGGAGCGGAGGGATATGGGAGAAGACGAGGTAGCTGGCAGGGGGATGGCCGAGAGGGATAAATGCAATCCGTGGTATGATAAATTAAAAAACAAGTGTTGACTAGACCTGACCATGATCATACTGGCAAGATTCGGTATACTGTTCCCACGAGGCGCACAGTTCAGGCCTGCTCGCTCAAACTGCTCCATATGCATGCATGTGAAGATAAGAGCATCTACACCTTTCAAACCCGTCTCAAACGTCCGGACAGGCCACCCGGTCACGAAAATGCGATTCAGATGGGCCTTTCAAACGGGCCTCAAATGCCCCACCTGACCGGCGCCCCATTTTCCAGCCCAAATATGAGGCGGATAAGGGGGAGCCCGAGCACGCCCGCCACATTGGCCTGGCGGCGTGGCCCCACGCAGACTTGCCCAAAAACCCAAAGGTCCGACGTGCGCCTCGACCGTCGTCGCGGTATGAACGCCGCGTGGCACCGCTCCAGCTCGCTACCCGAGGCCATAGCCGGCTATTTAACCCGATCGGCGTCCCCCAGCCCTAGCCCATCCGCCTCTTCCCTCCCTCTGCTGTCACCCGAGCCCATCCGTCTCCTCTCCCCCGCTCTCTAACCTCACTATGGTCCGCCAGCGGATCACTACCTACGCCCAGCTCACGCCAGAGCGTCGGAACCAGATCGAGAGGAAGATCCAGGCTCGCCGCGCCGCCCGCATCGCTGCAGGTCTCCCTCCGGACTCGCCGGAAACGGAGGAGTAGCCGAAGGAGGAGGTGCCGAAGGCCATGGAGGAGGAGGAGCCAGGGGAGGACGACACTCCGGGGTTCAACATGGCGGAGGCGGAGGAGGTGTTCGCCGTCGGCCAATCCTACGAGATGGCGAACCAGCAGTCCATCCTGTATTCGATCCGGGATGATGTCGAGGTGCAGGCCAACCGCCGGCTCATCCGACAGAGGCAGGCGGAGGCCGACACCCTCTTCGACGAGCTCGAGGCGGAGATAGCGGCGGAGGAAGCCGCAGCGGAGCAGCCGGAGGGGGCCGCAGCGCGGGCTTCTACACATCTATCCGCCGGAGGGCACGGAGATCGTCGAAATCTCCGACGAAGAGTAGATAGCATGTACGTAGTATGCATGTTTAATATGTTGCATGCTTTTGTATGAATTTGAGGAATCTAATATAAAATGTCTGGATGCAGTAGTCATTTTTTGAGGTGTGGCCAGTCACTGTCCGCGGCCAGTCACTGTCCGCGGACGCGTCCGTGGGCGTTTGCGGGACCGGATTTGCAAGGTCCGGCTGTAGAGGCTCTGAGGATGCATATTGACCTATTAAAAAAAGATGCATGCTAATCACGTGGATTAGTGTGAAGTAAGGTAACTTTGGGTATTAAGGTTCAATTAGAAATGTGCTTGCCTGTTTTAGTGGCCAACAAAAAAAATCCTGGCTCGACATAAATGTATAAATGTATGGTAGCTTTGTGTGCTAATATATAATTAGTATTTAAGGGCGAGGGCATGAAAAATTATGTATCATACATGGAAAATCTGCTTGTGCCTATTTTGGTGTGTATTAAGCATTAATTAAATTGTTTTCAAAATCCACTTAATATTTACGTTGACTGATTAAAGTATATGTAGTGACCAAAACTACATTGTTGTCCCCAAACTAAGTTGATTGATTAACGTATATGTAGTGGAACATTATTTTTTTAGAACATAAAGGAGATCACGTGTTGGCAGAGTCCTACTCTGCCTGATGCTACACCTGACGCATGTCTAGATTCTGCAACCGATCTCTGCTAAAGTCTGCCGCGATAGGCCAAATTCACTGTTTTGACCCTTTTGATGACGTTCAGCCGGATCTGACCCCGGTCCGGATTTTTTTCGTATCTGACCTTTTTCCTTCCGCCACCCGCTCCAGCGGTAGGGTAGCACAGGCTACCGCCAGTGCCGGTGGAGGTAGGGTCCCGTCAGGACAGACGGTGTCGTTTGCCCCGCTGACGTGGATTAGGAACCTACCGTCACAGGCAGTGGCGGTAGGGTGTGCTACCCTACCGCCGGAGCGGGTGGCGGTAGGGTCCCCAGACTAGTGAAATGTGTGAGGGAGGGCTGGTGGGCCCCACTAGCCACCCATTCACCCCCAAATCCCCCTCTTCCCTGAGCTGAGCTCCTTTCCCCTTTCTCCCCCATTCTTGCCTTCACCAAATCCATCTCCATTGCTTGAGTTTTCTCCGGTGGATCAAGGCAAATTTCATCACTCAAGGTACCGCCCTCACTCTCTTCTTTTTGGTTAGTTGGAATCATCTAATTTGGTGGCATTCTCTACTTGTATGTAAACCCTAGTTTAGGTCATATTGGTTTGAAATCAATGGTTTTGATGGATGATAGGGTTGTTTTTATGCTTGAATATGTGTAGTATGCCTAATCATCATGTTTGTAACACCGATTTATAGTTATTGTTAGGCATTTTTTTAGGGTTAGGTTTAGGGTTAGGGTTAGGCATTGTCATTATAAGTAGTTAGTGTTAAGCAATGATATTTTGTTATTATTGTTGTTGTTTGAATTTAGTGTGTAGATCTTGTTGATCCATTAATTCATAGTAGATCTTGCCGGCCTATCATTGACAAATTTTACAATGTATTTAGATGGATAGACCTGTTGAAGTACATTATTTGGATAAGGAGACATTTATGAAAGGCAATGCCGATGAAGGAGAAGAATCCATGGTTTTTGACTCAAGACCAACTTATGAGGAGGTGGTTGAGAAAGTTAGGAGTGTGTTAAATTGGATTGATCCAAATGTTGATGTTAAACTCATTGGAAGGTATGATGTTGGAGTGGGGGTGTAGTCTCAATTGAAGAGTATGCCTATCGCCTCGGAATTGCATTGGAAGGTGTACAAGGATAAAGTAGTTGAATCACAAGACAAGTCCCTTGAATTATTTGCCACCAAGGTTGATTCTCCTGTGCTGCAAATTGACTTGAACCGACATACCTCCTCCCCAATACATGATGCAAGGGTTGAGGTGCATGTCCGAAATTCTTCTAGTCAACCACCAAATGAAGCGGAGATGAATGATAGAGCCATGGTAATTCATGATGAAGAGGTTCACGTTGATGCTGACGCTGCTCATGTTGAGCTTGTCGATGCTCATGTTCATGATGATGCCATTGCCCATGTTGATGTTTATGAGGAAGCCAAAGAGAGTCATTATAATCCCATTGGTGACTTGGATGTGATTCTGCACCAGCAAGACATGGATCGTAACCTCCCCTATAGCCGTATGTATGGGTATGACTCGGATGACGTGGGTTCGGCGGAGGAATTGGACGAGGATGGATTCACTGCACAAGAAAATGAAATTTTCAAGAAGGTTACGGGGAAGGAAAGAGGTGCCCCATTGTTTTGTGATCTTAGTCTTTCCAACAAGGTCGTTGTTGATGGTGGCATGAGATTGGGGTTTCTTGAACCAACACCGTGCCCGAAGGTCGGTGACCCTAAACCCAAGGATGAGGACGAGAATGCTCATTTGAAGAAAGGCATCAAGTTCAGTTGCTTGGAAGAGTTCAAGATATGGTTGAGTGACTATGCCATTAGAAACCATAGGCCGTTTGTTGTTGGTCATTCCAACAAAAATATGCGGTACACCATCAAATGTGACAAAGAAAGTTGCCGTTGGAAGGTCCGTGGAAGAAAAATTCAAGAAACCGGACAATGGGTGCTGAAGAGTTGTGTGGCCACTCACACGTGCATACCGCCGGACAAAGCCGATTGAAGCAAGGGACACCGTCAACTCACGTATGAGTTTTTAGGATACAAATTGTTGAATGCGATATCCCACGATCCAACCGTGAAGGTGAAGTTGCTCATGAGTACGGTTCACGAACGATTCGGATACCCGATCAACTATGGGAATGTATGGAAGGCGAAGGCAATGCAATCAGGATGTTGCATGGTTATTATGAGTCCGCATACAATATTCTCCCGAGGATTTTGGGAGCAATTGCACATAGGAACCCTGGCATGTGGCATGCGGTGGAGGAAATTGACAGAGTGTTTCACCGTGCGTTTTTTAGTTTTGGGTAATGCATCGAGGCATTCAAGCATTGTCGTCCGGTGTTGTCTATCGATGGCACATTCTTGACTGGCAAATACAAGGGCACTCTAATGGTTGCAATGGCTCAGTCGTCCAATGACAACGTGTTGCCGGTTGCATTTGCTTTAGTTCCTTCCGAGCATGACGATAACTGGGAGTGGTTCATGGGGCATGTGAGAACCAAGGTGATTGAGAATAGGGAGGTATGCATCATATCGGACCGGCACCACGAGATTCTTAAGGCGATAGACGTGTTTATTCCCGACCTCCGAAAGCTTCACCACCGATGGTGCATGAAGCATTTCGTCGCAAACTTTTACCGGGCATGCAAGATTAAAGAGTTTTGCACAGACCTTACACATGTGTGCACTGCATTCACCTTGGATGCATTCAAAAGCCGCTATGCTAAACTATTGAAGGCATTGGAAAAGAACAAAAAAGGAATAGCATTCTTGAACAGGAATTATGAGGAAAAACACAAGTGGTCACGTGATTACGATGAGGGAGGTTGGAGATACGGCGACATGACCAACAACATGGTGGAATGCTTCAACAATGTGCTTATGGGTGTTCGTTCTTTGCCCGTGACTGCAATATGGAAATATACCTTCTTCAAGTTGAACGAGTATTTCCTTAAGCATTCCATATCAACCGCCGATTGGATAGGGGACAGAATGGAGTATCCAGATAAGGTTCATGATTGGCTGAAATTTCAAGCAGGCAAGTCTTCGCATTAACAAATCATCAGATCAACGACAACGAAATGACCTACCAAGTCGACGAGCCAGGTGGCACAACACGAGATGGTGTCCCCTACGGCGGTGTTGCTTATGAGGTGCACCTCAAGAACCGCTGGTGTCAATGTGAGAGGCCTCACAGGTACCACTAGCCGTGCTAGCATTTGATGACGGCTGCGAGGGCAAGGAACTTACCCGTTTTAGATGGGAGGACCGTACGATTGCATGAGTTCACGTTGGAAGCCACGAGGTTGACATGGGCACCTCGGTTCCATCCTTTCCTTGACCAGGCACAGTGGCCTGAGTACGATGGCCCACATATCGTGTCTGGTCCCGAACTCATGGTACCTACAAAAGGAAGAAGAAGAAAGAAGAGGTTTAGGAGTGACATGGATGATCTAGCTGGATATACCGGCATGAAACAATTTGGCAGCGGTCATTTCATGGAGCCTCCCGACACCAACAATTGTGGTCAATGTGACAACCCATGACACAATAACAAGACATGCAATAGCCCCACAACAACGACCGATGCCAACACTAGCACGAGACAGACGGGTGGCCATAGAGGCGGATATGTTGGTCAACGAGGAGGTAGGACTAGTGGCCATGGAGGACGGACTAGTCTTAGAGGTAGTGCACGAGGAGCCACTAGGGGTGGAAGTGGAGGTCCTCCTAGAGTTAGAGTTGCCGGCGATAGTGGTCGTGGTTCCAGTGGTAGTAAGAGATGCAGGGTTGATAGAGGGCGGCCCATTGACGTGTTACTCAACCCAAACGGTTGATATAATATAAATAGTAAATTTGACTTTTTATGTTCTAAAATCTTGCACTTGTTGTCATACCAATTGTCTTTACATAGTAATATATTGATATATGTCACTAACAGTTTGTGATGTTTGTAGGCATGGCTTCATCTGGTTCCATCCCGAGGCCGCCGTGCGCTAAGCGAGAGGACATGCCGAACAAGTGGAAGGAGGCAACCTTGGACAAGACGAAGGACAAATATTTGAAAACGCCACACTGCTGGTGTGGAGATGTTTGCAAGGTGAAGGTGTCCACTGACCGGGAGAAGTCATGGACGGAAGGGAGGAGATTTTGTGTGTGTCCCAACTACGCACATGATCATAGACGTCCGACTAACGCCTATGATCTCCCTCCGGTATGTTAAATACGTAAGTTTTAACCATCAACGTTTCATTCGTATTACTAACAAACAAACATGTCTTCTATGTAGTCACCCCTACTCTTTGCAAGTATTTCACGTGGATAGATCATGAAGTGCCAGAAGATGTTCAAAAGGACCAATATCAAGACTATCTTTGGAAGCAGCAGCTGTTTAAAGAATCTTTGCAACGTGCCGAGTACGAGGATCGTCGTGAGAAGGAGGAGAAGGAGCAAAAGAAGCGCGAGGCGGAGAGGGCACGCAAAGAGAAGGAGGCTCATGACGAGGAGAGGGCACGAAAGCTTGCAAGGGCTCACGAAGCTTATGAGGATGAAATGACACGTTACAACAAGGGAAAGGGGCCCATGTTTCCTTAGGGATCTTGCGATGAATCTATCTGATACTATTCTGATGTCTTTGATACTATTCGATGATAGATCGTCTTTCGAACTATGTTATGACTTTGTTGTACTACGAGTCTTGCGATGAATCTATCTGATACTATTCCGATGTCTTCGATACATTGTTGCTATTTTACGATCATGTTAAACTATATATATCAATTGTCGATTCATTTCAATCAATCTTTATGATGTAAGACTTGCAGGAAAGTGTAAGGAGGCCTACCGCTACTGGCCATGGCGTTATCGTATGTAAGCCCACCGCCAGAGTCAGTGGTGGTAGGGTGTGCATGGACATGTCCGTGTCCGCGCGCAGCTGTGCGGGGTCCTACCGCCACTGCCTCTGGCGGTAGGCTTACAAACCCTACCGCCAGAGGCAGTGGCGGTAGGATGTGCCTGCCACATGTCCGTGTCAGCGCGTGGCTGTGCGGGGTCCTACACCCGGAGCCTCTAGCGGTAGGCTTACATACCCTACCGCCAGAGGCAGTGGCGGTAAGATGTGTCGTGGACATGCCCGTGTGCGCGCGCAGCTGTGCATCATTTCAAAACCATTCTCGACATAATTTTAGAAGACTTACCACTCGGTCAGTCATGGGTGCGTACTCTCTATGTGCACCTTGTGTACTTCTCACCATGACATCGTACTCATCTTCCATGTCACTGTTTTGTTGGCCTTCAGTGAGATCTGCGTCGGTCCACCTTGGTGTCAAACGCAACTGATAACGCATTCCGTTGTCCAACCATTTCAGATGTGTTTCTTTGAATTCCCTCATATTCGACGGTGTCATATCGGTCTCTATGAAACCTTTCCTCTCCATCCACATCTGGACATATGTTGCATGGTGCTGTCCCCTCTCAGACACACTCTGATTATTCTGTCGGCTAAACCTGCGTAGAACAAAAAACAACAAAGCATAAGAAACAAATGAAGACCGTATAGCGTTGTTTAAAAGAGCTTCGGTTATGTAACTCACTCGTGGAGCTCGAATCCACCCGTGCTTGTGTTCGCCGGTGGGATGAGTTGCCTCCTACCAAATTGCAACGCCACTCGATGCGGTAGATGCCACTCGACAGCAAAAATGCATATGAGGGGGCAGCTGATCCGCCCAAGATGGCTATCCCTCGTACACATCTCGTTCAACGGAAAACCCCTCTGTGCCTCGTAAGGTCTCCAGTTAACCTATAAATGAGCTAGTTAGTCGATCCAATCTATTCCATGATTAGATGACAGAAAATGATGGGTATATATACCTGACGATATGTCAGGTTGTCCATCTCGTTGATGAAGCTCTTGTACAAGGACTTGTGCTTGCTCCCAAACATTTTAACTCTGTCCCAGGAGAACGCCACAGTGGGGAGTCGAGAAGCATCCTGGACTTCCCACGGTATCGGGTCTTCAACATCAAGGCCTACCCACGGTACCGGGTTTTTGGGGTCCCTTTCAGGACGTCCAACCGGCAAACGCTCCCACATCCAAATAGATAGGCCCCAAATACATCCGCCCATGCATGGTTTCTGGCTGGTTTTCCTACAAGTATCGTCGAGCTGCAAACCAACATTTCATTCCTGGTTAGCTTCGCAAAGATTATGATGTACTACCATGGTTGATGAGAATTGCACTTACATGACGGTACAAGTAGGCGAGCCCAGGAGACCCCCAGCTGTAATTCTGGTCCCAGCCGGACAAGAAGTCAAGATACATCCAAGGACCAACGTCTCCGGATGTATCTCCAAAAACAACCTATGTTAAGAGATGCCACACGTACGCTCGCGCATACTGCTCCACTGTCTTCGGGTTGGCACCGGTCGGGCATCCGGACCTATTGGCCTCTATCCAAGTGAATGGGATGTCGTTTGTCCTGTTGTCTTTCTTGTTGGCTAGAGATAGAGAGGGAGAGCAGTCACCGATGAGAGCGGTAACCCTCCCACGCCAGTTCTTGTTGTCCACACGTCCGGTGAGAGCCTGGCCCTCGATGGGAAGCCCAGTGATCATGGCGAAGTCCTTGAGCATCACAGTCATCTTGCCACAAGGGAGATGAAAGATGTGTGTCTCCGGCCGCCAACGATCAAGCAATGCTGTGAGAGTTGCATGGTTCATCACCGGCAGCACGCGTTTGAACTGAAGGACAAATGGTAGGAGGCCGGCACGCTCGAAGAAAGGCTCATAGTGCACGTCATATGTCATCTGGGTACCCTTCGTGTGACTCCTCATTCGCACGACCGTAACTGTCTATCAAAATTGAACAAATATGTTAGAACCTTACTTTATATAAGAAACAGATACATCAAAATTATTATGGCTTCACTTGTCACCTCTCCACGCTCGAGATCACGGGGCACGATGGTTCTTGTCGAAAGCCATGTCAAGTCCCGTATACACACGCCCGTTGTCCTCGGCCATCCTAACATAATGTAAAATGCAAACGTATAAATGAAAACTACATCAATACATATGGTACCCGGATAAAAAACGATGGATTTCCATACATCCCAATAACAAAGATTTTGCATTCTACATCCATATGCATTCAACATCCACTTTTCATACACATATCATTTGAGTACACATAAAACAATAATAAAACATAGGCCATAGAAATTATTCATCCATAAATATTATTAATACTCACATCATATCCATACAATCTTCTCATATATTCATCAAGACAAGGATAATACTCCATCATATCATACTAAACATCTTCAAACTTGAGCAAATTTGCAAAAAAAATGGAAGACATAGGTTGCACCTAGTGCCAAATAATACGTCAAAAATACAACGGTATTGCAAAAAATAGTTGGAGGGATTGGATGAGCATACCTTCCTCTTCGTTTTGCCCCAAAAATCTCCTAAAACGGTGGATGGATGAAGGAGATCGGAGAGGGGGCATGGGAAGAGGAGAGAGGCGCCGCCGGCCTCTATTCGTGCGAGGAGAGGTAGAAGAAACCTCTAATGGGTGGGTGGGGCCCGCCCAAATGTGCACGGGCTTAGATCTATCTGGGTATCCTACCGCCACCCGCTCTAGCGGTAGGCTAGCATACCCTACCGCCAGTGCCTGTAGCGGTAGGGTCTTAATCCACGTCAGCGGGGCAGACAACGCCGTCTACCCTGACGAGACCCTACCGCCACCGGCACTGGCGGTAGCATGTGCTACCCCACCGCCAGAGCGGGTGGCGCTAGGAAAAGGGTCAGATCCGGAAAAAAATCGGACCGGGGTCAGATCCGACTAAACGTCATCAAAAGGGTCAAAAGGGTGAATTTGGCCGCCGCAATACAAGGGAAACAAGAAGGATAAGGGGGGCAGGGTCCAGCGGCTTTGGATGGCCAAGATGTCGTGGACTGCGGTGCTCGGTCACTACAACAAATTTTTGGCAAAAGCGAGCACTACATTTGACACCTTATTTTTTTCCAAAAGGAGGATAGCTCCCGCCCTCCGCATCTCTTGATGCACACAGCCATATTATTAAAAAAACAGGTTCGCAACAAAGCCTCGAACAAAAATGAAAGTCTCATGGAAAAAAATTGCCACAACCGGCAAAAATAGGGTAAGATGCCTAAACACATATCCTATTACTCGACCGCCATCCAAACCGGTTGTAGGTATCCCGTGCAACCATCTCTCATTGGTTGCACCCAATATCCATAAGCCCCCTGTAGTCTGTATGGCTGAGTAACGACCACATACGGATCCAAGCAGACACCCTGAAGATAACCTGCAAAAGTTGGTAATGTTTTGTGTGTTAAAGACAACGTCATTTCGACAATTCCATATGGCCCAAAATAGTGCACGCACTCCAATCGAATATGCGCCCAAGTCTTACATTTCACACCTTGTTATTGGCCGGGTGCAACTATATATGCAAGTACAACTAAATTCAACATCACACGGCAAAGAAAATTAGTCTCTTGCCCTCTCACATGCTCACATGTTATCCCCCAACCCTTGTCATCAATCTCCACTAGTGAGAGCTACTAACTCCCACTACGTATTGATCGGTTGTCAACATCAATGACGAATCTTGAAAGAAAATGAAGAAGGGGCTCAAAGTTAACGGTGTGTAACAAAAGTCAAAAACTCTTATTTATTTAGTCCAAATAAAGTCAAAAAAATATACGAATACTAGTAATTTTGCTTTTCCAATTTTTGAAGGAGGGGCTTGAGCCTGTCAAAGCCCCCTGCTACATTCGCCACTGGTCAACACCTAGGATCAGTGGCGGACCCAGGAATGGGCCAAGCCCCAGGCAAACTGGGCCAAAGCCCAGGCAGCCTTTGTTGACTGTAGCAGTTACTGTAGATGTAGTGCTACAGTACATGAAGGAGATGGGCCTCACGCCACAGGCCGCCGCCCCTTCTGCCTGGGCCCAGATCCGCCCTTGCCTAGGATCATAT
This sequence comes from Elymus sibiricus, assembly GCA_039707655.1. Lineage (NCBI taxonomy): Eukaryota > Viridiplantae > Streptophyta > Magnoliopsida > Poales > Poaceae > Elymus > Elymus sibiricus. The sequence goes on along the minus strand of CM077667.1, from coordinate 105,509,887 downwards.
ATACTCCAGTGTAAATCTAGTCATTCAACTAGCAAATAGTACCAAAAAGCAAAGAACTTCACGCATATGGTCGCTAATCGACTTCTTCTCCCTGTGTAATGGCTTTGTAACATACTTCCTCCGTTTCCAAATATAAATCTCTTTAATGATTCTACTACGAACTACATACAGATGTATATAGACATACTTTAGAGTGTAGATTTATTCATTTTACTCCGTATATAGTCCGTACTGAAATCTCTAAAAAGACCTATATTGTATTTAGGAACGGAGGAAGTAGTTATTGGCTTGAAATAGAGTGGTAGTGCCTCAATTAAATATGTGTCGGGTTCTGAAGGCTAACTATTCAGCGAAAACTGACCGGGTTCGCTTTGTTTACCTGGTTGTTCGCCGTTGGCAGGGCTATCCGGCTGGTCGATTCTAGACCTGGCAATGGGCAGCCCGACCCGGCGACCCGGTCCGAGCCCGACCTGGCGGCCCGGCCCGAGCACGACCCGAAAAACCTGGGCCGGGCTTTATGTTCGGGCCGGGTGGCTTGCACACTAGGCCCAGGTAACAGTTCGAGCCGGGCTCGGGCTTATAAAAACGGCATTTTACACGGAGGCCCAGCCCGAAATTCATATTTTTAGGCCGTTCGGGCCGGGCTCGGGCCTGGATATAGGTTTTTTTGGCCAGGCCGGGCCGTGCTTAGGCTTGGGATTTCCAGTTCGGGTTTTGTAATGCCCAACCTGAACCCGGCCCGACCCGGGGTATACCCAGGTGCAGTCGATTCTACTGAGCCAGGCCCGATGTGTCTCGCTGCAGGTGAACATGGCACCACGGCGCCCACATTCAATCCCATAAAAAATGTGTTTGTGGTCACCCGCGAGCAAGTGTTAAAATTACGTGGGACGCGAGCCTATTTCGAAAGTATTAAAATTACATGGGACATATGGGTCATCCCAGAATAATCCTTTTTTACCTGTACTAGATGACTCGTTGCGCCAATGGCGCAAAGGGCGAGAGGGAGCCAAGTATTGTGAGAATATTCAGACACCCAAGTCTTTACTGTTGGTACATAAATGCTTCGTTACAATGTGATACACAAGGGAAGTAGATAGGAAGGGATACATTATATAGATGGTATGAAGCTACATAGATGGTAGGCTCATAGGTTTAAACAAAGTCATTAAGATCAGTTTATGCTAAGTAAAGCTACATAGACAAAGATGCATCATGTAGATTGCTTTGATCACCCAGCTTGTGGTAAGCAGCTACATAGACAGAGATGCATCATGTAGTTGCTTTGATCACCCAGCTTCTGGTCTCACCGCCTAGAGATGCATCATGCAATAATTTAAGAACATGTAGCAAAAGAGCAAACCAATACATTGTTTGACTTTGACCAAAACTGATATGCCTTCTTTTCACGAAGGAAGGGAGTACAATTTAAATGTAAATAGGGAACTCACTCCACTTCCCTGAAACTCTGTCAGGTTTCCTTTCCTTAAATCTGAAAATGATATCCTCAAAAAAATCATAGTCAGTTATGCTTGTTATTATAGATACATGATAAGCGATATTCAGTATGATTCTGAACTACTTGAGCTCTAAGTTTTATTTGCAAAGCCTGACACACGACTAAGCTTCTTATATACATACATCACGTAATATGCTTGAATTTTGTTTGAATAGGGAGGATGAGAACTAACAAAATTATCAGTGCACAACAATATCCGATGGAAGAAGACCTGGCAGTCAACAAGCAAACATTCAGGGAGGAACTAAGGGGCGTCAGTCTCATGCCATATGTATTCAGATAGTTGGCATATACTCACGCAATTGACCTCTTGGTAGTCTTGGTTCATCCATTGCACCGGTATATCCTCCCACCCTCCAATATGTGTTAAACTGGGTAAAAGAATTGAAAGCTCAACATTGCAGTATACACAATAAAAAAGTTTGTGCAATGACAGCAAAAGAAATAGACATGTCTATCTAGAAGCAATAACACATCATGAAGCTAATAAGTAGAGATATACTGGTTGTTTAATCTGCAGGTGCTGCCATGTTCTTCTCAAGATCAAAATAGTAGTAATCAAATTTCACAAATAAAACATCAACAAACAATGGTTAATTAGTAAAGAACCAGTTTTATCTATTGCAGCGACACAAATTTCTTAGCTTGCGTACAACAACTCTTATGTGATAAGAAGTCAATTCTGCTGGGTAGTAAGTACCTCGTGAGGATCTCCCACATGTCGTAGCGTCCAGCCAAGATGATGGAGATGGTTGGCATGGCGAAGCTGTTGGAGCCACCCATCACGACGGGGAGGCGAGACACGAAGAACATTTGCAGTAAGGTGTTTATGCCTGTGACGAACAAGAGCGTCTAAATTTCCTGGTATGTATATTGAATGGCTAAAGTTTATTCAAATATCTGGTAGGTACATCCACAATAGCACAACAAATAATGTAGTTAAAGGTGCGGTACGATGTAGGGGGTTCATCCTTGCTTTGTGATACCAAAAGTTGCAGACATAAAATAAAATTTATCACACTGTGGGCTCTGAGTAAGATAAAGAAAAGAAAAAAGGTGAACCTGGCATCCGTGATGCTCATGAGCTTTATGAGTTCCAATTAGTTTCCTGGTATTTCTATCATAATCATTTGCCAATATAGAGACATATCACTGCAGAAGGTTTCTTCTTAAAAGGAAAATTAAAGACACACCCCTTCGGTTGGAATGAGTACAAGCTAGGTATATCACAGATGCACCATAATAATTTCAAAAGGGGTGCAAAAATATGCATCCAACATAGAACATAGGTCCCTGTGTATAAGGAAAAAAAAGTAGTTTGCATATAAGGATATAATACATGAACAGACATAATTGTGTGTTTGTGTGTGTGTGCATGTGTGTGTCTCCAATAATTATTCTAGTAACATAATCTAATAATTAACATATTAACAACACTATTGCTTGAAGGGTCCAATCAGAAGCTCCCAATTATTTTAGTCTGCCAAGTAATCTCTCTGTTGCAATCTTCAAGCATATTTTATAACCAACTTATTTATTGATAATGAGAAAGAAGAACTACCTGAGCAGCTAAGAGGAGGGCTTGTATACCCTAAAATCCAATCTTGTCCAGTGAGGGGATATTCAGCATACATGTCCACTGAAGCTACAATGCCAATGATCTGTTGTGATACAGTTCCTGAAATTTATGATACGGTATAAAATCATTTTGAGTAGTAGGCAACCATGCCATAACTGAATCTATCAGCAAGCAAAAGTCACATTCCAATTTTGAAGTAAGCATACAATTTCCAAGTTAAATGCTAACATACTGTATGAACCGGAGAGAATAGATCTCAATTGATTAAATAAGCAATAGATACAAAATCTGTACTCTGAGGCTGAACTTACTTAGAAACTTAATAACTAAACTATATATGTAAGCTAGTAATCTCTCCCATAAACTGAAAAGGAAAGACTGCTAGTAAAAAGAGCCAACAAGACAACCAATATGCCCAAGGTCTAGAGAAAGAAATAACCCAAATACACTGCCAAAGCAAATAAAAAAATGACAGGCTAAAAAAAGAATGATCAACCTGAACAGATCGTAGGAAAGACAAAAAGTCTCAAATTATTTGTTCTTCCTGAGTTGAATTACTCCTTCCAAAGCAAATGGTCAAGATAGCTGTAGGAAGGAACACCCAAAAATGGTGCGCCCCCTCCCACGACGGAGCCTGACGGAAGTGGCCGGTGGGCATCGGCGGCAGGGCCAAGCCATCTTCCTTGCTGGCTCTGTCTTCCCCATCTTCCTCGCTGGCTCTAATTATAAGGCATCTAAAGAAGCAAGTAGCTAACATTAGTTGATAGAGCCTTGGAATTGCGCCACAAGATCATGGCAAAATAACAGGAGCACATCATTTCTTGTGGTTTGCATGGTCTCTCAAACTTTTCATGGCTGGTTTGCTATTACTTCCAATTTTGCTTGTACTGTATTAAATAAGCCCTATCAAAGCATACCAAAGATGGTTTTCTATGCAAAATAAATAGACCAAAAATGAATGAAGCAAAAAAAAATGCAGATGAAACCTTTCAATAATGAACTAATTCCTAGTTTAACCGAAAGGCATTACCGTACGTGAGAACAAATATTGTCAGTGAGCACTAACAAGAAAATTCAGCAGTGCATTATGCCATACTCCCTCCGTTCCTTTATGTAAGGTGTATTATTTTCGGCACGGTGACCAAGGCACATAATTATAGACATGTTAAGACTAAATTACCCTTGGCAAATTTGTTGGTTGGTGGAAAGTGAATCAATTTGTCCAGAAAAGTATGAGATACATGCAATCGGCAAAGAGATAGTTTCCTTCTTTTACTATAAGGAGAGATACAGACAATCAGAAAATAAATACTTTCCTTCTTTTAGGAGGGCTAACAAGGGAATTACGAGGAATCAGAAGAAATGCACCTTACATTCTGGAATTTTATCAAAAAACAAATACACCTTATATAAAGGAACGGAGGGAGTAGTTTCCTACGATCTAAACCGGTTGGAGACACGAATTGTTAATGCATCTTCCTTTGATCAAGAACTGGCTGGAGACACAAAGTATTAATATTTTACTTATAATATGAGCAAGAACAGAGCCAAAACTAAGGTCCCTAAGGAAATGCAGTATTATCTTTATGCTAAATATACATTTCAAACACATGTCAAATAAACTGGATTTGAAGATAGTGTCAAATGTATCCCGCCGGTAACGAGCGCCATGGAGGGACAGAGAAAAAAAATGTGCGCTTGGCCATGGAGGCAGCAAGGGCGCGGTGAGAGGCAGAGACGGGCGGCAGACCTACTTTATCTTCCCGGCGGCTGCACCCCACCACGACCGGAGCGCAGCCATTTGATAGGTGTTAGCGTCTTATCATCAACAGAAATCAGCAGCAATGTGGGATTCTTATAAAAGAACCAAGACACAGTCAGCATTACATGCTAGTTCCGTGCCAAATCAAGCGCACTAATACCTGCAAGCATGCACTGTGGCACCAGCATAATTTGCTCTTGCATGTAAAGCATATTTAATATTCGTTGGTAACTCCGAACCTGAATACCACCATCTTCACCAAATTCCCCATGTATCACCGGGAAGACAATGTCAACGTTGGCAGCAAGATGCTCCGCGAATTCAGACAGGGAGCCGAATTCTTGTGCTAGACTGTAGAAGGTGAAGTTTAAAACTGAACAATTTGATACGGACTAAACATTAGCAAGGAAGAGAAATAAACCATGGCAGTAAGCTCACCTTTCAAGCTTGAAATCAAAGTCTGAAGGGGTGTTGGAATACAGCTGTGGAGTAGGAACATGAGAGACTGTCATTTTACAAACAGAGTGCTCCATTCAATAAAATACTACCTTTTATCCATGAGGGTATCCCAATCAAACCAAACAGAGTAGGCAATTGTTTAATCAGAATTCAACCAAGGGAATTATTGTATGACCATGTGTAGAGAGACATGAAAGTGGGTTCAGATAATGCATCGCCAGATTCAGTTCAGACAAACTAACTAACACCACAGTAAGCAGCGAATGACAGAATATTCAGCTAAGAAATGTTACTGAATGATTTCAGACAAGCGAATTCAGTACAGACAAACTATTACTCCCTCCGAGTGTCAAAAATGCTCTTATATTATGGGACGGATGGAGTATATGATTATCAGATTATTTATAAAGAAATCAAAGCGGGATCCTCTGATAATGCATCGCCGGATTCAGTTCAGACAAACGCATTAGCAGCACAGCAAAGCAGCGAATGACTGAATATTCACTTAAGGAATTAACAAGAGCAGTTAAGCAGATAGGTAGCTCACCTGCGCCGGCAATATTGCGAACGCGTTCATGCCGCAGTCGATGTAGTAGCAGCTCACCAACAAGTCCTCACCCTGCATCCAGTATTCCTCATCAGCCAACCAACAAGCAAGGGCGCGGTGAGAGGCGGAGACGAGCGGCAGACCTACTTTATCTTCCCGGCGGCTGCACCCCACCACGGCATCCAGCATTCCTCATCAGCCAACCAGCAAGCAAGGGCGCGGTGAGAGGCGGAGACGGGCGGCAGACCTACTTTATCTTCCCGGCGGCTGCACCCCACCACGACCGGAGCGCAGTCGCCGCCGCCCTTCTCCGGCACGGATCCACCGCCCGTGTGCACTTTCTTTGGCAGCGCCGCCGAAGAGAAAACTGAAGGAGAGGAGGAGGCGTAGTGGAGAGCAGGGAAGGAGGGGAACGGGGCGAGGTGCGGAGGAAGCGGGGGAGGCGTTGGGGATGGGGACGATGGCCAGGGTGCTCCAACCCTGCTGCTCCTTCCCCCATCGCCATCCTCCGGTCTCCTTCTCCGCCGCACCCCTCTTCTCCACTCGACAGAGCATCGGGAGCTGGCGAGGGCGGGGTCGAAGACGCGGGAGAAAGAGAGGGGCGAGCGGCAACGGCGACCACGCGCTGGGTCTTCGACGGGAGGAGGAGAGAAGTGGAGGAGAGGAGGCGGCGGCAGCAGGAGAGGAGGAGGCGTCTGCGGTTGGTGACGGGTTAGGTCACGGGCTGGCTTCGTTCTGCTCGCTCACTGCGTTGCCTGCCCTTTATATGTTCAATGCGTGAAATGACGAAAATGCCCCCGGGGGGACATCGAATTTACACGCGGTGGTACATCGCTATACGGGGCGACGTGGATGGCTTCCTCCTGCCTAGCAGTTCGCGGTGGCACAGCGCTATACGGGGCAACGTGGATGGCTTCCTCCTGCCTAGCAGTTCTTGAGGGTTTATATGTTCAATATCCAAACTTTTATTTTAGCTGACAACGACTTCGTGGTTTCTTCCCGAGCCTGGTCATAAGAGCATCTACAACCGGACCCTCGAACCCGTCTAAAACGCCCGGGCACGCCGACCGGTCACTGCTCGGTCACGAAAATGCGACCCAGACGGGCCTCAAACACCCGGGCTAACCGGCACCCCCCATTTCCAGCTCAAAATACAAGGCGGATATGGGGGAGCCTAGGCACGCCCGCCACGTCGGATTCGACAGCCCGACCCCACCTCAAATTGCCCCCAAATTCTCCAAACCCTTCCTCCTCCTCCCGCCGCCCTCCAACATTTCCCGTCCGGCACCCTTACTCTCCATCCTCATCACCTGTCCCGATCCGCCGCCACGATGTCTTCCAGCCCGACCCCGGTCGTCGAGACGCAGTCCGCCTCGTCCGTCGGCGTCCCTTCGTCGGCTTCGTCTTGCAAGCCAGAGAACATCGCATGTAAGATGTGCCATCGCCGGCAGCGAGAGAGGGAGGCGGAGTTGGCGGCGCATGTAGGTCCGACCATCATCGACGTGATGTATCCCCCGAGACGCCGGCCTCCCCGCAACCCATCCATCCAAGTGCCGACATGGATTGTGACGTCCGGCACCGTTGGGGCCGAGGAGGATGCGACGGCTGGGTGGGGCATTCCGGACAGCTTTCTGACGACGCAGAAGCCATCGGTCGACGAGTGTGAGTTGCCGCAGCTAGTTCGGGAGTGGGTGAGCACGAACATCCCCATCGCCCGGGCTGTAATCGACATGTTTGACGGAATGTCTGAACAAGACCGGGTACGTTTGCTTCTATCCGATCAACTGTTCAATGTTTTTGTATAGATCACTAGTTCGCACATGATGATAGCTTGCAAACCATGATCGTGTAGGAGACGTACTTGGCAAGCATGATCAATGAGAATGAAGATCCAGTCCATGTGGAATATGAAATGAAGGAGACGACCACATTTGTAACTGGGGCAACATCCGATCCCAATCCTACCAAGAAGAAGAAAAAGAAGGGCAAGCCAATGAAGGCAAGAGGTCTTGCTTTCTCAAGATTTTTGGAGATCTTGTTGGTCAAATCTTGGTTGAGCACAACATTGGATCCAATAAGCGACACCGAGCAAAAGGAGTATGTGGAGCCGCATCCTATCGTGAGCACCCGGAATGTGGCATCTCTCCAACATCGATGGGGGATCATTCAAGGATAAGTGAACAAGTACGTCGGTTACTACTCACAAGTGACCAAACGTCTTCAAAGTGGGATGGGAGTGGCAACTCATGTAAGCTCGATTGCCTCATCTTATTGTCATTTCAAAATGTTTGTGTGCTTTTTATTCTTGTGCTCATACGTAGGTTGTATGCTAGGCGACGGTGACGGCCACTTTGTATCACGAGATCGAGAAGAGGCTATTTTCTTTTAGCCATTGTTGGCTCTTATTGGATGGCAAGCCAAAGTGACAACAAGTTGTGGCCGATCTCAAGACCGGCAAGAAGAGGAATGATGGCTCAAGCTCCCACCAATCCATTGGGTTGGACGATGAGGACGACGATGTTGTCGTCACCAATGGAAGACCTACCGTGCCAAAGGATAACAGGCAAGTCATGGGAAACAAGTGGGAGAAGGCAAGGATCTCCCGTGACGCTGTGGCTACAAAAATGTCGTCCACATGGACGGGCATTTTTTCGGCAAGGGAGAACAAGAAAGAGTAGAGGTACAAGCTTATGTTGGATGTGCAAATGGAGAGAATGGAGTTGGATCGTACGAGGGCAGAGGGGAGGCTTGAAATTGAGAGGGAGAACATCGAGTTGGAGAAGCAAGGGGCGGCGATAAAAAAAGAGAACTCCAGAAGGTCAAGACATTTTAAGAGATTGAGCTCGAGAAGGAGAGGTTGCAACTCTCACGCGACGCGGAGGATGCGAAGATCATGTTGATGGATGAATCCACCTTGGATGAACATGCCAAGAAATGGCTTGTGGAGAAGAAGAAGGAGATCAACGACCGTAGAGCGCTGGAGGCGGCGAGGACGGCTACAGCTGCGGCAGCGGAGCAGGCGGCCAAGATGCAGGCGGAAAGACATCCCGGATGCATGCAGCGATCATTGCCCGGATGCAGGCGGAGATGGATGTCGAGGCGGAGCAGGACGCATGGACGAACCCGTCCGGCCAGTGATCCGACAAGCAATACTTGTCGGTCGAACATTGATTTCAATTTGGCATGTCCGGTTTGATGAACTATGATATCATTTTCTTTTGTTTAAAACTGTTGAATTCGGATAATTTGTATCGATGATCGACGTGCATGTCTTTGCATGGATTTGAGAATCCGGATATGAGGTATGTGGGTGCACGGAGCGAAATATGAAAGACCGTCCGGATGCGTCCGCGGGCGTGCCCGCACACGTCCGCGGACGTATAGGGGGCTGGATTTGCCCAGTCTGACTGTAAATGCTCTAACAACTACTAATGTTTTACAAAAAAGTCCTTATATTTTATTTCCGTCGTGTGTAGGTCCTTGGACTGGTATGCATCCACGGACGTACTGGGGCCGGATTTGTAATTTACAATTCGGGTACATCGACGGTCTAGGCGTTTGGCTCGGCGAGCAACCGAGTCGTGCACATGAAATGCATGCTAAGCTAACTCGTTCGGAGTAGATTAAAGCACAGCCACACCACATTCCACACCACAAGGTAGATACGAAATAATGTCAGCATCGGTACTATGAACCTGTTTTTTCTTTTTCTTTTTGATGAATTTCAAAGAAACGGACTTTTACGGCTCGAAAAATGCATACCTTTCTATAAGCGCACACATACCCAAGCCTCTATTTCCAACTAGCTATCTGCGTTGTGGTTGATTTGAGTTTTTCCACAGCGTGAATGGACCAATGGATGGATGACACGTAGATTATTTTGGTACCTGGCCGTGTGCGTTCCTCGTGTGGGCGTAGTGTTTCCGGTGAAATTTTCTCAACGTGGCTTCTGTCTTTGCGGGTGTACGTAGCGATTCTACATGCCGATTCTGAGTGCACATGGGCTACTCCTGCTTCGCTGATCTTTTTACTTGGGCCTCCGTGCGCGATCGGTGGCATGGGCCGGCGTGCGCTGTTTTTCTTTGCTGCTGCCGCGTGACCGATTGTTTGCCGGTTTCATCGGTGCCGCTTTAGTCGTCCCCTCCAGAAACGGCCTCGCTCGATGGTTCGCTTCCTGGCGTCCCGCCGCTCAATCCCGTCGCTCGCCGCTCTGCAACCGCCCGACCGCCGAAGCTTCCTACAAAAAGGCTCACCACCCCGCCTATGTAGCCACTGCAGCCTCACCTGTGTGACCTCCGGTATCCCATCGGTGCCCAGCCGCCCGTCGTGGTTCGACCTCCCCGCCAGCCAGCGCCTTGCCGGGATACCCACCACCGAGCCCCCACCTCCCCACCCTGCCAATGCTGCTACTGCTGCTCATGAACACCACCATCGCCACCCCACCGTGACTTCCTTCGGTCTCCGGCTCGAGCGAGGGTGGCGCCGGCACCACCGCGGGGCATCTACAATTAAGGAGCAGGGGCCGTCACGGAGTGGGGGTCAATCCACAGAGTAAAGCCATCGGGAGTTGGTTCGGGCCGCCTCATCGTCGAGGGAAGACCGCGCCGATCAGGGGGCACCACTGAAGTGCAGGTGTTGCGCCGTGCACAGGAATCAGAGGGGTCGCTTAAGCGGGAGCTATGCCAACTCAACCGCCGATGCCACGTTGCCGGGTTCTCGCCTTCTCTTCCTTCTCACTTCCCGTCTTCTTTCTCCTCCCCGCTCGATTTAGCGTTGTCGTTGATGGTCCAGCTGCCGCTGCGGAGATCAGCACAACAACTACGTCACCGGGGGCGGTCAGACAAAACGAGCGGCCTCACATGAGGGCAGCAGCGTAGTTACAGGCCATCCGCTGCCGTGATCCGGTGTGAGAGGAATCGCTGCAGGGGCTTCTTCCCCGTTCTCCACCACCGCAACTGCGGCCTGCCCATCCTCCTTCGCCTCCCTCCTCCCAGAAGCAAATCCTCGACTCGGCCGAGCTCCGTGCACGAGAATGGTCTAGGCCCTCAACATCCGTCTTTGTTCAGCTGCTTTGGCTGCCTGGCGCTATATGGGCAGCGCTTGAAACTAGATCGATCTGGCTGAGGCAGATAAAAAATCAGTCCTAACCTCTTCTTCTACAATCGATTGTTCTTCCGCTGGGGACCACTATTTCACTTCTCTACTTCCTCTACATTCCACCAATACTGTTATTACCTATGAATTTTTATTAGAATACTTTTTCTCTTTTAGTGAGGATCTTGAAAGAATGGATCTCCAGCGCACCATATGAAGCTTCAAGAGGACGGAAAGACAGAGCATGAACATTTACATGTGTTGTATTTCTGAAATTCCGTTTTCATATTCAGGCTCATCTTAAGAAAATTGCACCTGACGTTGTTTTTGCTACATGCAGATGTATGCATCAAGTTCTCATTTTTAGGTTCCTCTGCTAAGAAATATATTTTCGCAATACTTGAAAAAATAGTTATATACACATAATAAGTAATTCTTGCTTTTGTGCTGTCGAAACTCATAAGCAAAGATCTTGGAGTGTTTTCCGGTAAGGTATCGTGTCGTCATCTTCGTGAGGGAAAGCTAAGTGTTGTGAGAACCCTTTCTTTAGCGTTCTACCTTCTCCATATATTTTTGCAGTAGTTAGAAGTACGTTGTATGTAGTACATCCGGGTACCTTGAAGAAGGTAACTTGTGACAGTATGATTAGTTAGTTATCGAAGCCACACACACTTTATTTCACAAAATAGATCGTTCATCACTATGTTTTGATAATATTTGATTTTGCTAATGGTGTATAGCTTTTTTTGATAACTATTCCCAGTACATGCATATGCAAAATCGATGCAAGCACCAAGCAAAATTTGCCATCACAAAAGAAAGTCTCAAGATTCCTTTTGTTTTGCCTTGCAAAATTCAATGACCAGAGCTACTTTCAGTACTTGATTCTGACTCACTACTTTTAGGAGAAGAATACCGTTGAATGACTGGTTTTTTCTACTGTTCTATGGTCTCCCTTGCTATAGTTTGACAGAAATACGAAACAGAGCGATATGGTTCTTTTATGTTACTTCTTTATTTATGTAACAACTTAATTGTCATCACTTGCTGCCATTTTGTCAAAGGTACGCAAAATTCAGAGTCTTTGGGAGTACTTTGAAGCATTCAGGGTGATCTAAGTGTATCATATATACTGTTTGTTTTTCTTAATATATTCTGATTCTATTGAACTCTTGCTATTCTAGCCTCATTTCGTTAGCGTGCTACACCTCTGTCGACATACCTAACAAGTATAGTATATCAGATTGTAGAATCTATATACGAGTACTTTGGCTGCTAGATTGTGTAATTAAAAAAAATTCTCTATATTTTTTTGTCCATCTGGTTTTAATATGGAAGTTACCTTATTGTTTTACCATTGTTTGGCAGATATACTGACTGAAGATATATGCTCATAATGCATGTTTACTCCATACCGCTCAATGCTTAATATTCTTATTTGTTCTATGTATTTTCATAAACTCTCCATACCTCAGATTTCCTTTTTATCATGCAGATGACTATGACTAGGGACCACTCGAAAAATATTGTATAGATGTATGAAACTTGGAAGATTATTTCTTCTGCCTTTTTCTCTCCAAGTGTGATGACCACCTCTTTGTGGAAGTATGCTTAGCGAAATTCTAAACAACAACATGCCTTGTGGTACAGGTATGCAGCTTCTTTCAGTTTCCTTATTGGATGGCATTGAATTAGAGAATACGAAGAAGTTCTTTTTTACAAATGTTACAGCTTGAACTTGAATCATAGATAAGGTCTTTAGAGCGTGGCCAAATCGAATAATTATTGGACTGACTAAGTGTAGGGCTAGATCTTGCCTTGTAGTAATAATTCTTGCAAATCCGTAGCACTTACTCAGGTAAGACTGTTGTTATCATGCTCTTTACCCTGCTCCAAAGTTTCCTCAGATGGAAAAAATGACCATTAGTTCAAAATCTCATCCACATTATTTATTCTTTTAACCAGAAAAATCTAATGCAATCATATTTAGATCTGATATACCCACCATATTCTTAGGACCATTAACTTCAATTTTATTTTTGTGCGTGATGTTTTTGAGCCCGAGCTCAAATGAGCTCGGGTGAACAGTACCGCCAGAAAATATTCAAAAAATGTTCAAAAAAATCTGAATTTTTTTAGTGCAAACATTGACAAAAGTACTCAATGCTCATAAAATTTCGTCAAAAAATAACATTTCTAGAAGTCGTAGCAAAAAAAACAAAATTTATGCTCCAAAAGTGTTATTTTTGATAACATTTTGGAGTACTGATTTTGTTTTTTTTCCACGACTTCTAGGAATGTTATTTTTTGATGAAATTTTGCAAGCACCGAAAACTTTTATCAATGGTTGCACCCAAAAGAATTTGGAATTTTTTGAGATGTTTTTCATTTATTTTCGAATTTACTGTTCATCCCGAGCTCCACTTACTTTGGTCTTTATGCTAACAAAGTGATGCCATAATAACAAGATGAAGCCTAACCATTAGGCAAAACAAATCCATATATGAAGATCCTAATCAAATATGAGCTAAAAAAGTGGAATCAAATAAACAAAAGTTTGAAGCCAATACATAAAATTGTAACAATGAGGCCTGACACTTCTTTTTTATCCAAATGTCTGTCTGGTGTGGACACCATGTTGCAAGTTGAATGATGAACAAACAGTATCCTCAGTTTATGTGGCCAATGGTGGCATCTACTTTGTTTCTGGCTGTGAAAGGTCTTTAAATTTTTTTTATATAGAATTCTAATCTAGCAGGAGCTAGACCAGGATCTGATCCACCAGTGAGCATGTCATATTTCATGTATGGCCAGAATAAACGAGAAAAAATGACCTTTATCAGAGATGTATCCATGTTTGTTCCCTATTTAGCAGCATGCAACACGCATGGTCGCAGTAAATATGCCTCTTTTCAGCTTATCTTCCTATCGTATACACACATGATACAGAATTTTCTTACATTAAACTACTAACACCTAATGTAAAGAGCTTCATATAGACATACTGTATCAAGGGGCGCGGCGTGCCGCCGCGCGGGCTTTGCTAGTAGTGTACTATATCCTACGAATTTGCATTAAAAAAACACGTCTGTACACGACAGAAACAAATAAGGCAAATAATAATGAAAATAAAATGTGAAGACATCTATATCACAAGCTACAAGAAACCCCACTTGGTTAATGTTTATCCATCTCTTTGTATTGTGTGTCAGTCCAATGAAAGAACTAGTGCCAATAAAACGAAACCAAAAATGTAGTTTTCTATGAAAGAATGAATTAGTGCATTGATATTACACTTTAAGAAGAAACAAAATAAAATAATAAAATAAATAATGACAAAAATTGCACACGATTTACACAGAGGTTACACTTTTTTATAATATGCAAGAATAAACATATAATACAGATTATTTTGCAAAAAGAAATTTCCTAAAAAGGAATGAATTAGTGCCTTTGATATTACCTATAAAGAAAAATAAATAAATAAATAAATAAACAACAAAATTTGCACATTTTTTAATTTACACAGAAATTGCCCTTTGTTACAATATGCAAGAATAAAAATGTAATAGTGCAATTTTTGCAAAAGAGGGAGTTTTCTGAAGAATTAATGAATTAGTTGCATTGGTATTTGATCATGGCGTCTCTAGTTCTCAAAATAAAAATATTAAAGTTTTCTATGAAAGAATGAATTAGTGACATTAGTACCACCCTTTAAGAAGAAGAAAAATAAAAGAAATCATGACAAAACTGACACACAATTTAATACTAACAAGTTGTGTTTTTTATAATAGGAAAGTATAAGCATATAATAGTGGACTTTTCGCAAAAAAGAAGTTCCTTAAGAAGGAATGAATTAATGACATTCGTATTACCTTTTAAGAAGAAATAACTAGTTAGTGGGATTAGTATTGCCCTTTACGAGGAAAGAAAATAAAAATGATCTAAAAAACAATGTCAAAATTTGCACACAATTTACATAGAAATTGCACTCTTTCATAATATGCAAGAACAAGCATATAACAGTAGAATTTTCCCAAGAAATGAAGTTTTCCAAAAGGGAATTAATTAATGGCATTGGTATTAGCATTAAAGAAAAAATGAAACAAAAACTAAAAAATCAAAAGAAAAATTGAAGAAAGAATGAATTAGTGGCTTTGCTATCACGCTTTTATTAAGAAAGGAAATGAAATTGGAAATAAAACAAAATCATAGTAATGAATTTTTTAAAGAAAGAAATGAAATGAATCAAAAACTCATACAAAAACAAAATAATTAAGTATTTGTAAGAAATAATAAATTAGTGTCTTTGGTATTACCATTTAAGAAGAAAGAAAATGAAATAGAAACTACAACAAAAATCGTAATAATGAAGTTTTCTAGGAATGAATGAATTAGTGCCATTGGTATTTCCCTTTAAGAAGAAAGAAAAGAATAAAATAAAAAATAAAAAAATTTGCACACAATTTTCATAAAAATGCACTTTTACTGAAAAGACTCTCCCTCCGCTTTATATAAACAAACCGCCTGGGCGACAAGATCCAACAAAGGTTCACACCACACACACACAAACATAGTTCGACATTGTTTTGGTGAGGGAACAACTCAACAAGCCCTAAATAAAACAAAAAAGGAAGCTCATGCCACCAAGTGGCTACTCCGGCTCCGACGGTGGGGGAAGAAGTGGCGGGGCCAAGCGGAGGTCCATCGCAGGAAGATCTGCAATGAAGATGTCGATGGCGTCTCGGTCCCGCGGGCGGCTAAGCGGTCACTAGAGCTGCAAGTATCCACACATTTTGAAAACTGTGTCAGTACCTTGTCTAAGAGGCGCATGGTGGATCACAAGATTACTGCGGACCGTCCATAGCGTCCACGCGAGAACCCCAATAGCCAGCCACATCATGTGGCGCGAACATTGTGGAGAGGCCTGGATATCCGTGAAGGGGCCATGGAAGTTGTTGTTGCACCAACGTCCGCCGACCACCTCCCAGCAACTCCAAAGGAATTGCACGGACACAAAGGTGAAGAAGATGTGATTTGAGTCCTCCGGCATCCCACAAAGGGGCAAATCCCATATTCAGGGCAATTCCTCTTGTGTACCTCCACCCCTGTAGGTCCTTGGACCCGAATCCATTGCCATAGGAAGATCTAAATCTTCAAAAAAGGTATAATTGCCCAGATTAAAATGACAGTCTCTGGGTCGGGAGATGTCACAGTGGCCTGGTAGAGCGATTTGGTGGAGAAGCGACCGAAGTGTCCAGATGCCAGGAGATGCGATCGCTCGTCTGACCCACGTCAGGCGACTGGAGGGCGATACCCTCAAGGAGTTCCTACCAGGCGACAAGTTTTGGAGGCCCAAATGGTCTCCTGAACGCGAGGCGTCCTAGGTCAAGAAGGGCCACCTCGATGCAGATCCTAGGCTCCACCACGATGGAGAACCGGTCCGGGAATCGGGCGGCGAAGGGGCGATCCCCAACCCACCCGTCAAACCAGAACAAGGTCGATACACAAGACTCCATCGAGATGGAGGTCCCGATGAGAAGAACCGGAAACAGCTAAATGAGGGACTGCCAAAACTACGAGCCGCTAGTCCTCAAACAAAAGGTGAGCAGTTGGCCACAGAGATATTTATTCTGAATGATGTCGAGCCAAAGGCCTCCCTCCTCACTCGCAATCCGCCACAACTATCATGTCAGCACGACAATGTTCATGCATTTGGATGACATGACCCCAAGCCCGCCATGGTCGCAGGGTTTGCAAATATCGGGCCAACGAACCAAGTGGTATTTTTTTCTTATCGCCCTCCCCGGCCCAGAAGAATCTTGCCTGATACTTGGCGATCTTAGGGTGAAGGGTCTCATGATGGATGTCGGAGCTCGGGATGAACAGGAGCAAGGTGGATAGGAAGGAGTTGATGAGTACTGTCCGAGCCGCCTTGGACAGCCATCTGCCCTGCCATGGTTTGAAACAGTGTTGGAGCTTGGTCACAACCGGTCGTAAATCTGCCATGGAGAGTCGTGAGTCACTAATGGGTGTCCCAAGGTAGGACGTAGGGAAGGAACCCAACCTACAATTAATCCGGTCAGCAATGCTCTGGTGCTCGGCACATGAGTAGCCCATAACTCTCACTTCGCTCTTGTCGAAGTTCATCGTAAGGCCCAAAATTTGTTGAAAACACGTGAGGAGGAATTTCATATTTGAGATGTCAGCCTGCTCATGGCAGATGCTGAATTCATGCCCTTAATGGCCGCCCTAACCTCCTCCTACATAAAAGGGGCCATGAGGGCAGCATTCTAGGACGTCGAGACACGCTAGTGCTCGGTCCAAATATCGTGATCCAGAGCCACGCCTCCCCTAGGGGAGGAGGAGAAGAGGGCTTTATAAAAGCCATTGACGTGAGGGCGAATGTCAGTCGACCATTGGAGGAGGTTATCGCCGTTCCATAGTAGAGGGTTAGTGTTACGAAGCCTCCGGCCATTAGCAATGGTCTGGAAGTACGCCGTATTAGCGTCACCCTGGAGGACCCATCTCTGGGTACCTCGTTCGCGCCAATAGGCCTCGTCACTGTGAATGATCGTCAGCTGGTCCTCAAGATCATATCCGAGCAACCACTCGTTGGAAGACAAGCCCGAGGACTCCTCCCGGAGGTCTAATGCTTGGATGGAGTCGAGAAGTGCTTTCTTACGTTCCCTCAAGTGCCTACCGAGGTTAGCACGCCATCACTTCATAATCTCCGCGTGTGTTTAGCGCAAAAATGCTAGGAGTCCACGGCAAAAAGAGATCGGTGAGGGGTTGTGCGGGCCGCAATCCATCAATCGCGGACGGTCTCAACAAACCCTTCTTGATTAAGCCATAAGGCCTCGAAGCGGAATCGCGGGGCTTGCGGTGGACGACCATTCTCCGAAGAGAGGGGTAGAAGGATGATACATCTCCAACGTATCGATAATTTATGAAGTATTCATGCCATATTAACCTATGTTTACAATACTTTTATATGGTTTTGATGCACTTGATGTGATTTAATTGGAACTAACCCGGGCTGACGCTGTTTTCAGCAGAATTACCGTGGTGTTGTTTTTCTGTAGAAAATAAATGTTCTCGGAATCGCTCTAAACTTGTTGACCTTTTTTCTGGAACAAATAAGAAATACTGGAGCAAAGAACCACCGAAGGGGGGCTGTCGGAATCGGGGCTCTGGGAACCCAAAAAAAGGTTCGAACTCTTGGGTGCGTTGGCTCTCCAACCCTGCTCTCTCTCATGCTGACCTACAGCGATGCTCCGGCGTGCTTGAGCTTGGGGGAAGAACAAAGGACACGGTGGTTTACCCAGGTTCGGGCCACCTCCCGGTGTAAAACCCTACTCCTGCTTGTCTGAATTTCTTAGCGGTGAGAATGAATACAGGGTGGTTCGTCATCTCTCTACCGTCGCCGTCCCTCTCCTCTTATACCGGCTTTGGTCCTCTTCCCCCAAAATATCAGGCAGGAAGGGTTGCCACAAGCGCCAGTTCGAAAGGGGACAAGACTGTAGCTTATCCTGACAAAAGTAGTCTTTGCCTGCAAAAGTCTCCCTTCGTGACACGATGGTGGGCTAAGGAATGACCTCCTTCTTGGCGAGCCCTCCACCTCGGTCCTCTTGCACCAAATAGGAAACCTTTGGGCGGCTGCTTTAGGGGCGGGCGAGCCGGCCCCGCTTCCTTTGCACAGATGAGGAAAACCTCCTCATCCGTGCCCGCTGCCACGGCTCATGGCGTCGCTTGGCGTGACGCGCGTCGCCCATGTGAAGGTGCAGGCCAGCAGAGCCACCCTTGATTAGTCCGCCCCGCGAAGCCCCCGGGGTAGCCTCGGAACAAGACCTAGTGTGGGCATCCTCACGAGGCTCCCGGAGATGCCATTCGCCGGATGCCTCACGAGGTGGGGGCCCTCGCGAGGGCCTCGCCCGTGAAGCCTGCGGTGGGCGGTACTGGGCCTACACCACGCGTCGTGTCTTGGGCCATAGGTAGACGGGCCTAGGTGCTCCTAGTCCCAGTAGACCGACAGTAGCCCCTGGGCCCGCGGCATGCGCGACTCCGCCAAACGGGGGCGAAACGACGCGCGCCCATGATCGCCTACAGGACAGGCATGACACATGGTGCATGATAGGATGTGGGGCACCTCCACTTCCCACGACGCCTCGGCAACCGCCCTGGCTGACGTAAAGCCTGTGCGTGGCACGGAGCCATCACGACTCTTCCTCGCACTGTACTCACGCACCGGAGACGAGGAGGCGGAGGCCGGCCGCCCGCCGTACGGCACATATAAAGGCTGGGGGAAAGATCCCCCGCTTCATCTCTCCACTCCCGCCCTTTGCCTCCGCTTGTCGTTGCCGCAACGACGGCACCCTTGAGGAGATTTTCCGCTGTCGACAAAGGGAAGGCCACGATGTAGGGGACGGAGGCGCCGACACCAGCAAGGGGGCGAGGCCTCCCCTGTACGCTCGCCGTCGCGCCAGGAGCGCTGTCCAGGGGGCGCGGGCGCCCCTCGTCGGTGACCCAAGCCAGTTCGAGCCGCCGCGAAGGGGACTCGGCCCGAGGCCGCGGGCTCGGGGGGCGAGTTGGTTGTATTCGTGGCAGGAGGAACTACCCTTCCGCCCGGCCGCCCCGTCCATGGAGCCATTCCGCCGACGCGGTCCGCGAGTTCATCGTTGGGGTGGACGGCCCGCCCCGCACCTGGCTCCGACTCCAGGACTCCTTCGTGAGGGAGATGGCAGAGCGCGTGCCTCTCGGCTTGTAGCTGTAGCCAGATGGCTGCTGCAACGGGTCTTCTTGGGTGGCGACGGAATTCGACCCCATCGGCTTCATGTTCTTGAAGCGGGGGTGGAAGTCGTTTGCCCTGGCACGTGGCTTGAAGGAGGGGCATGTGCTTCATTTCAAGTTCGACGGGGCCGCCACGCTCTTCTTGAAGATCTTCGGGACGGCCGGCGATTGTCTGGATTGCTGCATGGAGAGCAGCAGCGGCGGCGGCGGCTCTTCCAGCGACAACGACAGCACCAGTAGCTCCTCACTCGGGGGGGACGGGGAGCGACGACGGCTCCGACGACGGCTTCGGTGGCTCCCCGGGCGTCCACGTCAAGGAGGAAGATTTTGACTGAGCACGAGCGGTGCCAGGGCCAGAGTCCTAGGGGTGGCGCCGCTTGGGCCCAACCCCTCTTGTTTTGCGTTGTCTTTTGTGGCGAGCCATGCTGGCCCCGCGAGGGTCTGTAAGAAAAAACATGGCCCTCGCGCCTTGAATTCCATGCTGTTTCTGGTTAAGGACACATTCGGCCTTGGTAATTCTCTTTTTGTTCATTCCCTTCTTCATGCTTGCTTTAATACTCCTACACCGTCGTAACCCGGCCCCCGAGTCTGACTCAGCCGTAGCTGGCACGTCAGGTTGCGACGCCTGGGGCAGACCTCAGGCGAGAGGGCCAAAGCCCGGTAATAGCCCCTGGGGCGCGATGCTCAGGGAGTCCCTCTTGACGCGCCAGCGGCCCGTGCGAGAGGAGAGTTTTCCGCCTCATTCTTTCTGAACTATCCCTCCTTGTCTAGTCCCCGGGGGTCATCGCCCTTTGTGGGCCACCCCCTTGCAATTTGGACCAGGTGTTCATTCTAGGGGTTCACTTACAGAGCCCTCGGGCTTTCCCTTGCCTTCTTAGGAGCCTTGTGTCGCCGAGGTCCAGCCCTTGAGCGAGCTCCGGGCGTTGGGGAGCGGGCCTCTTGGAGCAAGTGGGGGCCCTTGTGGCGCGGTGCTCGGGGTTTCCGCCCTCGACACGCGAGGGGGCCTCGGGACGGTGGTCATCGGCGGTCCCAAGGTTTTTTAGCGCTTAAGCCTTTGCCTTGTCAAGGTGTTGCCTTTTGTTGGGCGCACCTTGAGAGGCCCTTCGGGCGATGCTTCCTGAGGAGGTCCCTTCGTGGAATGCTCCATTTCTATGAGAGCCTGGCTTAATAGGAATGATAGAGTACTCATATCAACAAGGAATTCCTTCTTTTCCGGGAGCCCACTCGAAAAGAACTCCAAAGTTAAGCGTGCTTGGCTTGGAGCAATTCTAGGATGGGTGATCGACCGGGAAGTTGGTCCCAAGTGCGCACGAGTGAGGACAAAGTGTGCAGAAAAGACTAGTGTTGGTCTGTGGGGCCAGTCTAGATCCCGCCAGGCGTAACGGGGTGTTACAATTGGTATCAGAGCCGACCCTTGCGGTTACACGGGCATGCGCGGGTCAGGTGCACGGGCATGTGGCGCATGGCGCATGTGGCCCGTTGTGGCACACGGCATGGCACATGTGCCGGACTGGACGCGCATACGTGTGCCAAATGGGAACGTTCCTGATGGGCCGATGAGGACATCGGTTCCTTTAAGTGGGGGTGTATGTGAGAGCCTGGCTTAATAGGAATGATAGACTACTCATATCAACAAGGAATTCCTTCTTTTCCGGGAGCCCACTCGAAAAGAACTCCAAAGTTAAGCGTGCTTGGCTTGGAGCAATTCTAGGATGCGTGACCGACCAGGAAGTTGGTCCCGGGTGCGCACGAGTGTGGACAAAGTGTGCAGAAAAGACTAGTGTTGGTCTATGGGGCCAGTCTAGATCCCGCCAGGCGTAACAGGGTGTTACAATTTCGGACGTCGTGTGCTTGCCAGCTTGCGCTTGGGCATCGCGTGAGGAGACCAATCACCAAGGGCTTTGGTGGGGAGATGTGCGCGGGGGTAGGACCTAAGCCAAGGCCCGGCCCCTGGGGCCAACCAAGCATGAGCATCATCCCCAGCCCCTGCTCACGCGAGGCCCAAGGGGAGTTGGTGAGCGCGCGCCGTGGAAGGAGGCTCGTCGACTGCCGCGCCAGGCATGATTCGCCCCGGGGGCGACATGGGCCGCGAGAGCGCTCCTAACTGGCTTCTCCACCCGCGCGGAGCGTGGGGCTTCCACTGAGGTGTGGCCATGATCACAGCCTGACTGTCTCGCCTGCGCGGAGCATGGGGCTTCCACTTGGGCATAGGCATAGTCGCGGTTCAACAATTCCGCCAGCGTGGAGCATGGGGCTTCCACTTGGGCATGGGCATGGTTGCGGTTCGATAGTTTTGCCAGCGCGGAGCATGGGGCTTCCACTTGGGCGTGGGCAGGAGTCCTCCCGAGGCCAAGGGGTGGCCCTCCGGGAGGCTCCGGGGCGTGTACAGCCCCAACCTCATTCTTACGTGAGAGGGTCACGAGCGGCGATAAAGGAGGGGTCGGATATTCCAGGCACTGGGCTCAGGAACTCCTTCCTCTGTCTTCAGGCAGTTTGCGCCTAGTTTTTGACGCGGCCACACGCTCTCGCGCCCCACAATATGGGTGTGGTGCACGCTGCTCGGCCACCGAAGCGTGGCCCTTGCGGCGACGGAGCACCGATCCAGCGGCAGCATGAGCCGGGCCACACCCCGCATGTTCACCCGCGATGGCCCCAGGGACGGCGAGACACCAAGGACCCTAGTGAGGTGACGTGCACGGGGCCCAACCCGTGAGTCAGAGCTCGATCACTTGGATTTCTCGGCACTGCAGGGACGGACCCGAGCACAGGCACAGTGTCTAGCCCCCGGTCATGGGACTGCCAAGGGGGTGGTTGTGGGGGCGCAGCGATCCTGGGCGATGGCGAGGTATCGAAACTCAGGTTTTAAGCAAGCAACATAAACTCAACGAAGGTTAATCGGGTTCATTACATAATCGAGGAAGTACCAGCTCAAGGGTAATTCATCAAATGGGAGGGGAACACACTTAATTTGGAACGAACCACAAAGTCACCTGGCGCTCAAGCTCCTGTGGGGGCATGGAGCTGCTCGATGGAGCATGTTGCGGGGGTTCTTCAAGAGCGTCAGGGGGCCACGCGAGGCCTAGTCACACCCCCGTCGGAGGCGCGGGATGTATTCGCGCAGGGTCTCCCCGGGAAGGTGCCATTCATGCCGCAGGCCGTGGTCGGAGTGGAAGAGGAAGGCACCAGAGCGGGGGCGGCCTCACGCGTCCTTGAAATTAGCGATGAATAGCTTGCAGAGATCGCTCCACGAAGAGACTGATTCCTCGGGCAGGCTCATGCACCACGAGCATGCACCACCTTTGAGGGTCATGGGGAACCAGTTTGCCATGACCTTGTCATCGCCTTTCGCCTCCTTGATGCTTAGTTCGTAAAGCCAGAGGAACTCTGTAGGGTCAGGGACCCCATCGTAGCGCGGGGGCAGCTCAGGCTTGAGCTTGTCGGGCTAAACCATTTGGCGCAGCTCGCGAGTGAAGGCTCGGCTGCTCACAATGCCCGAGGGAGCTCCGCGCGTGGGGGTGGCTAGGCTCTGGTGCCCGGCCGCCACTGCATCTTGGAGGACCTGGTTCTGGTGATTGCGCCGCGACTCTTGCTCGGTGGAGCCTTGAATGGGCGGTGATCGCTTTTTCCTTGGGGGCGAAGCTTCTCGACGCCCGGCACATCCTTCTTCGTCTGAGTGTCTGATCGCTGCAACTTGGTAGGCGCGTTCGAGGGAACATGCCGCATCCTTCTTGTCGCAGGCAATTGTCATGACACCGCTGCAGCCAGGCATCTTGAGGATGTTGTAGCCGTAGTGAACTACCGCCATGAACTTGGCCAGCGTGGGGTATCCCAGGATAGCATTGTACGGGAGGCTGACCTGCCCCAGGGGAACGTGAGGCCACTGGCTGCTTCGCAGAACGGCCTAGTCGGCATCAGCTGGTTGTAGAGCACTGATACTTGTGATCTGCGTTGGGTTTTCCGTGAAGAGGGACGGGTTATTGTAGCACAAAGTGGGTAAGTATTTCCCTCAGTTATGAAACCAAGGTTTATCGAACCAATAGGAATATCAATCCTCAACCGTCTTCAGTGACTACACACAAAAGAACAAACAACTTGCACCCAACGCGGGCAAGAGGGTTGTCAATCCCCTTGATCTCGTTATTTGCAAGCAAGTGAGTTGTGTAGATAATTGTAGATAATTGTAAATTGCAAAATAAAATAAAAATTAAATAATGGCAGCAAGGTAACAATAGCTTTTGTAAATTTATAAGTGAATAGACCCGGGGGGTTATAGTGTTCTCTAGTGGCATCTCTCACGTAGGCAACGTACGGTGAGTAACAAATTACTGTTGGGCAATTGACAGAAAAGCGGATAGTTATGCGATGTTCACGGCAATGATCATGTATGTATAGGCATCACGTCCATAAGAAAATAGGCCAACTCCTGCTTGCACCTATTACTATTACTCCACTCATCGACCGCTATCCAGCATGCATCTAGAGTATTAAGTAAAACAGAGTAATGCTTGGAGAACAATGACATGATGTAGACAAAGTAAACTCAAACAATATGAATAAACCCCATCGTTTTATCCTTAGTAGCAGCAACACAAAGATGCATCTTCTCCCCTACTTTGTCACTGGGATATAGAAACTCGCCAGATTGAACCTACCACGACGCACCTCTCTCACTGAAGAAATATCAATATAGTTGGCCAAACTATTTCAATAGATCGGAGAGAATTACGAAGCTATAATGATCATGCAATTAAGAGAAAATATATATCCGAGATATCTCAAATAATTTTCATGAATAATCTGAACATAAACCCACAATTCATCGGATCCCAACAAACACACGGCACAAAAGGATTACATCGGATAGATCAAAGTGAAGATGCGATGATCATTGTATTGAAGATCATAAGAGAGAGAGAGAGAGAGAGAGAGAGAGAGATTGCTATCTAGGTACTATCTATGGACCCGTAGGTCCGTGGTGAACTGATACGCCTCAAACGTATCTACTTTTCCAAACACTTTTGCTCTGGTTTTGTCCTCTAATTTGCATGATTCGAACGAAACTAACCCAGACTGACGCTGTTTTCAGCAGAACTGCCTTGGTGTTATTTTTGTGCAGAAATAAAAGCTCTCGGAATTGGACGAAACTTTTTGTGTATTTTTTCTAGAATATATAAGGATTTTTGGAGCGAAGAACTGCCGGAGGGGGTGGACCAGAAGGCCACCACGCAACCGGCCGCTCCCCTAGGGGCGCGGTCAGATGGCCTGTGGGGCCCTCGTGGCCCCTCCGAACCTAATTCCAACGCTATAAATTCACATCCACGGAGAAAAAAATAGGAGAGAAGATTTCATCGCGTTTCACGAGACAGAGCCGCCGCCACCTCCTGTTCTTCCTCTGGAGGGCTGATCTGGAGCCTGTTTTGGGCTCCGGAGAAGGGAAATCGTCGCCGTCGTCATCACCAACCCTTCTCCATCAACACCGCCACAATGCTCACCACCGGGAGTGAGTAATTCCTTTGTAGGCTTGTTGGACGGTGGTGGGATTGGATGGAATTGATCATGTAATCGAGTTAAGTTTGATAGGGCTTGATCCCTAGTATCCACTATGTTCTGAGATTGATGTTACTATGACTTTCTGTGCTTAATGCTTGTCACTAGGGCCTGAGAGCCATGATTTCAGATCTGAACCTATTATGTTTTCATGAATATAAGAGTGATTTGGATCCTATCTTGCAAGTTATATGTACCTATTATGTGTCATGATCTGCATACCCCAAGGTGACAATAATTGGGATTCTTTCCGGTGATTGCCGTAGTTTGAGGAGTTCATGTATTCACCATGTGTTAATGCTTTGTTCCGGTTCTCTATTAAAAGTATGACTTAATATCCCTTAGTTTCCAATAGGACCCCGCTGCCACGGGAGGGTAGGACAAAAGATGTCATGCAAGTTCTTATCGCAAGCATGTATGACTATATCTGGAATACATGCCTACATTATATTGATGGATTGGAGCTAGTTTTGTGCCGCCCTAGTGTGTAACTGTTATATGATCAATGTCATCTAAATCATTATCCATCATCGATCCACGTGCCTACGCTTTACACATACTGAATCTTACCAAGTTACTATTGCTATTGTTACTGTCACTATTACTGCTACTTTTGCTACTACTATTTGTTGTGATACTAAAGCTTTGCTGCAGAGAGATATCCTCGATGCGGTTGAATTGACAACTCAACTGTCAAGGCCAATAAATATTCTTAGTCTCCCCCGCTGACGAATCAATAAATTAGGGTTAAATACTACCCGTGAAGACTGTTGCGATCCCCTACACTTGTGGGTTATCATGAACTACTCACACATCATCATGAGGGCAGCAAGGTCGATGTACAGGCCCTCCGCGATCGATCCCCCCTCCGGCAAGGTGCCGGAACAGAGCTCCAGATGCGATCACGGCGGAACAGAGACTTGCGGCGGCGGAAAAAGGTGTTCGGGACTCTCTTCAGGGTTTCTGGGATTTTAGAGAATTTATAGGCCGGAGAACGAGGTCGGGAGAGCCACAGGGGTTCACAAGCCAGTAGGGCATGCCCCCCTGGGGTGTGCCCTGATGGCTTGTGGAGCCCTCGTGCGGCTCCCAGCCATCTCCCAAAGCTTCTAGGTCTTGCATTGGTCCAGAAAAAATCGTCAAAAAGTTTCGTTGCAATTGGACTTCGTATGGTAAAGGAAATCTGCAAAGTAAAAAACAAGCAGAAAACAACAACTGGCACTGGGCACTGGGTCAATAGGTTAATGCTAAAAAATATTATAAATTGGTAAATAATGACCCAAAAAGTATCCTAGAGTGATAATATATCAGCATGGAACAATCAAAAATTATATATACATTGGAGACGTATCAAGCATCCCCAAGCTTAATTCCTGCTCGTCCTCGAGTAGGTAAATGATAAAAACAGAATTTTTGATGTGACATGCTATCCATTATGTAATCTTTATGCATGTATGCTCAATGAGAAATGATGAATCAATCAATATTAACATAGTAATACTTATAAGTATAAGAAACAAGATCAGTAATTTTTTCAAAGTATATGATCTTCAAGAAATGTTTACCCCTTATTCATCTTATTAAATTAGCAAGGCATGGCTCCATGTTCACCACATTAATACAAGTGTTAAGCACCATGGTGCCCAAGTCAGGCAATTGGATTGTACTTTTTCAAGGTGCATCAACTTTTTATTCTTCATGCAATACATGAGCGTGAACCATTGGACATAACATTTAGGTGGAATAGGATATGGTGGTAGATATCAACGGGGTAAAAAGTGGATAAGATAGTCTCACATCAACTAGGCGTATCAACGGGCTATGGAGATGCCCATCGATAGATGTCAATGCAAGGAGTAGGGATTGACATGCAAATGTGATGCACTAGAGCTATAAGTTTATTAAAGCTCAAATGAAGCTAAGTGGGTGTGCATCTAACTTGCTTGCTCATGAAGACCTCAGGCATTTGAGGAAGCCCGTCATCGGTATATACAAGCCAAGTTTAAAATAATGGTAAAAATTCCCACTAGCATATGAAAATGTCATAACATGAGACTCTCGACATGTGAGGAACAAGGTGCCACTTTGAGGCACAAGTGTGGCAAAGGATAGTAGCAAAGTCCCTTCTCTCATTTTCTCTCATTTCATTTTTTTATATGGTGGACTCATTTGGCCTCTCCCATTTTTATTTTTTGTCCAGAGACTCTTCCCGACTCATGGGGGAATCATAGTCTCCATCATCCTTTCCTCACTGGGACAATGCTCTAATAATGATGATCATCACACTTTTATTTTACTCACAACTCAATATGAAGAACTGATATGAAGATATGACTCTATATGTATGCCTCTGGCAGTGTACCAGGGTGTGCAATGATCTAGCGTTACATGTATCAAAAATATGATGAACGATGGCTTTTCCACAAATACTATGTCAGCTCTATATGATCATGCAAAGCAATATGATGATGAACAACTAGTCATGTGAAGTGACGATGGAATTTGCATGGCAATATATCTTGGAATGGCTATGGAAATGCCATGATAGGTAGGTATGGTGGCTGTTTTGAGGAAGATATAATAAGGCTTGTGTGCAACAGAGCGTATCATGTCATGGGGTTTGGATGCACCGGCGAAAGTTGCACTGATCCTCGAGGTGAGAACGGGCTATGCACGGTACCGAAGAGGCTAGCAAATATGAGGAGGTGTGATTGCTTATGTCCATGGTTTCACATTAGTCATAAAGAACTCATATACTTATTGCAAAGTTTTATTAGTTTCATCACAAATCAAAGTACTCCCTGCATGCCCCAAGGGAAAAGGTTGGTAGGAGTTAACCATCGCGCGCTTCCGACCCGAAACAACACTAGGATTTCAACGAGGAATAGAAATGCTCACACATCATCACCATGCCTCTATAATTGTTATACAAATAAGAAGTTAACCCCTCTGAATATCGACACTTTTGTAAATTAATAATTTTGAACTCACACCTTTTCAGATTACTATATCAATATTATTAATCCTCAACTTCTCTATGTGCTACATGATGGTCTTGATTATCACTCATTGGATACCTAATATTTTAGACTAGTATTATGACCCATGAAAATTACCGTCACTATTTAATAACTCTCAAACAAATATAAATGAAGAGCGAGAGTGAAATTATTTCTATAAAATCTACACGCCACCGTGCTCAAAAAAGATATAAGTGAAGTACTAAAGCAACTGCCAAGCTCAAAAGATATAAGTGAAGCACAAAGAGTATTCTAACAAATTACGATGAAGGTGTGTCTCTCTTAAATAGGTGTGTCCAGCAAACAATGATTGTGGCAAACTGAAAGTAATAGCAAACAAAATCAAACGACGCTCCAAGCAAAACTCATATCATGTGACGAATAAAAATATAGCTTCAAGTGGCATACTGATGGATTGAGACGAAAGAGGGGATGCCTTCCGGGGCATCCCCAAGCTTAGATGCTTGAGTCTTCCTTAGAATATTTCCTTGGGGTGCCTTGGTCATCCCCAAGCATAGGCTCTTGCCACTCCTTATTCCTTTGTCCATCACGATAACACCCAAAACTTGAAAACATCAATCACACAAAACTCAACAAAACTTTGTGAGATCTGTTAGTATAAGCAACATATCAAATACTTTAGGTACTATTATAAATTGATTATTATTTTATAATTGCATAATAGGTACTTTATTCTAACTTCTCTATGGCTTATACCCCCCAATATAACCCATAGCATCATCAAAACAAGCAAACTATGCAAGCAAAACAGAATCTGTCTAAAACAGAACCGTCTATAAAGATCTATAGAGAGCCTATACTTCTGTAACTCTAAAAATTATGAACAATTAGTAAAACCTGAATAATTTGCAGAGAATACTGTGTAAAAATTTCAAACAATTATCACGTTCGAGTAAAACATTAAAATTCCTGTATTGGACGTTAAAGTTTCTGTTTTTGCACCATATCAATTCTACTCATCATGTGAGGCATCCCAAAGGCTTTACTTGGCACAAACACTAATTAAAACATAAAAACACAATCATTACAGAGGAAATAATCATGTTATCACAACCAAACAGAAATTTAAAAACAAAAACTAGATAACTATTGGGTTGCCTCCCAACAAGCGCTATTGTTTTAGGCCCCTAGCTAGGCATAATGCATAGTTTCAAGTGTTGTCATCTTTGACATCAAGTTCCTCAATAACACAAACACACTTCTTAGGAAAACTAGGAGGCTTTATAATGGAATCTTCCATGATGTTTATAAAGTTGGTATGCACGCGAATCATTTTAAGATCCTCATTCCTTTTGATAGGGGATACACTATTATTTTTGGGAACACACATATCCTTAAAATTACCCCCTTGAGGTGTGCTAGGTTTAGTTTTAGAAGGGGAAAATACGGAGCCCATTTTATCAATGAATTCCTCCATTCTATTAATTCTACTAAACCCTAGTTCTATCTTTTCATTAAAGGTAGTATCGTTCCCTTTTAGTTCTTTCAAAGTGTTTCCTATCTTCGAACCAAATTAAGTGATATGATTATGTGTCTTTTTATCCAACTCCTCAATTTGTTCCTTAGTGGCTATTTTATTTTCTATAGCATCTAGCCTCCGCATAACATCTTCCAATATCAAAATGGTTCCATCTACGATAATGGGAGATGACCCTACAAGATTTTCAATATCCTTATAAGCATCCTAAGTGCGACACATTAAGAAATTACCACCGGTGATGGTGTCAAGAACAAATCTATGCCAAGTTGTCACACCCGCATAAAAATTGCAAAGCAAGGTAGTAGTGGATTGCTTACAAATTAAATTATTTTGATCATTGCAAATCCTATACCAAGCATCTTTTAAATTTTCTCCTCCGCTTTGTTTAAAAGTGAACACTTCATTTTCAGAAGCAACGTAGACAAAAGAAGAACTAGACATAGCGACAAGCAACGAGCAAGGTAACAACAAGCAAAGATAAATATTTTTGTATTTTTTATTTTTATGATACAAGCTAAATATAACAGAAAATAAAAAGATAAACAAGTGAATGAAAATTTGTGAGAAGATACTTGATAGTTGATGATGATATTCCCCGGCAACGGCGCCAGAAATCCTTCCTGATACTTGTGATCTGCGTTGGGTTTTTCGTGAAGAGGAACGGGTTATTGCAGCACAAAGTGGGTAAGTATTTCCCTCAGTTATGAAACCAAGGTTTATCGAACCAATAGGAATATCAATCATCAACCGTCTTCAATGACTGCACACAAAAGAACAATCAACTTGCACCCAACGCAGGTAAGAGGGTTGTCAATCCCCTTGATCTCGCTATTTGCAAGCAAGTGAGTTTTGTATATAATTATAGATAATTGTCAATTGCAAATTAAAATAAAAAGTAAATAATGGCAGCAAGGTAAAAATAGGTTTTGTAAATTTATAAGTGAATAGACCCGGCGGACATAGTGTTCTCTAGTGGCATCTCTCATGTAGGCAACGTACGGTGGGTAACAAATTACTGCTGGGCAATTGATAGAAAAGCGGATTGTTATGCGATGTTCACGGCAATGATCATGTATATAGAGGCATCACATCCA
Source organism: Elymus sibiricus (assembly GCA_039707655.1). Lineage (NCBI taxonomy): Eukaryota > Viridiplantae > Streptophyta > Magnoliopsida > Poales > Poaceae > Elymus > Elymus sibiricus. The sequence continues at coordinate 105,478,978 of CM077667.1, read as the reverse complement.
TAAGCAAATTGGCCGACTCCTGCCTGCACCTATTACTATTACTCTACTCATCGACCGCTATCCAGGATGCATCTAGAGTATTAAGTAAAACAGAGTAATGCTTGGAGAACAATGACATGATGTAGACAAAGTAAACTCAAACAATATGAATAAAACCCATCATTTTATCCTTAGTAGCAGCAACACAAAGACGCATCTTCTCCCCTACTTTGTCACTGGGATATAGAAACTCGCCAGATTGAACCTACCACAACGCACCTCTCTCATCGAAGAAATATCAATCTAGTTGGCCAAACTATTTCAATAGAACGGAGAGAATTACGAAGCTATAATGATCATGCAATTAAGTGACAATATATATCAAAGATATCTCAAATACTTTTCATAAATAATCTGAACATGAACCCACAATTCATCAGATCCCAACAAACACACCGCACAAAAGGATTACATCGGATAGATCAAAGCAAAGATGCGATGATCATTGTATTGAAGATCATAAGAGAGAGAGATTGCCATCTAGGTACTAGCTATGGGGTCTGTGGTGAACTACTCACACATCATCATGAGGGCAGCAAGGTTGATGTAGAGGCCCTCATGATCGATCCCTCCTCCGACAGGATGCCGGAACGGAGCTCCAAATGGGATCGCGGCGGAATAGAGACTTGCGGCGGCGGAAAAAAGTTTTCGGGACTCTCTTCAAGGTTTCTGGCATTTTAGAGAATTTATAGGCCGGAGAATGAGGTCGGGAGAGCCATAGGGGGCCCACAAGCCAACAGCGCGCCCCCCTAGGGCGCATCCTGATGGCTTGTGGAGCCCTCGTGTGGCTCCCGGCCACCTCTCGAAGCTTCTAGGTCTTGTATTGGTTTGGAAAAAATGGTCAAAAAGTTTCGTGGCAATTGGACTTCATTTGGTAAAGGAAATCTGCAAAGTAAAAAACAAGCAGAAAACAGCAACTGGCACTGGGCACTGGATCAATAGGTTAGTGCTAAAAAATATTATAAATTGGTAAATAATGACCCAAAAAGCATCCAAGAATGATAATATATCCGCATGGAACAATAAAAAATTGTAGATACGTTGGAGATGTCTCAAGCACCTGAAGCTTCTCGAAGGTCTCGACAAAGAGCATGTTCAGGCCGGCGCCTCTGTCGACAAGGGTCTTGGGGACCGAGACGTTGCTGATGATGGGAGTGCATAGCATGGGGAGCGCGCCTGCGGCCGTGGATCTGAGGCCGTCCCTCGAGTCGAAGGAGATGACGCATTGCGACCACTTGGGGGGGCCGCGCGGTCCCCGGTCTCAGGAGGGCGGCCTCCGCCTCACGAGGGAGCTTCTTGGACAAGGAGCTCGGCAAAGGTGCAGAGGTGCCGCCAAGGATACACGCCGCCACGCGACGCCCTTGGTCGTTCCTGGACCCTTCGCCAGGCTGTGCACTGCCACCCCCTTTAGGCGACTGCGGTCGATGCAGAAGAATAACATTGCCCTGGGAGTGCGCATCGCGAGGCCGCCCATGCCGGGAGTCCTCATGGGGCCCGTTGCGCCCATCGGCCCCACGGGGTTGCCCACGCTCATCCTGGTTCCGCGAGCCCTTGCCCCAACCGCCTCTGTGGCTAGCACTGGGTCTGATGTGACCCATACGTCGGCCGGCACGCTCGCCGCGAGGGGGCTCGAGGACCCGGCAGTCCTTGGTGTTGTGAGTGTGCACGTTGTGGAAGGAGCAGAACAGGCGGCTGGCCTCCTGAGGCACACCATGGTCGGGGCCAAGTCCCGGTTCAAGCTCCGCCACAGGGACCTAGAGGAGGAGGAGGATGCGGGGGCGCATCACCCCGCGGCTCAACTGGGTTGCCGCATGGCGGTGGGGATGCTTCATGCGCCGCGCTCCCAGCGCGAGGCGACGGGGATTGAAGCGGGCGGTAGTGTGCCAGGGCTCTTCTCGCGATGGTAACGAACTCGGGGAGGTGTCCCACCCAGGCGTCGTGGTCACCATCCGTCGGGCGGTGGCGAAGCAGTTCGCCCACCATGAGCGGCGTGTCCTGTGCGTTCAGACCCCCAAAGTGGGCACGAGTGGAAGGAACCGCGGCGGCACGACCACCTTGCTGCATGGGATGGCGCGAGGAGTCTCGCTACTCACAGGCAACAAGGTTGACAACAGCGGCGGTTGTCGCTCGGGCAGGGCGGTGACGGCCGTCCGCCGCCCAACGCCCGGCGCGCGCACGGCGATCTTCAGCCATGGGATTGGCAAGGATGGGCCGGAACGGAGCTGGAGAACAACGGCGCACCCCTACCTGGCATGCCAAATGTCAGAATCGGGGCTTCGGGACCCAAGAAAGGTTCGAACTCGGGGGTGCGTTGGCTCTCCAACCCTGCTCTCTCTCTTGCTGACCTACGGCGATGCTCCGGCATGCTTGAGCTTGGGGGAACAACAAAAGACACGGTGGTTTACCCAGGTTCGGGCCACCTCACGGTGTAAGACCCTACTCCTGCTTGTCTGGATTTCTTAGCGGTGAGAATGAATACAGGGGGTTCGTCGTCTCTCTACCGTCGCTGTCCCTCTCCTCTTATACCGGCTTTGGTCCTCTTCACCCAAAATATCAAGCGGGAAGGATTGCCACAAGCGCCAATTCGAAAGGGGACAAGATTGTAGCTTATCCTGACAAAAGTAGTCTTCACCTGCAAAAGTCTCCCTTCATGACGCTCTGGTGGGCTCGGGAATGACCTCCGTCTTGGCGAGCCCTCCACATCGGTCCTCTTGCACCAAACAGGAAACCTTTGGGCGGCTGCTTTAGGGGCGGGAGAGCCGGCCCCGCTTCCTTTGCACAGATGAGGAAAACCTCTTTATCCGTGCCCGCTGGCACGGCTCCTGGCGTCGCTTAGCGTGGCGCTTGTCACCCATGTGAAGGTGCAGGCCAGCAGTTCCCCGTCGAGCTACCCTTGATTAGTCCGCCCCGCGAAGCCCCCCCCGGGGGGGCGTAGCCTTGGGAGACGACCTAGCGCGGGCGTCCTCACGAGGCTCCTGAAGATGCCATTCGCCGGATGCCTCACGAGGCAGGGGGCCCTCGGGAGGGCCTTGCTCGGGAAGCCTGTGGTGGGCCATACTGGGCCTGCGCCGCGCGTCGTGTCTTGGGCCACAGGCAGACGGGCCTGGGTACCCCCAGTCCCAGGAGACCGACAGGGGCCACGAGGTGCCCCCAGGCCAACAGGGCATGGCCACCCCCCCTAGGCACGACCTGATGGCTTGGGATGACCCCATCGCTCCGTTCCGCGTGCTTCCAACGCTGAAAAATCCTATAAATCCCCAAACCCCTAGAAGTTAACCTAGAACTTCCGCTCCACCGCCGCAAGCCTATGAACCGAAGAAAACTCATCCGGAGCCCTGTCCCGGCACCCTACCGGAGGGGTAATCATCACCGGAGGCCATGTTCATCATCCCGATAGTCTCCATGATGAGGAGGGAGTAGTTCACCCTCGGCGCTGAGGGTATGTACCAGTAGCTATGTGTTTGATCTCTCTCTCTCTCTCTCTCCCGTGTTCTTGAGATGCACGATCCTGATGTATCACGTGCTTTGTAGATATAGTTGGATCATATGGTGTTTGTCCCTTGCTATCTTGATGTGATGAATTGAAATTTTCCCTTTGAGATTTTTTTATGTTGGATTGAATATTGGATTTGAGATCACTTGATGTATGTCTTGCATGTGGATACCCATGGTGACGATGGGGTGTTCTATTGATTCACTTGGTATATGTTTTGGTACTCAACTTGCGGATTCCCGTGGTGACAATGGGGTAATCTATGCATATGGCTTGATACACGTTCTTGTCCTAGTTTCTCCGATAGAAATCTTGGGGTACTCTTTGAAGTTATTTTGTGTGGATTGAACATGATGAATCTGAAATGGTTTGATGAATATCATATAATTGACTCACGGATACTTGTGGTGACATTGGAGTATCTAGGTGAAATTAGATTTGATTGATCCCTATCATATGGTGTTATTCTAGTACGAACTCTAGGGTTGTTTGTGACACTTATAGGAATAGCTCAATCGATTGATCAGAAAGGATAACTTTGAGGTGGTTCTACTACCTACAACAATTTCATCTTATGTTCTCCGCTAGATATGAACTTTGAAGTGATTCTTTGTCACACGTTGTGGGATGATCATATGATTCTATTATGTTAGCATTGTTGAGAGATTGCACTAATGAAAGTATAAACCCTAGGCCTTATTTCCAAGCATCAATATACTGTTTTGCTCACTGTTTACTACTTGTTACCTTGCTGTTTTTATTGATTCACATTATAAAAACCTATTTCTACTATCCATACTACACTTGTATCACCATATCTTCGCCGAACTAGTGCACCTATACAATTTTCCGTTGTATTGGGTGTGTTGGGGACACAAGAGATTTCTTGTATTTGATTGCAGAGATGTTTGAGAGAGACAATCTTCATCCTACACCTCGCACGGATTGATAAACCTTAGGTCATTCACTTGAGGGAAAATTGCTACTATCCTACAGAACTCTACGCTTGGAGGCCCAACAGAGTCTACAAGAATAAATTGTGTAGTAGACATCAAGGAACATGGTCGGTAGATCCGATCCTGGCAATGGCCCGGAGAGAGGCCAAGGCACAGTGAAGCTCCCACTCCCGTGAGAGAAAGACACGCTCCAGGACGGATCGCGTCAGGTCGGCCTAGCGATTGGTCGCGTAGAACCTGGCACCAGCTCTATCTAATTCTCGGAGACCGAGATGTGCAATGTAGTCATTGAACATCTGCATCCTAGGGTAGTTGACTAGGTTATTGCTTTTGTTGAGGACAAAATGTATTTTTTAATAATATGCAAGAATAATCATATGATCGTGAAATTTTGCAAAAACAAATGATCCCTAAGAACGAATGAATTAATAACTATTACCCTTAAAAAGAAACAAAATGAAAAACTTAAAAAAATAATAAAATTTCCTAAAGAAGAATAAATTAGTGGCATCGGTATTACCCTTTAAGAAGAAAGAAAATGAAAAAAAGAAACAACAATTTTTTTGCACACAATATTCAGGGAAATGTGTGTTTTCCAAACAGTCAGACACTGGACGAACGCGCACAACCAGGTGCATCCTTGGGCTGGATTTGCGTCCAGACAGTCACTGGATGGACGCGCACGCGTCGGCTCGTCATCCGCCTCTAGGCCCTCATGCAAGCACTCCCCACCGGCCCCATTTAGCTTGCATGGGTGCATAGTCCTGTTAGTCAGCCGCCCATAGAAGCCATGGACCAGCTAGTCCACTTTTTGTCCACACACTTCCACTGCCTCCTTGAGCCCCGACAACCAAACCCTAGCTCCGGTGGCCGCTCCTCCCTCGCTCGCGCCGGCCACCCTTTCGCCATAGGAATGTGGAAGTGGAACCCCGACAAGAAGGGGCAGCACGACCACGAGGCAGGGTCCTCCTCCAGCGGCCACTACCATCTTTCCATACCCTCGCCCGCCTTTTCCATCTTCCCACCGGTGGGCCCGCCGCGCATGCGGCCATAAGTCAAGGTCGATATCTGCCAGCGCTATTGGGACACGGTGACGCCGCTGCCGTGAAGCGACGCACACCTCCCGGATGGCTCGCACTCGCGCTCGCCTCCTCGAGATAAACCGCCGTCGTGCACGCCTCCGTCCAGACCTCCTCCATGGCTCCTTGTACGCTGTGGAATCCCATCTTTGGGGTACGTGGTTTTGTGACGAGCACAATATGTGCCGGCAAACATCCTTTTGGCAGCGTGCCCCGAGCCCACCACCGGTGCGATTTTCTAGCCCCGTGCGCTCCTAACACGTCACGATCATACAGTCGTGCACGGTTTGACGCCGAACTCGTCCCCCTCATCGTCCCGCCACTACCACCTCCCACCATGTCCATCGAGGAGGAGGAGGAGCTGATGAGGATGGTCATGGAGGACTCGGTGATGGAGCACGACACTACTAGAAAATAGCTTATAGGTAGAATATTACCAGTAGCGCTGGTTAAGATCACAACACTACTGTTAAGTACCAGTAGCGCTAGGCAAAACCAGCGCTACTACTAAGATTTGGTAGCAGCGCTGGGTAGCAAACACGATGCTACTGTTAAGTGGGCCTCACTGTACCCCCAGGTAAGGAGATACTAGCAGTGTTGTGCTCTTAGCCAGCGCTACAACTAAAACCGTAGTTGTAACGCTGGGCTCTTACCTAGTGCTACGACTATTCTTCTACCAATAAGCTGGTGGGCCCCATTTAGTAGCAGCGCTGGTTTGCCTCCAGCGCTACATCTAGGATAACTAGCAATAGCGCCTTTCTCTGCCCAGCGCTGCTGCTATTTTCGCCAGCAATAATATCTAGCACCTTTTCCCCCTTCCTTCTCCCCTCCTCTTCCACTTGCTTGTTGCTTCTTCCTTGAGTGCTCCTCCTCCTCCCTCTATTTTCTTTGCCCCTCCACCACCTCCATTAATGCCCTCCCTCCTCCCTCTCTTTTCTTTGCCCCTCCACAACCTTCATTAATTAATGCCCTCCCTCCTCCCTCTCTTTAGATTGCCCATCCACCCATCTCCACTAGCTAGTTCTCTCTCCCTCTCCTTAGTTAGAGCTATTTAGGTACCTCACTATCTAGATCTACTAGCTAATTAAGAAGGATAATTAAATATCTTCATCGTGCTTGATCTCTCTTGAGATAGGTGAGCAAAAAGAAGAGTTGTGCAAGAACGTAAATGTGTGTGTGTGTCTTTTTTGTGCACGCGCGCGGTTGGACAAAACTATGCGCTATATGACAGAACTGTTTGTGGCATGTGAGTTGCCTATAATGTGTATTTGTTGAAATGTGCGTGACATGAGTTTCCTATGTTTTGCCGAAATTTCGATTCATTTCCGTTTCGGCAAATATCAGGCAACCTTGATATGTCCTATGTTTAGGGAAGGTCATATCGAATTTTTGTATGAATTTGATGCATGCATGCATTTGTATGTGGTTAAAATTCTTTTGCTCCGCGCAGGCGATCATGAAGGTCAATGGAAGGATGGTGGCAAGATATTGGCAATCCGCGATGGACGACATGTATGAAAAAACCTGGAAGGAGGTTTTATGTCCGTGTCGAAGATGCAAAGGAGGAGTCTGGCTCAACCACTTTCAGGGTGGCCGATTCAAGGCGCACCTGATCATGCATGGTTTCATGGATGGCCATACTTGGTGGATAAGTGAAGATGATGACGAGGACGTCGACGGGGCAGCAATAACGACATGGGGCCAGATGAAGAGATGAGCGATAATGGGCCCCAAGAAGAGGGCGTCGAAAATGGCGATGGCAAAGAGGTCGGACATGGCGGAGAAGAGGCCAGACCAAGCGGTGAAGAGGCCATACATGACGGAGATGACGCAACACGCCGTAGTCTTCATCGCTACTAAGTTCAGCTTAGCATAATCAGAACAAGCAACTATGACAGCAAAATCAGAAACTATCTAGCAATCTTTAGAGAACCTATATTTATGTAACTCCAAAAATACTGCAAAATTAGGAAAACCTCAAAGATTTGTATAGAAATACTGTGTAAAACATTCAGATCATTATCACGCTCCAGTAAAAAACGAAAATTCCTGTACTGGAGTCAAATGTTTTTGTATTGTTTCAGCATCGATTATACTCATCTTGTGAGTCATCCCAAAGGCTTTACTTGGAACAAACACTAATTTAAACATAAAAACATAATTATTACAGAGGCAATAATCATGTTATCAAAAACAAATAGAAAGTAAAAATCAAAAATTTAAAGATAACTATTGGGTTGCCTCCCAACAAGCGCTATTGTTTTACGCCCCTAGCTAGGCATAATGCATAGTTTCAAGTGTTGTCATCTTTGACATTCCACCCATAAGTAGCTCTCATGATTGATTCATAAGGTGGTTTAATTCTATTTCTAGGGAAGTGTTCCATCCCATTCTTTAACGGGAATTGGAACCTTATGTTTTCCTCTTTCATGTCAATAATTGCACCTATAGTTCGTAGGAAAGGTATTCCAAGTATTATGGGACAAGTAGGATTGCAATCAATATCAAGCACAATAAAATCTACAGGTACATAATTTTTATTTGCAATAATGAGCACATCATTAATCCTACCTAGAGGTTTCTTAATGGTAGGATCCGCAAGATGCAAGTTAAGGGAACAATCTTCAATATTCATGAGACCAAGAACATCACAAAGAGATTTAGGAATAGTTGAAACACTAGCACAAAGGTCACACAGGGCATTGCATTCATATTTATTTATCTTTATTTTGATAGTTGGTTCCCATTGATCATGCAATTTTCCAGGAATAGAAACTTCAAGCTCAAGTTTCTCATCATAAGCTTTTATCATGGCTTCCACTATATGTTCGGCAAAAGCCTTGTTTTGTTCATAAGCATTGGGTGAGCTAATAATGGTTTGCAACAAGGAAATAAATTCTACTAAAGAGAAATTATCATAATTAAAGTCCTTGTAATCCAAAATAGTGGGCACATCACTAGTTAAAGTTTTGACCTCTCCAAACCCACGTTTTTCAGTTTTAGCATCAAAATCATCACCTTCCAAGCAAATGGGACACTTCTCAACTAGAATTGACTGATCTCCAGTCCCTTTATCATTTAGATTCAGAGAATTAAATAAAGATTCAATAGGATAAGCACCATTCATTTTAAGATCTTCATCATGATTCCGGTAAAAACCGGGTGGAAGAGCCTTTTCTAAGAATTCCCGCTTAGCTCTCAACTTAGCGGTCCTCTCCTTACTTTCAATAATAGATATTTGGACAGATTTAATAGTCTCATTAAAATCATGTTGAGGTGGCAAATCTTTACCTTTAAGAGTTTCTACATCAAGAGCAATTCTATCCATGTTTTTACTAAAGCATCCACTAAGTGCAATTTTTCTTCTACCATAGTGTTGAAAACCTTTTGAGAATTAATAAAACACTTTAGTTGTGTTCTCAAGATAATAGGGTGTCCTATTAGAATTTGTAGAAGAATTTCCATAAGAATATCCATAGTTATTAGAGGAAATACCGGGATACAGTCAAGAATTGAAGTTTCCTCTATAAGCATTGTTGTTGAAATTATTCCGTGAGACAAAATTCACATCAATAGCATCATTATTTTTCTCAATCAAAGTAGACAAGGGCATATCATTGGGATTAACATCAGCATTTTTACTAGCAACCATATTCATAAGAGCATCCACTTTTTCACTCAAAGTAGTGATTTCTTCAAAAGAATTTACCTTCGTACCGGTTGGAGCTCTTTCGGTATGCCAATGAGAATAATTTGTCATAATGTTGTCCAGAAGTTTTGTGGCCTCTCCTAAGGTCACATCCATAAAGGTACCACCTGCAGCAGGATCTAGAAGATTTCTAGACACAAAGTTTAGTCCAGCATAGAAGTTTTGGATAATCATCCACAAATTTAAGCCATGAGTAGGACAATTTCTTATCATTAATTTCATTATCTCCCAAGCTTGTGAAACATGCTCTTGGTCTTGATGTTTAAAATTCGTTATTTTATTTCTATGGGAGATGATCGTAGTAGGAGGAAAATACTTGGCAATGAAAGCATCTTTGCACTTATCCCATGTTCTAGTACTATTACGAGGTAAAGATGAAAATCAAACTTTAGATTTATCTCTTAGTGAAACAGGAAATAATTTTAATTTCAAAATATCATTATCCATGTCCTTTTTATTTTTCATATCACAAAGTTTAACAAAAGTATTAAGACGAGAAGCGGGATCCTCGTTAGGACTTCCCGAAAATTGATCCTTCATGGCAAGATTTAGCAATGCAGCATTAATATTGAAAGCCTCCGCACTAGTGGCAGGTGGAATAGGAGTACTAATAAAATCATTGTTATTAGTATTTTTAAAGTCACACAACTTAGTAGTATCTTGAGACATGGTGACCGAAGGAGCAAAGTAACAAGCAAGACAAGCAAACTAGTACGCAAGGAAGTAAACTAATAACAAGCAAAGATAAATATTTTTGTATTTTTGATTTTTATGAGACAAACTAAATATAACAGCAAATAAAAAGAAGAACAAGTGAATGATAATTTGTGAGAAGTTACTTGATAGTTGGTGATGATATTCCCCGGCAACTGCACCAGAAATCCTTCCTGATACTTGTGATCTGCGTTGGGTTTTCCGTGAAGAGGAACGGGTAATTGCAGCACAATACGGGTAAGTATTTCCCTCAGTTATGAAATAAGGTTTATCGAACCAATAGGAATATCAATCCACAACCGTCTTTAGCGGCTGCACACAAAAGAGCAAACAACTTGCACCCAACGCGAGTAAGAGGGTTGTCAATCCCCTTGATCTCATTATTTCCCCATCGTTTTGTCCTTAGTGGCAACAATACAAAGATGTGTCTTGTCCCCTTCTGTTACTGGGATATAGAGCACCGCCAGATTGAACCCACTATAACGCACCCCTCTCACTGAAGAAATATCAATCTAGTTGGCCAAACTATTCCAATAGATCGAAGAGAATTACGAAGCTATAATGATCATGCACTTAAGAATCATAATATATATCAGAGGTGACTCACATACTTTTCATGAATAATCTGAACATAAACCCACAATTCATCGGATCCCAACAAGCGCACTATACAAAAGAATTACATCGGATGGATCAAAGCAAAGATGCGATGATCATTGTATTGAAGATCGAGAGAGAGAGAGAGAGAGAGAGAGAGAGATGTAGGTACTAACTACGGACACATAGGTCTGTGGTGAACTACTCACACATCATCACGAGGGCAGCAAGGTTGATGAAGAGGCCCTCCGTGATCGATCCCCCCTCCGACAGGGTGCCAGAACGGAGCTCCGGATGGGATCGCGGTGAAACGGAGACTTGCGGCGGCGGAAAAAGTGTTTCGGGATGCCCTCTAGGGTTTTTGGAATATATGTGAATCTATAGGCCAGAGAACGGGGTCAAGAGCTCCACCATGGAGGGACAAGCCATCAGGGCGCGCCGACCCCCTGGTCGCGCCCTGATGGCTTGTGCCTTCCTCGTGCGGCGTCCGATCTTCTCCTCAAGCTTCCAGGTCTTCTTTTGGTCAAGAAAAAATCATAAAAAAAAGTTTCAGGGCAATTGGACTTTGTTTGGTACTGTAAACCTGAAAAGTAAAAAACACGCAGAAAACAGGAACTGGCACTGGGCACTGGGTCAATAGGTTAGTGCTCAAAAATAATATAAATTGGTAAATTATTACTCAAAAAGTACCCTAGAATGATAATATGTCAGCATGGAACAATCAAAAATTATAGATACGTTTGAGACGTATCAAGCCTCCCGAAACACTTGTTGCACCGTCGCAAGTCTCTGTTCCACCGTGTGCCATCTGGAGCCCTGTTTTGATGCCCTGCCGGAGGGGGGATCGATCATGGAGGGCCTCTACATCAACCTTGCTGCTCCCAAGGTGATGTGTGAGTAGTTCACCGTAGACCTATGGGTCTGTAGTTAGTACCTAGATGGATATCTCTCTCTCTATGTTCTTCATTGCCAAGATCACCACGATTCCTGCGGTGATCTATCTTATGTAATCAATCTTTGCGGTGTGTTTGTTGGGATCCGATGAATTGTGGGTTTATGTTCAGATTATTCATGAAAATATATTGAATACTTGCTGGTGTTTTATTTGCATGATTGTTATAGCTTCGTAATGTTCTCCGATCTATCGATTTGGTTTCGCCAACTAGATTGATTTATCTTCAGGTGGGAGTGGTGCGTTATAGTGGGTTTAATCTTGCGGTGCTCAATTCCAGTGATAGAAAGGGACATGACACGTATTGTATTGCTGCCACTAAGGGTAAAATGATGGGGTTTATTCATATTAATTGGATTTACTTTGTGTACATCATGTCATCATCCTCCAAGCATTACTTCGTTTTTACTTAATACTTTAGATGCATGTTGGATAGCGGTCGATGGGTGGAGTAATAGTAGTAGATGCAGGCAGGAGTCGGTCTAATTGTTTATGGACGTGATTCCTATATACATGATCATTTCCATGAATAAATATTGCATAATTATGCGCTTTTCTATCAATTGCCCACCAGTAATTTCTTTACCCACCATATGCCTTCTTCGAGAGAGAAGCCTCTAGCAAACACTATGACCCCCGGGTCTCCTCGCAATTATAATTACAAAAGCTCTAAATACCTTGCTCGCATTATTTACTTTCTTTTTATTTACTATTTATATCTATCAAATTATCTATCTATCACTACTTGTCGCTTGCAAGTAACGAGTTCAAGGAGCTTGACAACCCTCTTGCCCGCGTTGGGTGCAAGTGTTTGCTCTTTTGTGCGTAGGCGCTAAAGACGGGAGTTGCGTGGTCCACCTATTGGTTTGATAACCTTGGTTCTCACTGAGGGAAATACTTACCTATGCTTTGCTGCATCATCCCCTCCTCTTCGGGGAAAATCCCAACGCAGTTTACAAGTATCACTGATCATGACGGTGCACGACTATCTCGTTTACGGATATGTCTCGGGCCAGATGTGCCACAGATATTGCGGATGCACTAGGTGCATGGATGATACAACGTCTCAGCAAGTATCGAAAGATGGCGGGTATTCAAAAATCATGTACATGGGGCATTGACGATGGCTCGAGAAGGATGGCCCGTGGAGAAAGCATGGAGATCAATTCAATCGTAAGGCTGAGCATCGATGACCTCCATGTAAGTAGAGCGGCGTCGAAATCTATGAGTTGTTGAAGAACTGGGAGGAGTGCCCCTTGCCGAGAAAGAAGAAAAAGGCGTTGGAGCCGTTACTGAAGGTATGGAAAATGAGGTCCGCCTTGATCAAATGCATATCACGAAGAATATCCTCAAGAGCTTGGTTGTAACATTGATGAAAATGACGGAGAAGACCACGGATGGGTCGAAGGCAAGAAAAGACTTGGAACTTTTGGATATCAGAAAAGATCTCCAAATGCCCGGTAAAAAGTGGACGGAGGAGACGGAGACGGAAGATATGGGCAAAAAAGGTAAACAAGAAAGAAGAACGGTATTGCCCCCCCCCTATTGCTTCACCTTAGACTCGAAGGAGGTCGATCAATTCTTTAAGTGCCTTGCCGGAATCAAAGTTACTTCCAGATATTGTTGGAAAATAAGCAGATATCTGCACACCAAGAAAAAATGGTTCAGCGGGATGAATTCTCATGATTGTCACGTGATGATGACGCAGATACTCCCTGTTGCACTGATAATTGTGATCTTTGTTGGGTTTTTCCCCGAAGAGGAGGGGATGATGCAGCAAAGCATAGGTAAGTATTTCCCTTAGTGAGAACCAAGGTTAGCGAACCAATAGGAGAACCACGCAAATTCCCGTCTTCAGCGCCTACGCACAAAAGAGCAAACACTTGCACCCAACGCGGGCAAGAGGGTTGTCAATCCCCTTGAACTCGTTACTTGCAAGCAGATAAGTAGTGTAGTTGATGGTTGTATAAATATAAATTGCAAAATAAATAAAAAGGAAATAGTGGAAGCAAATAAATGATAGCGTTTGTAAATTTATATGTGAATAGACCCGGGGCCATAGTATTCTCTAGTGGCATCTCTCTCGAAGTAGGCAGACGGTGGGTAAACAAATTATTGTTGGGCAATTGATAGAAAAGCGCATAGTTATGTGATATTCACGGCAATAATCATGTGTATATAGGCATCACGTCCATAAACAAGTAGGCCGACTCCTGCCTACACCTACTACTATTACTCCACTTCAAGAGCGCTTCTATGCTTGCCTCTCTAGGTATTAAGTTCATGACAAATAGCGTAATGCTTGGAGAAAGATGACATGATGTAGACAAAGTAAACTCAACTAATATGAATAAACCCCATCGTTATATGCTTAGTAGCAACAATACAAATATGTTTCTTGTCCCTTTATCTCACTGGGATATAGAGCACTGCAATATTGAACCCACTACAACGCACCCCTCTCACTGAAGATAGATCAATCTAGTTGGCCAAACAAAATCAATAGATCGAAGAGATTTACGAAGCTATAATAATCATGCAAATATGATCATATAATTCAGACAAGACTCAAATCTTTTTCATGAATAATCTGAACATAAACTCAGAATTCATCGGATCCCAACAAACGCACCGCACAAAGTGATTACATCGAATAGATCATCGAGAAGATGCGATGAACTTTGTATTGAAGAACATATATATATATATATATATATATATATATATATATATATATATATATATAGAGAGAGAGAGAGAGAGAGAGAGAGAGACAGACAGAGAGACAGAGAGACAAAGAGACAGAGAGACATATAGATACTAGCTATGGACCCGTAGGTTTGTGGTAGACTACTCACACATCATCATGGGAGCAGAAAGGTTGATGAAGAGGCCTCCATGAATGATCCCCCCTCCGGAAGGGCACCGGAACAGGGCTCCATATGGTCACACGGCGGAGTATGTACTTGCGGCGGCGGAAAAAGTGATTCGGGAGCTCTCCTGTGGTTTTCAGAATATAAATTTATACACCAGAGAGGAACGTCGGGAGACGAGAGGGGGACCCACGAGCTAACAGGACGTGCCAACCCCCCCTGGGCTTGCCTTGTTGCCTCGTGGCTCCCTCGTGTGGACTTCGATTTTCTACTGAAGCTTCCAGGTATTCTCTTGGTTCAGAAAAATTGTCAAAAAGTTTCGTGGCAATTGGACTTCGTTTGTTACTGTAAACCTGAAAAGCCAAAAACATGCAGAAAACAACAATTGGCACTGGGCACTAGATAATCGGTTAATGCTCAAAAATAATTTGAATTGGCAAATAAATGCCCGGAAAACATCCTAGAATGATAATGTTATTGCATGGAACAATCAAAAATTATAGATACGTTGGAGACTTGAAAACTTCAGCACACAAACTCAACACAAACCTTCGTGGAATCCATTAGTATAATAAACATATCAAATACTTTAGGTACTGTTATAAATTGATTCACATATTTTATTGCATATGGTACTGTATCTAACTTATCCATGACTTATACCCCCCGATATAATCCATAGCATCATCAAAACAAGCAAATATGCAAGCAAAAACAGAATCTGTCTAAAACAAAATAGTTTGTAATGATCTGTAAAGAAACTATACTTCTATAACTCCAAAAATTCTGAAAATTAGGAAAACTTGGGGAATTTTCATAGAAATACTATGTAAGGAATTTCAGATCAAAAATATGTTCGAGTAAAATCAGAGAAATTCTGCACTGGACGCTAAAGTTTCTGTTTTTGCACCGTATCAATTCTACTCATTATGCAAGTCATCCCAAAGGCTTTACTTGGCACAAACACTAATTAAAAGACAAAAACACAATCATTAAAGTAGCAAAAATCATGTTATTAAACCAAAACATAAAGTAAAACAAGAAAAATAAGATAACTATTGGGTTGCCTCCCAACTAGCGCTATTGTTTTACGCCCCTAGCTAGGCATAATGCATATGATCAAGTGTTGTCATCCTTGGCACTCAATCCATAAGTAGCCCTAATTATATATTCATAAGGTGGTTTAATTCTCTTCCTAGGGGAGTGTTCCATCCCTTTCTTTAAGGGGAATTGTAATCTTATGTTTCCCTCTTTCATAACAATAATTGCACCTATAATTCGTAAGAAAGGTCTTCCAAGTATAATTGGACAAGTAGGGGTGCGTTCAATATCAAGCACAATGAAATCTACATGCACATAATTTCTATTTGCAAGGATAAAGATATCTTTTATTCTACCCAAATATTTTTTTAATGGTAGAATCCGCAAGATTCAAGTTTAGGAACAATCTTGAATATCGGTGAGACCTAGCACATCATAAAGAGATTTAGGTATAGTTGAAACACTAGCACCAAGGTCACACAAAGCATTGCATTCATATTCTTTCAATTTTATTTTTATAGTAGGTTCTCATTCATCATGCAATTTTCTAGGTATAGAAACTTCTACCTCAAGTTTCTCATCATAAGCTTCTATCATCGCTTCTATTATATGTTTAGTAAAAGCCTTGTTTTGTTCATAAGCATTGGGTGAGCTAATAATGGATTGCAACAAGGAAATATATTATACTAAAGAACAACTTTCATAATTAAAGTCCTTGATAGTGGGCACATCACTAAAGTTTTGACCTCTCCAAGCCCACTTTTTCAATTTTATCATTAGAATCATCACCCTCCGAACAAACAGGACGCCTTCTAGCTAAATTTGACTCATCTCCAGTCCCTTTATCATCTATTTTTAGATTAGTAAACAAAGATTCAATTGGAGAAGTACCAATCATTTTAAGATCTTCACCGTGATTACTAATAGGGAAAGATTCCGGTTTAGCATCAATCCTTTTTGCTAGAGTGGTTTGCTTATCAGATATCTTTCCTATCAATTCTTTAGTTTAAGCAAATTGTAATTGGAGATTAGACACTTACTCATTGACTTCATCAATTTGCTTACTAATAGCGTCTACCAAAGTTGAGTGTTCCTTAATTTCAGTAACAAAGAAATTATTATGCTCATGTTGTGAGGTCATGAAAGTTTTCTTGGAACTTTCTATTTCAGTCATCCTTTGGTAATAAGAGATATTGTAGAATCTATCTTGAGACATGGTGACCAAGCAAGCAAAGGAACAAGCGAAGCAAGTAAACTAGCAAGCAAACTAGAAAAGATAAATATTTTTGTATTTCTGATTTTTATAGCAAGCAAAATATAACATCAAATAAAAAGTAGAACAAGTGAATGATAATTTGTGAATAGGTACTTGATAGTAAGTTGGTGGTACTCCCCGGCAACGGCGCCAGAAATTCATCCTGATACTTGTGATCTGCGTTGGGTTTTCCTGCGAAGAGTTGCGGATGATGTAGCACAGTATAGATAAGTACTTCCCTCAGTGAGAACCAAGGTTATCGAACAAATAGGAGGACCACGCAACTCCCGTCTTCAGCGCCTACACACAAAATAGCAAACACTTGCACCCAACGCGGGCAAGAGGGTTGTCAGGCCCCTTGAACTCATTACATGCAAGCAAATAAGTAGTGTAGTTGATAGTTGGATAAATATAAATTGCAAAATAAATAAAAATGAAATAATGACAGCAAATAAATGATAGCGTTTGTAAATTTATATGTGAATAGACCCGGGGGCCATAGTGTTCTCTAGTGGCATCTCTCTCAAAGTAGGCATACGGTGGGTAAACAAATTAGTGTTGGGCAATTGATAGAAAAGTGCTTCATGGTGATGATCATGTGTATATAGGCATCACGTCCATAAAAAAGTAGGCCGACTCCCGCCTACACCTACTACTATTACTCCACTTCGAGAGCGCTTCTATATTTGCCTCTCTAGGTATTAAATTCATGACAAACAGAGTAATGCTTGGAGAAAGATGACATGATGTAGACAAAGTAAACTCAACTAATATGAATAATCCCCATCATTTTATCATTAGTAGAAACAATACAAAGACGTGTCTTGTCCCTTTCTGCCACTAGGATATAGAGCACCGCAATATTGAACACACTACAACGCACCCCTCTCACTGAAGATATATCAATCTAGTTGGCCAAACCAAATCAATAGATCAAAGAGATTTACGAAGTTATAATAATCATGCAAATAAGAATCAGATAATTCATATAATACTCCAAACCATTTCATCAATAATCTGAACATAAACCCACAATTCATCGGATCCCAACAAACGCAACGCACAAAGTGATTACATCAAATAGATCATCGCGAAGATGCGATGAACTTTGTATTGAAGAACATAGAGAGAGAGCCATCTAGATACTAGTTATGGACCCCTAGGTCTGTGGTAGACTACTCACACATCATCGTGGGGGTAGCAATGTTGATGAATAGGCCTTCCGTGATCGATCCCCCCTCCGACAGGGCATCGGAACAGGGCTCCAGATGGGCACATGAGGGAGCAGAGACTTGCGGTGACGGAAAACGTGTTTTAGGAGCTCTCCTAGGGTTTTCAGAATATATGTGAATTTATAGGACAGAGAGGGATGTCGGGAGACGAGAGGGGGACCCACGAGCTAACAGGGCATGTCGACCCCCCTAGGCACCCTGTTTCCTCGTGGCTCCCTCGTGCGGCCTCTGGTCTTCTCCCAAAGCTTCCAGGTATTCTTTTGGTCCAGAAAAAATCATCAAAAATTTCGTGGCAATTGGACTATATTTGGTACAGTAAACCTGAAAAGCCAAAAACATGCAGAAAACAACAACTGGCACTCGACACTAGATTAATAGGTTAGTGCTCAAAAATAATATGAATTGGCAAATAAATGCCCAAAAAGCATCCTAGAATGATAATATTGTAGCATGGAACAAACAAAAATTATAAATACATTGGAGACGTATCATGCACTTAGAGGGATTATGGACACACACGTCCGTGAAACGCTTACTGTCCTATGCCACCTTTTCGACACTATCTTTCTAAAGTCGATCGGTGTGAAGCAACTCTGAAGGCTACAAGAAGAGATCATTGTAATACTAAATGAACTAGAGATGTACTTCCCGCCCGCATTCTTTGACGTCAGGGTGCATCTGTGTGTCCACATCATGGACGAGATCATCGACCTAGGGCCGATATTCCTGCATAGCATGATGCCGTTTGAGAGGATGAATGGGGTCATCAAAGGATTCGTTCGTAACATGTCCCGTCCGGATGGAAGCATCACCCAGGGATATCTAACCCAAGAGTGCATCTCCTTCTGTGAGAATTAACTAGGTGTCGGAGACCCTATTGTTGGTTTGCCCGTCAATAAGCAATGTGGAAGGCTCAAAGGAGAAGGTCACATCAACGGCTGAAGGGAATTGAATGTGGACCGCTCGGGCCGACGCAACAACTTTGACATAGCAAACTTAGTAGTGCTACAACACCTAGATGTGCTACCAGATTTCGTGACACTACACAAAGAGATCATCGCAAAAAACTACCGTGATCAGGGGCTGCAAAGGACGGATGCTAAAGTGATTAGAGAGCACAACTCCACTTCCTTGCATTGGTTCAAAGAGCGAGTTATGGCTAATCCCCTGAAAGAGGGCTCTCCGGACGGATGTTCATATACACCTTAGTACATGGCCCATCGATAAACCTCGCGACTTATATGGCATATGATATCAACGGATAAATGTTCTACACGTAGGCGAAAGATATAAATAGTGATAACTAAAACTCAGGGGTGACTATGGAATCCATGACCGGCGATGTAACTGAAAGATACTACGGAAGGGTCGAAGAGATCTGGGAGCTTGATTACTCTAGAGTGCACAGCGGGACGATGTTCCTTGTCAGATGGGCTAAGAATGTACATAGAAAAAACCAACATTTCACTACCATGTGTATACCCGACGCCAATAGCGCTACCGTGAAAGCCACTGCCAAAAATGAGCCATGGGTACACGCTAAGCTCATGAAACAATGCTTCTTCATAACCGACCCGAGTTATCCCAACCATGTTTTCATGATGAGAGGCAAAAGGAGCATCGTCAGAATGGACGGAGTCGCTAACGAGGAAGACTACAACGAGTAAGGTGACCCGATGAGGTAAGATGATGATAACGATGAACCATACATAAAAAAAAGAAGCAAGACTACATTACCTAACAAAGATCGTACTCCCTGGAAAAGGAAAAGTCATGACAAGGGGTTCAATTATTCAACAACGAACAAAAGAAGAAGAAGATCAGTCTGAAGCGTTGTCGCCCATGCTGACAAACTATCATAATTTGTGTGTATCTATTTTGTATAAGTACTTAACACCATTATCGATCAAATGATCTAATATATGTGATGCAAAAATTATTATCCATAGGTGCTCATAGTGGAAGGATACGTTCCCGTAGACTCTGAGGCGTCATCCGGAGGTGCTCATAGGGGGGGTGTTATTACTCCATAAACAACCCTAACCCTAACCCATGCTACAACTTAGAAAAGGGAAAGGAAAAATAAAGAGAAAAAATAAAAGGAAAAATAAAAAATAAAAAATAAAAGGGAAAAGGGAAAAGAAAGAGAAAGAGAAAAAGGAAAAAGAAAAAGAAAAAGAAAAAGGAAAAAAGAAAGATGGACAACTTTGTAGTAGCGCTTGTTAGCCAGAGTAGCTACAACTAACCTGGCTACAGAATTAAAAAAATAAAACAAAAGAATTAAAAATAAACCTAGTAGTAGCACTTGTTATCCAGAAACATGTTATAGCTAAGTAAGCTATAGCGCTTATTCCTAACCAACGCTACTACTAGGATATCCACTCCAATACCCGGTCGGTCCCCTTTGAGTCTCTCCATTCCCCACTCCCCACTCCCCAATCCTCTCTCACTTTTGATCCCTCTCTCTCTCTCTCACCGTCGAAGCCGATGCCGCCGATCCCTCTCACTCCTCCGCGCCCTCAGCTCCTGTCACCGCACCACCGGACGCCGACCCGCCCTTAACCCCAACACCGACACCGACCGCCCTCAACCCGACCCCGACGCCAACCCACCCTCAACCCGACACCGATGCCGGTCGGCCTTCTCAACCCGACCCCGACGCCGATCCCCTCAACACCGTCGTCGCCCCCCTCAGCCCTGGCGACCCCGACGGTGTGCCACCCACTCTTCCCTCCCTTCTCTTCTTATTAAATTAGGGCCGAGTTTGTTAAATTAGGGATTTTTCAATTTAGGGTTTCATAATTTGGGGATTAGGGGCAAAATAAATGCTTGCGGTCCAAATGAAAATGAGGATTTGGGGCAAAATAAATTGTTTAAATGCCCATATCCAAATGAAATGCTTGTTGTCCAAATGAAAATGAGGCAAAATAAAAAGTAAATGAAAATGAAAATGAGGAATTTTAATTTGGAGTTGCTTTCCATTCTGAAAATGAGGATTTTAAAATGAAAATGAAAATGAGCTTATGTTTAGATTCCTACGGAATGGAGGTTTGAGCATATATGAAATAATTTTATTAAGATTTTTATGAGGACTTTTTATTAGGACAATAGGTATTTTATTTTTGTTGTCCATCATCAACATGCGATCAAATTGTTTATAGAAAAAGTAATTGAAAATGAGGTCTGAGCTCATGTTTGAACATACTAAGTAAGAGAAAACGTAAAAATTATTAGGGCATTAAATATTTTTTATTAGGCAGATTGTAGATAATGATGGATAGAAAAAATACTAGGTCTTGTTCTACATATCTATGTGTGTCTACAATTGATCTTGTGAATGGTTGACGCACACGTAGATCATCGACGTGGATCTCGACACCGCCGAGAAGATCATCGACACGACACCTGCATCCTCGACATGTAGCTAGTGAGCATCCCAAAACCCACACTATAGCTCTCTCCATGCAGATGCTAGAGGAGAGTGATGACATGTGCATGAGGTCGTTGTTGTTATAGAGTTTATGATAGAATGTGGGCCCATAGTTGTGTTGTTGTTCTTGTGCCGGAATATTGTTATTTGCAGGGAAACTGATTCTGAGTGGCCTATGTTTTGCTAGAATGTTGATTCATTTCAGTTCCAGCAAATTTCAAGCGCTTGATATGTGTCCACTTTTTAGCATAGGTCATGCCGAAATTTTGCGTGAATTTCAGCATGACTTGTGCTAGAAAGTAGGACATATCGAGTGCCCGAGATTTGCCGGGACAGGAATGAAACGACATTCAGGCAAAACATAGGCCATTTCTATGTCATTTTTCATTTTATTATATAAAGCTCGAGAATTAAATGACTAGATTGAACCCTAGGAAACATAGTCGACAACGATGAAGCCAGAGGTTATCGCACCCAAGAAAGACAAGCACACACTTACCTCAAATTTCTGGCGAGTCAGGAGAACCAAGGGTGGAAGGACCCTCTTCTCATGACGGACGATGGTGGTGGTGCCGACACCGACACTGATGCCACCAACACCGGCACTGATGCAACCAACACCGTCACTAATGATGGTGCTCACGAGACCATGGAAGGTGGTACCTCTCAAGCCAGTGAAGGAAAGTAGCCAAAGAGGGTATGACGCCCAAATCAGCTCGGCACCGGATGACTAGTGATCATGGTGGTGCACGAAGGCGAGTTCGAGCCAACACAGTCGCCCATAGTGGCAGTGACCTATGGCAACCAACTAGCATGCATCCTACATTCCTACGGGATACCGCCAACATCAACGACACAAAAATACCAAAGAATGAACATCTGAAGCACCTGATCCTAACTAGGTTGCTCACAAGATTCTTGTTCACCGGTCGGAATGACAACGTCGACCCGTGGAAAGATGCTACCATGAAAAAATAAACAACAAAGCCCTAGGAAAGTTGCAACACATTGAGTGCCTCGAAAACTACGGTGAAAAAGGCGATTGAAATAGACCATCAAACCTACACTACTGCAGGAAAGTCCTAAGACGACACATGCATCTGAGATCCTTCCACCAAACTGTGTGCGATCCATCAATAGCAAACTTTATAGTTCTAGCTCCGTTGCCAATACAACAAACTAAATGCAATAACTGGTCCATCAGGCACGATTCATATGGGACTTGCGCGTGTGATGCATGGCATACAATTGGTCCTTATGAATTATTTGCAATTAGCCAAGATAACACAAGCGGTTAACAAAACACATATGTGTGTGAAGTACGGCATACGGTTCACTCGGATAAACTGTTATTGCTAATCCAGCAGAACATAAACGAGTTTGCATAAGAAGGTGTGTGTGATACCCGGCAAATAGTTCAAATCAGAATTGTGTGTGAAGACAAATAATAACACAGATGATTCATCCTGACAAGTTGTGTGTGTTGTGGGTAGACGGTGGCTCGTAAACAATTATATGAGATGTGATTTGCTCTGTTTGCACAACATCTATGCTCTGTCTACAGAACACCAACATAGTTTCAAAACCAACTTGAACATCCAATTAGATAAGTGACTACACAACACATTACATTCCTCAATATAACTTTCCAAGAAGTAGACAATCGTCAAATCATATTGTTCTTCTGACGACGGTTGCCGCCACTGCTCTGCTTGTGGATATCCCTCGTCATCTGCAGGAAGAAAGCACTTCCTCATGTCAACGATCCTCCTGTACATCTTGTAGCTTGGGTACACGTCCTTGGCCGCGTACTTGATGTGTTCTTCATCTAGTTCGTTCACCCATGCCTTGTGCCAGACAGACTTGTCCTTGTCGCACTCAGCCTTCATGTCTCTATAGTAGGGGTCGATGATGGTCACGGGGAGGTCAACCAAGGAGTCATTTTGCTTCTTCTTCTCGCCGTCCCAGACCCTGTACTGACCTTGGATGTTGACAAGCTTATGGCAGGCCAAGCCCGAAGTCTTGAGGACCTTTAGATTGTTGGTGGTGTCCACCGTTGTGAACCTATAGTCAGGGTTGCTTACAAACCTAGCGAAACGCTTGCAAGGCCTTGTGGCCAGGCAGTAGTGGTAGACGAGAACGTGATGTCGCACGCACAACACGGCAACCTTCTGATCATACCCGGCATGACCGTCGGTGTACTCGAGGTCAAAGACGACCACTTTGTACTTGTCATCTGTAGCAAGCAGCTACTCCATAGTGTTGATGGAGTTCTCCACCACGACAGGGTCGTTGGTGTACACCACCGAGAGGTCCGTCTTCCTGATGTGGGTGTCTACTTTCACAATAATGGCGAACTGACGCTCGGCGCCGAAAGCCGCCATTGGATCCACGCGGCAAGGTTGAAGAGATGAAGATATGTGCATCCTCTCTCTATATGTCGTCGTGGGTGTGCTTCTTGTGTTGTGTGACATGATCGAAAGGTTGAAGAGATGAAGATAAATGGCTGCGGGAATAAATGGGTGGGCGTCGGACGACCTAGAATTTTGGCACGTCCGTATGGCAGGTTTTGCAGCACTTAACTACATGGTGGCGCACGTATAACTGCATAGTGGCCCCAGGTGCGGCGCAACCGCATGCATATGGCGCCCCAAACATATGTGATTGTTCACGCGTGGAGAGACGTCGGCAAAGTGCGCACAGACGCGAGCAGAGCACGTCGTGGCCGCCTCAACCGCGAGCAACCTCATGCATAGAGCAGTTCGTCTCGGTGCGCACAGAACGGCAGTTTGCCACGTAATAAAATGCAAACGCTTTTTTATTATTAATCGTTTGTGTATTTGTCATTTCTTCCTCCTCTGTCCCGTCTTGTCACTACGTTGTTGCCTGAGGATTCCAGTGCACGCTTCGGCACCACGTAGACATTTCTTTTGGCCATGTGTCGGCTTGAACACGCATCGGTGATCCGGTTCCCGCGCAACCACTCAGGTTAGCGTGCAAGTTTCCTGCCCGGCTCGACGAAATCCCCCATACCCCCAATGCTTGGCCGCTTGGTTTATAAACCCTCACGACCGGTCTCTCCACATAGAATTCATCCACTCTCTCCTTGTAACTTCTCTCGCTTGCTTCTTCCCCGCCGATGGTAGTTGTCCATCATCGTTGCTCTGCCACTCCGCCACTGCATCGGAGGACAGCTCCAACTGGGAGGCTGCACAGCGTAGGCGGCATAGTCCCCAGAATCGTGTAGTGCGCATGGCATCCTTGTTGGGTGTGCGCATGCCACCCACCACACGCTTCACCACTGTTGCCCGAAGGCAGCTCCTGTCGGTGACCGCCGTGGCCGCCACCCCATTGTCGGACGCCGTTGTCGCCACCCAACCAGCGACCACCTGGGCCGCCACCACACCATTGTCCGCATTGGCTACCACCCCACTGTCAGCCATCAGGGCCATCACCCGCTCAGCCGCCGCGGCCGAAGGCGGGAGGAGGAGGCCACTGCCAAAGCCTAGCCGCTCGGATTTTGTGTACCCGGCCTTGCACGCTACATCAATTTCCTACATGAGGAGGAGGAGGAGCGCCAGGTCGAGCACGCAAAGAGGCTCACCGCCACCGTGGCTGCAGCAGACACCGCAGCAGAGTCGCTGAATGAGGAGATCTATGCCGAGTCCCGCCGCTTTGACGAGGCACGTCAGGAGCGGCGGAGGGCAGCAACGGCAGGCGACGGATTCGACTCATCCGGCTCATCGATAAGTTCCTCCTCCTTTGCCTCTTACTGAACACGCTCGGCAGAGGAGAGGCTGCTGGAAGTAGTACAAAGCCCCTCCGTAGTACTCCCTCTGTCTCAAAATAAGTGTCTCAACTTTTTACTATCTCTAGTATAAAGTTGTACTAAGCTTGAGACACTTATTTTGGGACGGAGGGAGTAGTATTTACGGGCTATTTTGTTCACTTCATCTAACTATAGGTATAGCTGAATTGTACCATGTTCTTTAAATTACCTAGTATATATAGTTGAACTAGCTATTTCAGACGTGGTTGGCAACAATTGGAGAAAAATTTGTTCGGTTCAACTGTCGAGTTGAACTGTTTTGTACAAAGACCACTTCTTAATCTATGAATGAAATCTATATTTAGTGAATTTCAGTTTCAAAATTACACCATAATAGTGATTTTGTTCCTTCAAAATTTGGCATATGTCAGTGTTACAATGTTGTAAAATGTCAATGTTACTAGATCGACAAATGTCAATGTTTTCAATTTGACAAATAGCAATTTACCCAATATGACAGATGCAAATCTTACTGAATTGTCTGTACTAAGCACACGGGTCATCATACACAAACGTTTGCGATGGCGCGATGAAAAAATCCTCCGCGCCAGATTTTCACTTGGCTTAGTAGCAAAGGAACCATTGCCCTCGGTCTACATATGGGTATTCAATCTGAAATGTTTGCGATGACGGGAAAAGGACATGCCTCCCCGATGAGCGTGTGGAGGACTGCTCGCACGCCTCCCGTCTACTCAAACACCTGTCTGCATGCTACCTCCTAGCCAATAAAGAGTGCGATGCGTGGCAGCACGTAAATGGTCAGTAGAACATCCATGATTTATAAATAATACGCCCATTTGCGATGGTAACGTGACAGCTTTTTGCTCCCAAATGCCTTTGTTGGCTATTAATGTTTGCGCCTTCTCTCAAAATGCCTTTGTTGGCTATTAATGTTTGTGCCTTGTGATTGTTGTTCAAATTTGAATTATGCACATTAAATGCACAGAAAACTCAATTAATGTATAAAAAAGCCAGACGAACCCTTAATAATTTCATATTTTTGCACTACGCGCCTATTGGTATATGTTGTTTCTAGAAAAAAAATCAAGGAGAGAAGAGGCATCGGATGTCGTTTCACCCGCAGATGTGACATACATGCGTGTTCCCTATCGGAACCACGTAGCTTATTGTGAGAAAATCCGGTTTGTAAGCGGCTTGTGCCAAAACATGTCCAAGTTGGCCATTTTTTTTACCACGGCATATGTGTGCCTTGTCATGATGCCATGCCAAGTTTCATGAATTTCTGACGAGTTTTTGGATTTATGGGAATTTAAAAATGAAGTTTCTCAATGTTTGCAGTCGAGCCAAGACGCTGAGATGTTTGAAATTCATTCCCATTTCTTACAAGGGACCTAAACATGCATCCGGGGACACATATATGATTTTTTAACCAATTTTGGTGCACTGGACCTTCTGATTGTAGTTCAAATTTTAATTATGCATGTTAAATGCACGGAAAACTCAATTAATGTATAAAAAAGTCAGACGACCCTTAATAATTTCATATTTTTGCACTACGCACCTATTGGTCTATGTTGTTTCTAAAAAATCAAGGAGAGAAGAGGCATCGGATGCTGTTTCACCCGCGGATGTGACATGCATGCATGATTCCTATCGAAACCACGTAGCTTATTGTGAGAAGCTCTGCTTTGTAAGAAGCTTGTGCCAAAACATGTCCAAGTTGGACAATTTTTTACGACGGCATATGTGTGCCTTGTCATGACACCATGCCAAGTTTCATGAATTTCTGACGAGTTTTGGATTTACGGGAATTTAAAAACCAAGTTTCTCAATTGTGCGGTCGAGCCGAGACACTGAGATGTTTGAAATTCATTCCCATTTCTTGCATGGGACCTAAACATGCATCCAGGGACATGTATATGATCTTTAACCCATTTTGGTGCACTGGACCTTGTGATTGTAGTTCAAATTTGAATTATGCACATTAAATGCACAGGAAACTCAATTAACGTATAAAAAAGCCAGACGAACCCTTAATAATTTCATATTTTTGCACTACACACCTATTGGTCTATGTTGTTTCTAGAAAAAATATCAAGGAGAGAAGAGGTATTGGATATCGTTTCACCCGCAGATGTAACATGCATGTTCCCTATCGAAATCACCAAGCTTCTTGTGAGAAGCTCCGGTTTGTAAGAGGATTGTGCCAAAACATGTCCGAGTTGGAAAAAAAGCATGGCATATGTGTGCCTTGTCATGACACCATGCCAAGTTTAATGAATTTCTGACGAGTTTTGGATTTACGGGAATTTGAAAACCAGATTTCTCAATGTTTGCGGCCGAGCCAAGACACTGAGATGTTTGAAATTCATTCACATTCTTGCATGGGACCTAAACATGCAGCTAGGGACTCGTATATGATTTTTCAACCAATTTTCATGCACTGGACCTAGTGATTAAAGTTCAAATTTGAATTATGCACATTAAATGCCTAGAAAAACTCAATTAATGTATAAAATAGGCCAAACGAACCCTGGATAATTCCATAGTTTAGCACGACAGTCATGTTGCTCTATGGTGCCTCAAGCAATAAATTCAAGGCGATACGAGACATCGGATGTTGTTTCGCACATAAAAGGTGAACGTTCCCTATCGGAACCACATGGCTTTCTTGTGAGAGTCTCCGGTTTGTAAGAGGCTTGTGCCAAAACTTGTCCAAAATTGGGCAATTTTTTTACCACAGCACACAACATGCAAGGTCATGACACCATGCCCAAGTTTATGAATTTCTGACGAGGTTTGGATTTACATGAATTTAAAAACCAAGTTTCTAAATGTTTGAGGCCGAGCCAAGATGCTGAGATGTTTGAAATTCATTCTCATTTCTTGTGTGGGACCCAAACATGCATCCAGGGACACATATATGGTTTTTCAACCAATTTTCTGCGTTGGACCTTGTGATTGTAGTTCAAATTTTAATTATGCACATTGAATGCCTAGAAAACTCAATTAATGTATAAAAAAGGCCAAACGAACCCTGAATAATTCCATATTTTAGCACGACAATCATGTTGCTCTATGGTTCCTCTAGAAAAATTTCAAGGGCAGAAGAGACAGTGGATGTTGTTTCGTCCACAAAAGGTGAAAGTTCCCTATCAGAACCACATGGCTTCTTGTGAGAATCTTCGGTTTGTAAGAGGTTTGTGCCAAAACTTGTCCCAAATTGGGCAAAAAAATTACCACAACATATATGAGCCATGTCATGACACAATGCCAACTTTCATGAATTTCTGACGAGATTTGGATTTACTCATATTTGAAAACACAGATTCTCAATGTCTATGGCCGAGCCAAAACACAGAGAGGTTTGAAATTAATTCCCATTTCTTGCATGGGACCAAAACATGCATCGAGTGACACATATGTGATTTTTCAACATATTCAGGTGCACTGTGGCATGTGCTTAACTGCAGTTCATAATTGAACTATGCACATTAAATGTCTAAAAACTCTTTAAATGTTTAAAAAGGCCTAAACAGCCCTAAATAATTCCATATTTTCACACACTACTATAGTTGCATGTTCACTATAGATAAATGTTATTGCAATCCAAACACCTTCAATTGCCGATGTAACCTCATTTTTTGTTTTAAAACAATATGAAAATCAACTACATCATAAACAGTTCATGATCATGAAACGTGTGTGATGTGGTATAAAATATCTTGGGCCAATCCTCAAAAATGGCTTACGTCGGAAGCTTCGTCGGCTACAGTCCACCGCCGGCGTGTCAACCACACAGTCACACTTGCTCCCCAAGTCCACTGTACTTTTCAAAGATCACCGGTGAAAGATGGGGGCGTGGATCCGCGTCGTGAAGGAAACTTCAGTGATCCACTACGGCCCGAGCGCGGCCGCATCAGCCATGAACGCGCTCACAACATCCTTGAGCACGACCGCAATCAACGACATGGCGGCTCCAGCCACCAAAAGTGCAGCAGCTACAGCTGAGATGGCAGAAGCAACATCTGCGACTAGGATAGCAAATGGCGAGAACGATATAGTAGTTTTCGTTCCTCGACCGCCGCCGTAGCCCTGATGGCGGCTGCCCACGGATATGCCGAGGCCGTGCACGCCCAGCTCATGTCGGTCACCGCACAAATAGCAGTGGCCTTCTCCGACACTGGTCGGCAACCTATGCCCGAAGAGTTGTCAATCACCGAGAGCGCTCGGGCAGCCGTCCGTTCGTCGGCGGCCTCTCTCGCCGAGATGGAGGATGTCAACGCCCGGACCGCGGTCGCCCACACCCGGCTCGTGTTGGCCTTTTCCAAAGAGATGGCGGGTGCGGACTGTGAGATGATTGCGGAGTATGTGGAGATAGATGCCATGGAACCCCTTCCCCCGGATGTCATGGAGCACGAGTTGGTCACGAAGGATGCAGCAGAGATCGACGAGCGTCAGGCAGAACATTAGTGTTTGTCTGGAGCGTTGGTCTTTTGTTAGAGTAATGTTTCGATCAACCAGCTCTGTTTAAATGCTCGATTAAGTAAGTGTGGGTTGTGGTGTACGCTCTTGTGTAGTACCCAAATTAGCAATTGATGTTAAATTATGCGACGACGTGGATGACCATTGTAACCAGGGAAATTCGGACCAAAATTTGCCGCCATATCCCCATTCTGTCTTCCAAATGAAAATCTAATTCAAGTACATCACACACAATTTGTTGGCACGAACCGTGTGCAATGTAGTATCCAATCTTACGTCGGAAGCTTGGAGACCAAAATTTGCACGTTCAAGCTCAGCACACACGGGGCAAACTACATGATTCGTTTGTGATGTTTAGACATCGCACACAACTCTGAATAAGGGACTGTGTCCGATGACACTTTCCGCGCCAGTTTTTCGCTGCACGGAACGAAAATTTTGGGCTACCGCGGAAAAATCTACCTCCCTCACCCGAGGTAACAACCGAAAGCCATATTTCCCTTGTTTCCTCCTTCCTTACCTAGTTCAAACCTTCACTGCTTGCTTGCACCGCCGCCTCCTCGCCAACGACGCTCCTTCCTACTGCTCGGCCTCGTCCATCTAGTCAGGTAATCCACACCTCCCCATACCCCCTCCTCCTCCATCCCACATGCCCCGACCGCCGACGCGACACCTTCTACCCAAATCACCGCCCATCCTCCAAATAAGCGCCGCCAAAAGCCATGGTGCACGCAGTATAGCCAGGATCTCAAGGAGCATTTGGCAACGGAGAAGCAAATCGCGGTTGCACGCGCAGATGAGGCAGTGATGGCTGCCATGCGTATCGACCCCTAGATCTTGGAGGAGCACCTCGCCGTCGAGGCCACCGTCGATGCCTCACGAGCGGACTCCGCCACGCGGTTGGCTGCTATAAACGACAGCTCATGGTCTTTTCTCGAGGGCACGCCGGTGCGTTGGATGAAGACTATTAGGTGTTTTCTCAGAGTACCCGTGCTTACCTCAGCTCCAGAGCCGACATGTTGGTGTCGGGGCAGAATCAGGCCACTCACCACTACGAGGAGGGCATCCACGGTGTGGAGGCCTCGCCCTCTTCTAAGTTGAGGGATCCCATCGTCATCGATATCTTCGACGATGACGAATAGATTTTTTTTCTTAGCTTTATCACTAAGAACCTATGTTCAACTAGCTATGCAGGTTAAGCATGTTTGGTTTACCTATTGCATGTGTTGCTCCTGCCTTTCATTTAGAAATTCTAGTGAAATGTCCAATGTAATGCTATTTACAATCTGACCTTCTAGTATGTTCTATTGTGCAATATGATACTCAATTAACTGTTTGTTATTGTGATGATCATTTAGTTGTTTGTTTCATTTGTTGTGGTGATCATTTAACTATTTAGTTCAATTCTGCAATGTGATGTTCGATTGTTGTTGGTACAATTTTGTATTATTATGCATGTGAGAAATAAATCGAATTTGGATCTACTAATTAAATACATGTGAAACATATACAATTGCTATATTTCCTAGTTCTTAGCACGCTTGGTTTAGATAACTGGCTTTTCCATGTGGCTCGAATTAATCTATTGGATCTGCAATGTGTTTATTTTTCATTAACATATTTCACTAATAGTATGCCAAATATCACTTATAACCTGATCAATCTCTATCTTAAATATGTTGCAGGGGGAAACAATGGGAGACACTGAAGTTTACCATCGAGGTTTGCACATCCATGGTCCTTTGGCTAATTGCACATTATTGTGGAATTGCAGGAAACATTCTAATATTTATGTTTTTAATAATTTGTTCTTGCACATGTAGGTCCTGCTAAGTGGTTTAAACCCACTGTTCGACCCTTTTTGCATGTGGGGAAATGAGGTGTCCATGAATATCTGTCAAATCAAGAAATTAGAAAGATTGTTAAGATAAAGAAACTAGCAACGAAAAACAACAAGATATTTGTTTGTACAATGAAGAAGTCATCAGTCAACTACAGGATGGTACTATCTCTTTCACCTTGTCCTTTTCCCTTTGCGGCATTTCAAATTTAGAAAAGATATTTATGCATATGTTTGTTTTCAGTCCTTTTCAAGGCAGTTCATCGATGATTACGTCTCAAACCACATGTATGGTAAAGAGGCAAGGAAGATATTAATACAGCACTCACGGTATAATCTTGAAGTCTTCCTCAAGAGGACGAAGGATGGGTGGGCAATCATCCATAGGCACTGGCCTAAAGTTGTAAGGAGCTTCAACATCATTGAAGGCTCAATATTCGCCTTCTGCTTCAACAGTTTTCTAGACGAGACTCATCTGCCTATTTACCGTCTATGATGCTACTTTTCAAAGGTTTTAGACGTTGCATTTGAAACTTTGTCATGTAGTGTAATTGGGTAGCTAGGTAGTATATGCCTATATGATGTTGTACCTCTGATGTAATTCAATTACAAAATCCTGGTTGTTGTATGAAATCCTGGTTGCCGTAATATGAATATGAAATATATTGTGTGCTTGATATGAAATGTCAATTTGATTACTAAATGGATTATAAATAATAGACAAATAAGGCTGATTATTGGGGTTTCCTATTGCAGAAGGTTTCTCAGACAACACCGTGGCCGATGACCTCAACAAACCTACACGGTTTCTAGAAAGTTGGCGTGTTGGATCAGTGAACAATCACACATGACTTCCGGTCGACAACTGTGTGCGTTAGGCTACCCTATCACAAATGTTTTCACATAACAAGTGTCTGTGATTGACAGCCCTATGCCAAACAGTTTCTTCTAGGCATCGTTAGTGATGTATTGAATAACGAAACCGACAGAATTATAACTATCGTGTGTGATGGCCACCCCTATTACAGATGATGTTATGCAAAAAATTGTGTGTGATGCACAATACGAACGGAAATGTGTCTTTGGGATTCCCTGTGTGGGATGCTACGCACATGTCACACAACTTCTGCAATATGTCTGTTTGTGATGGAGCTCCCAATCGCACACGCTCTATTTTTGCCTAGCATGTGTGACTGGATGGAGGCATCGCCGATGATTTATCTGTGTCGTGTGGGATAGGCCTCCCCTATCGCCCACACGGGCAAGGTGACGGTTTAAAACTATGTCGCGGAAAGAGGGTAAAAACCGTTTGTATAGGATGTGGCTGCACTAGTGCTACGCCGAGATTGTTGCGGAAAATACGAGAATTATGGAAGAGGACTATGAAAAGTTCAAGGCGACTTGCGATGAAGAAACTGCCAAGGCCAGATTGGAGAGAGGCAAGCAGCTTCAGCAAAGAACATGGGGAACCACCACCTCGAAAGTCGTGGTTACACGGGCAAGAGGCATGTGTGGGCTAAGGAGGACGCGGAACGTGAACTTCTGGGGCTCCCAGACCCCTTGGTTGAGTTCCTCGACCAGCAGGAGCGTGACTTCATGAGGGCCCGGTTCTCGTGGGACCCCAAAAAAAGGTTTTTTTCATGGACGGGCCGACGAGGGAATTCATGAGAATACTGGTAATTATCATTTTACCACCTTATATTTGCTTTTGATCAAGTCGACTACGTTCTAGTCACATTCGTAAACGATTCACACTCATTTTGCAGAGAGAGCAACACAAGCTTGCAGCCGAAAGCGACTCGTCAACTCAGTCGACCAGTCGTCAGCGAGGTACAAGTGGGACACCCCTTTCAACCAGGCCATGAACGTAATGATGGGACACTCGGTGGACCAGTGGTGGCGGAATGGACGTGTGCACAACACTGGAGACAGCGCCACTTGGAAGTACTACTATAACGAGGACCCCAAGGCCAAAAGGAAGAGAAAGAAGTTCAGTCAAGTGACTATCGACGAGAAGGTGGTGCGGGCGATCGAGAAAACCAAAGCTGATACCAAACTTGAGGCAATCTGGGAAGCGGTAGCTGCTTGCAGAACTGATATGGGAGCTGCGTTTACAAGTTTGATTCCTACTATGCTCGGCTGGGTGCAACAAAATCCAAATGAGCCCCCAACTGATTTTCCCGTGCCGAGCTTCACCGGGAGCAACTCGATGAACACCGCACCTGCACCCGTACCTGCTATGGCAACCGCACCCCCACCTAATCCCGCACCTGCTCCCACACCCTCTCATAGTAGCCTGTGCTCCATCTCTGGCTTGAATGTCGGCCGTCGACATTGGCTGAGCTCGATGCCCTCACGGTAAATATGCGTCACACCCTCATCAACATAACTAATCTTCAGTTCACGTTTCCTTTCGGATCTCTAACGCCGCACACATGTCTTCGTAGGCCGACTTCACTCCGTGCACCCTCTACCACATGAACGGCGGGTTAGTGGATGTGGGGAAGGGTATTGTACTGAAGCCTAAGGATCGCTTGTTCCACCACCTGCAAATGCCCGATAACGCCTTAAGGGTCTCCATGGCGAGTGTGAAAGCGGGCTACAAAAGTTTTCCTCCTCCCATACAAACCGGTGGAGAGGACGACGAGACCTCGACGCGACTTGGACAATGCAAAAATTCGGCGATCATGTGGCCGAAGAACATTCTTCGTGTGGAAGTGGCCGGGAGCACTCCAACGGGACCTCACCAAGGTATGACCATAACCCCACCTACACAATTACCACCATCTGTGGTGCTGGGTGAGAGCGAGCAACACGAAGAAGGGGGTCCAACCGTTCCAGTGGATAATGACGTCGCCCCCATGGACGAGGAAGTTGATCATGACATGGAGGACGATGACCCTCTCCGGTAGCTCAATGCCGACTATGATGACAAAGTAATGATGATTCAGCCATATGAACATGAGCGTCAAGATGAGATGCATGATATACCAGAGCCGGAATGTCCTCGGGAGTGCAAGAAGTCTTTGTTCATGCAATCTTCGTAGGACATGCCTTCATATGCCACCTCAACCCAAGGTCAACTAAGTCAGTGTCGTGCAATGCTGATCCCGACAACACTAGGGGCGGGGGTTAGGCGGGGTCTGACAGACCCACCAGCACCTGAGCCCACCAAGAAGAAGTAGAGGAAGAGACCGGTCAAGAAAGGCTATGCTGCCGTCAAAGCTGCCAAAGTTGCTTCTAACAGCCAGCCGCCTCCGCAGACCCGGGTTGTGGATAGTGTACCGATGCTAGACGCGTCGTTATTCCATGTCGTGGGAAAGCCAATGGTACCGGCGGGTGGGTTAGCCGCCATAACAGGGTATCTCAGGAGACTGTGTGGCCATGTGAAAGTGCGTTATATCGACTAGAGGGGGTGAATAGGTGATTTTTTTACAAATTCATCACAGAGGAATTTCACCTTGAGGAATTTGAAATGTGATGAACTACTAGCAACGGAATAAGTACTCAAGTGCATGTGAAACAGAGCAAGAGCATAGTCATCATGATGAAATAGAACATGCACAGATTACAAGAAGTGTGATATAGGATAAGCAGGTGAAGAACAAGGTGACTGGAGAATTTGAGATGAGTAAATTGAGAAAGTCTTCAGTCAAATTCTTCAAACAGTAACGATCAATTTCATCAACAGGTATACAAGGAAATAGAAGGGTTGATGAAATGGAACCAGGTAGCTCGGTGAAGACAATGATTTGATGACCCAGTTCCAACTGCTGTGACAGTCGTACGTCTGGTTTGGAGCGGCTTGGTATTTAAACCAAAGGACACACAGTCCCAGGACACACAATCCTTACCGTATTCTCCTTGAGCTAAGGTCACACAGTCCTCGCTCAACAGTCGTGGTAAGTCTTCAGGGTAGACTTCCAAAACCCTCACAAACAGGTCACCCGACGATCCACAATTTACTATTGGATGCTCTAGACCGTGACGCGCTAACCGTCTGGAAGATGCACAGTCTTCAAAGGTAAAAGGCGTCGGTTCCACACAGGAACAATATCTTCAGTGATGCTCAATCACTTTGGGTTTGGTGGTTTGGTTTTGGGGTTTTTCCTCACTGATGATTTTCTCTCAAAGTCCTCGGAGGATGGGTTGCTCTCAAATGACAAGTGTCAAGTTCTCTCTCGGAGCAGCCAACTCACTAGTTGTTGTGAGGGGCGGCTATTTATAGCCAGGGTGCAACCTGACATGATAAGACATAAATACCCCCAATGATATGACCGTTATGTGGATAAGATGATTGGGGACAGCTGGCGCTAAGCACAGCAACGGTCGGAATTTGAACTGTCAAATTCCTCAGGGCTTATCATATTCCTCATTGTAGGCAATTCGCACTGGCGAAATCCTAACTCCTCGGTCAGACCAATTTCCTCAGAGACCAGAAGAACATCATCTCTGTCACTGAAGAACTTGACTGAACCGTAAGAGATTTCCAAAGGCTTCACTCGAAGGATTGGGTAGGTTGAGGTTTTTGAGTTGAGCATCAGTTTGAAATTTTCCTTAGTATTACCTCGGCCCCCTTTAACAGTACGGTGTTTCCTATGACTCAAAGAAAGGAAAGGAAACTATGAAAACAAAAGTCTTCACGCTTCATAGTCCTCGTTAATATCTTCAAGGTCACATCGAATTCTTTAGCTTCAACGTCTTCAGGGAATACCAAAGTCTTCAGCTGAAGACATTCATTTTAGGGGTCGATAATCTCCGAATATATGTAACTCCTCATCGACTTATAGAACCTGTGTATACTCACAAACACATTAGTTCCTTAACCTATAAGTCTTCAATACACCAAAATCACTAAGGGGCACTAGATGCACTAACAATCTCCCCCTTTTTGGTGATTGATGACAAATAGGTCAAGTTTTCAACGGGGATAAACATATGAAATGTAAGTACTGTGTTTGAGGAATTTGATTGCAAGATATAGAAGAACTCCCCGTGAAGATGTGCATATTTGAGGAATTTGCTTTGGACTGGAAATGCACATGGCAGGTTGAAAACATGGAGAACTCCCCCTATATCTTGTAATTCATACACGCATTTAAAAATATAACATGAGGAACTGAAATGCATGATGAAAAATGGTGTCTGATGAAATTCAGCATGCATGCACTAAGGTACTTGAGGAAATAGGCATGCGGAAAGCAGTTCAGAAGAGTCAGACCACCATCGGACTTAAGTTTACAACTCAATCAACAAAAGCTTCAGAAGAGCGAGAGTTGTAACTTAAACAAAAACAGCCCATATATAGAGACCCGCCTGAAGATTAACCCAAATTTCTCCCCCTTTGTCATCGGAGACCAAAAAAGGGACGAAAAATGAGGACTAACGCCTCTGAAGAATTTCATCTTGAAGGTGGTGGAGGAGCGCCAACGTTGTCGGGGTCGTTTGTTGATGCAGGGCCCGCAGCAGTGTCGTCAATGTCCTTAGCTTCATCTGTCTCGCGCGATGAAAAATATGAGCTTGTAACCAGCTGAGGAACTTGAAGCTTCTTGAATTTCTTCTGAGGAGGGCGAGCCCAGTCAAGGTTCTGCTCAAGGTCCATCTCCTTGAGTTCTTCTAGAGTCTTGAGGTGAGACAAAATGGCCCAAGGGCGGTTGAAGACTTCATGAAGATAGTATTTGTTCTTCCTCACAGAGTTGTGCGTGACAGTCATATCCCAAAGAAGTGAACCAAACTGACGCTTGACCCACTTGTGATTGCGATCAACCTTCTGATGAAGACTTATAAGAAGCTCGCGGTCGGTCGTCACACGAGGGGCAGAGGCTTGAGGAATATGAGCTGAAGGCTTTGCAGCAGTGTCTCGGCTGGCAGTGTCATCATTGGTGGAGTAAGAGGCAGGCTGGCGAATCAGGCCATCCAATGGACGATTTCCTTCATCAATGATAGGATCTTTGCCTTTTCCCTCAGATGAGGAAATCTGCCTCTTGATGACTTCAAGAGGGGGCAAATAACTGAGATGATTGATGAAGTCTGCCTCATAAGCAATTGGAGTCCTTTTTCTGATGAACTTCATAATCCAAGGAGCATAAGGATTCAGTTCAAATGGTGACATTGCAATATTGTCCAAAGTCCTCATGAAGAAGTCATGGTAGTTGATAGGAATACCATGGATGAGATTGAACAACACATTCTTCATTATGCCCATAACTTCTTCTTCTTCTTCAGAATTGTGGCCTTTCATAGGACAGAGAGTTTTCCTCGGAATCCTGAAGAGTGTCCTGGGCACATAAAGCAAATCCTTCACAAGGAAGGTTGTTCGAGGAGCTTGGCCAGGTTTCATAGGCTTCATCAGCACTTGCATCAGATGATTTGGTATTTCAGGTTCATCGTAGATCATCCTTGCATCAGGGGAAGGAGGACTGACTGGAAGGTCTCGGAGCAATTCAGTGGCTGGTGCTGTGAGATGAGTATTTTCAGTCATCCAGTCAAGAACCCATGTGTTGATGTCTTCAGCATTTCCTGAGATGTGCAGAGTAGCATAGAACTGAAGAATAAGCTCTTCATTCCAATCGCAGATTTCACAACAAAGTGGAAGAAGGCCTGCATCATGAAGAACAGCCAGCACAGGGGAAAAGCATGGAAGGGACTCCATGTCCACATGAGGAATATGCCTATGCTCAAAGACTTT
Source organism: Elymus sibiricus (assembly GCA_039707655.1). Taxonomy (NCBI): domain Eukaryota; kingdom Viridiplantae; phylum Streptophyta; class Magnoliopsida; order Poales; family Poaceae; genus Elymus; species Elymus sibiricus. Next base: position 105,440,805 of record CM077667.1, on the reverse strand, counting down.
CTCCTTATCAAATAAGACTGATGCATAGAAGTTCATCTGAGCATGAGTCCCAAACCTCTGATGTCTGATTCTTGGCTTGTCATAAGGATTTTCTGCTGTGAAGAAATGATGCTCAGCAAAGAATCTGTCCTTGTTGAATTTGACATTCTTTGAGTAAGGAGTTCTTGGCTTAGGCTGAATATGCACGGCAGTGGGTTTGAACACCTCTGTTGACACAATAGCAGTTTCTTCAGCCTGAGGAATGTGAGCCACAATCTCATGAGAGGATTTTAGAACTTCCTCAATAGGTCTTTCTTAAGCTCATGCAGCTTGAAGTTCTTCATTTTCAGCCTTTTCTTCAGATCCTGTCACAATTTCTTCAGTCTGGGCTGGGGACTGAGGAATCTGAGTTAGGGGTGCGGCCATTGGCGAATTTGGGTGTTGAGTTTCCCAGTATTCATCATTGATCAATGGCGTTGTGTTGCCAATGTCCACATCTTCTTCAATTTCTTCAACTCCAGCCTCTTCAGTAGTGAGCTGAGGCTGGGGCGATGATATCGGAGGAGTTGAAGCAATGTCTTCAACAACAATTTCTTCATCCATCTGCTCTGTGGAAGCAGCAGCGTGGGTTTCTTTAGAGTCATCATTTGGTAGGACGTAGTCCACACCAAATGGTACAACTGCATATGATGGCATTGAGGAAATGGGAGCATCATCAATTGGCTCAGTTGAGGAACTACGCAAAGTCTTCATCCGTTTGGGTTCTGAGGACTTTGGTGGAGTTGATGCTTTTATTTTCTTGGCAGCCTCCTTTTCAGCAGCCTTAGTCTTCTTCGCTTCTGATGCAGAAGGAAGTGTGAGTTTCTTCATCTTTGAGGATTTTGCAATCCTGGCTGATGAGGAAGGTGGTGCAGTTTCTTCAGGTACAACTGATGTAGTTGCCCTTTCAGGTTCTTCAGGCGCAACATTAGAAGTTGCCCTGGCACAGTCTTCAGGCACTGGAGTGAAGTCATCAGCCCTGGCACATTCATCAGTAGGCTGAGTAGATGATCCAGCCTGAGAAATTTGAGCAGCTGAACTGGCAGCAAACCTTGTGTTGTGGTCCTTGACTACAGCTTGAGCTGCCTTGACAAACCTCACTTTTGTGCCTTTCCATTCGGCATCATATCACTCTTGTTCTTCAGTGAGGCACCTGATTTCAGATTGAACAGTGACGAGCTGGTTGGGAGTTGGGTTCATCACATTGTTCTTCAGGAACTTTTCTTTCCTGGTCCTGCTCCTTTTGGCTCTCTGAGCTTGTTCCCTCTTCCATTTTTCCTCAGCAATGAAGTGTGTGAGGGCATGACTTACACCAGGGGGTAGGTTTAGTGAGGAAAGTGGGATGTTGGGATCCTCATGCCAGATGTCGATGAATTAAGTATCAGCTTTGGATCCAACATGAGAGGAACAGAGCTGCCCTTAGCAATTGCTGCCCTTTGTTGTCTGTCGTTGATGAGATCTGCAAGTTCTTCATCATCAGCTTCATCATCCTCAGATCCTGAGGGGATATGAACAACAACTTGCCTGTCTTGAGGACTTGGTCGTTGACCTCGTCCAGCAGTTCTCTTAATCTTTAGCAGAGTTGGGCTGGTTGAGGAAGTTGGTTTAGTAGTGGAGGATGAAGATTTAGCTGAGGCAATTTCAAAGCCCTCAGTTCTCTGACACGTGGCAAGATGCACTGGGGTTAAGGATTTTGCAGCCGCAGCTGAGGACTGTGCAGCCACAGTGGCCTTCGAAGAAGAGCCTTGAGGAATTTGTACGCCTAAGGAACTTGGCCTTGAGGACTTTGGCTTGTGGGCAGATTTCTTGGGCATAGATTTCTTTGCCACAGTTTCATCAGCAGATGCAGCAGCTGCAGCAGCAGCAGAGTCCTCATTGAATTTCTTCACTACCTCTTTGGCAGCCCTCTGAAGCTTTCTCTGGTGTTTTGCCCATTCTTCAAGAAAGTCCTCACCACATGCAATGCTGGTAGGATCAATTTCTTGATTTGCAGCAGGAGGAGCTCTTTTGCACGGTGGTTTTATGGCGAATTTCCTCATGTACTTATCCGTGACATAGCGATATTCCTTCCACTCATGTACCCACCTCCTCTCAATCTTCTGTATTCTGATTTTTCTTTGTTCTTTTGTTTCCTTCCCATGAATTGCTTCATCAGGAGTGCAATACCCAGCATAGAGTTCATCAAGGATCTCGAAAGCAGTGTGACTTTCTCTCTTCTTACCTCCTTTCCGAGGCTTTCTTTCATCAGACATTTTCTTCTTCTGAGGAATCTGAACTCTTGAAGATTCTGAGGAAGTATGCAATTTTTCTTCAAGGTATGCTGCAAATGAGTTAAGTTGATGAGAACCTAGTGATTCATCAGCAAACATTTTGTACCTGTGAACAAAGTATAGGTGCGAAGAATTTGAAGAGGTCATATGCGTTCTCAGAAATTTTTCAAAATAAATCAAGTTGAGGTTTTGACCATGGATGGCTTGAAGAATTTCACTAAGTGTTCTTGTCTTAGGTTCCAGAGTTGTGCAGATTTGAGGATCCACACAATTGAGGAATCTTGAAGAAAATCATAACTTAGAGAAATACATCAAGGGAATGAAATATATGAGGTGTTTGTGTAGATAATACTTGAAGAATAAACACCTTTTGAGGATTTTGTGAAAATCATGAGGATGAAAGTAGGGCAGTAAAATTAGATTTTATTTACCCTGATGAAGAACACGACGAACAGAGAAGTGAACTTGAAGGAGTTCGCCAGTTCAGATCTCCCACGCCCTAGCTTGGCAGAGGGAGACAGCTACAACGGCGGCGGGGTGAAGACTTCCGCGGTCGATGTGAGTATGATGACGGCGAGGTCGAGGCAGTGAAGCTCTTCCTCTCCGGCGACGATGATTTTAGCGGCGGCGCTAGGTCTTGAGCTCGGGAGAGATGAAAGTGAGGAGTAACTCGAGCTAGGGGAAGGGGAGGGGTATTTATAGCAGCAGTAAAACTAACTGGCCCGGAGATTTTGGACCAGATTACCCCTAACCCTTGCTCTCTACGTGACATGTGTCACCCACGATCTGAGAAGTGGAGATAGTGGGGGGGTCGTGGCTTATCCAGTCATGGGAATAGGAGTCGGTTTGAGCGGCAACCGCCAAAAAATGAAAGTGAAAATTTTAGAGTTTCCGTTCGCAAATTCTTCAGCTGACAAGGACTCAGTGAAGACTTTGAACGTGTTTCAAAGTAGAATGCATATGAAGAATTTGTGAACAGACTAGGTTGAGTTTAGCACAGAGGGGGAACGGGTCCGATCACATTCACTTAGATGAAAATCAACTTGAAGAATTAGCAATAAGTGAATGTTGTTGAGGACTTTGAATATATATATATATATATATATATATATATATATATATATATATATATATATATATATATATATATATATATATAGTCAATGAAGAACACCAGTTGCAAAGTTTGAAGAATTTGAAAATCTGAGGAATTCGCAAACTTGAGGAATTTGAAAAATTGAGGAATTTGCAAATTGACAAAAAACTCAACTTTGAAAAATTTCAACTGTGGTTGGTGGCGTGACCCACCGTATAAGAATGATGATTTCAGACACCACGTACAATTGTCGTAGGGTTCTGTGAATCAAATTCTTCACACTTAGAGGATTATTTTTCATTGATTGAAGAAAAACGTTAATTCGTGAGTTGCACATCTAAGTCATCAATTTTGCGTAACTGTTAGGATGTGTGTCTTTTCAAAGAACATTCGAAGATTCTAAGATATTTAGCTCACACCGCAACTTGCAAAATCTCTTTTCATCCAAGGGCTTAGTGAAGATATCAGCTAGTTGTTCTTCAGTGTCCACGTGGTCGATGGAGATGTCGCCCTTGAGTACATGATCTCGAAGAAAATGATGACGAATCTGGATGTGCTTGGTCTTGGAATGCTGAACTGGGTTGTAAGCAATCTTGATGGTGCTCTCGTTGTCGCAGTAGAGATGTACATTCTTCACTTTGATGCCATAGTCCTTGAGGGTTTGCTTCATCCACAGCAGCTGAGCGCAACAGGAACCAGCAGCAATGTATTCTGCTTCAGCAGTAGATAATGACACGCAGTTCTGCTTCTTTGAGGACCAACAGACTAAGGATCATTCGACAAAATGACATGTGCCTGAGGTTGACTTGCGATCCACACGATCTCCAGCATAGTCAGCATCTAAGTATCCGACGAGGTGAAGATTTGAGCCCTTGGGATACTATAATCCAAGCATTGGTGTGTGAGCTAAGTATCAAAGAATATGTTTCATAGCCTTATGGTGTGAATCCTTCGGTGTTGCTTGGAATCGGGCACACATGCAAACACTAAACATAATATCTGGCCTAGATGCACATAGATACAATAAAGAGCCAATCATGGAGCTATATACCTTCTGATCGAAATTTTTACCATTTTCGTCAGTGCAGAGGTGGCCTTTTGAAGGCATTGGAGTTTTGGTGCCTTTGCAGTCTTGCATGTTGAATTTCCTCAAAACATCCTTGAGGTATTTCTCTTGAGAGATGAAGATGCCATTGTGTTGCTGACGAATTTGAAGACCTAAGAAGAATTTCAATTCCCCCATCATAGACATTTGATATTCTTCACTCATCATATAGGCAAATTCATCACTGTAACGTTTGTCAGTACAGCCAAAGATAATATCGTCTACATATATTTGGCACACGAATAATTCATTATCATAGGAATTTGTGAAAAGAGTTGGGTCGAGTGAACCGGGTTTGAAGCCTTTCTTCATGAGGAATTCCTTCAGAGTGTCATACCACGCCCGAGGGGCCTGCTTGAGGCCATAAAGGGCCTTGTTGAGTCTGAAGACTTTGTTAGGATGCTTAGGGTCTTCAAAACCTGGGGGTTGAGCAACATATATTTCTTCCTCAAGCTTACCATTGAGGAATGCACTTTTCACATCCATTTGATATAAGATGATATCATGATGGTTAGCATAAGCAAGCAATATGCGAATAGCTTCAAGTCTAGCAACAGGTGAAAAGGTTTCATCAAAGTCAATTCCCTCAACCTGTGTGTAGCCTTGAGCTACAAGACGAGCCTCACCACTAGGCCATTTTTGTCTTGCTTGTTGTGGTAGATCCACTTGGTACCTATGATGTTATGCTTGCGAGGATCTGGCCGCTTGACGAGTTCCCATACGTTGTTGAGCGTGAATTGATGCAATTCCTCTTGCATAGCTTGAATCCACTCAGGCTCCATGAATGCTTCATCAACCTTGGTGGGCTCTATGATAGAGACAAAAGCAAAATGCCCACAAAAGTTAGACAAATGTGAATCTTTTGAGCGAGCGAGGGGACCTGGTGCATTGATGTCGTTGAGGATTTTGTCAATCTGCACTTCATTTGCCACTCTTGGATTAGCAGTTTGACGAGGCTGAGGATTTTCTTCAGCACAATTTTCTTCAGGTGTATCAGCATGAATGTCTTCATTGGTTGGGATGACTTCCTCAATAGGTTGAGGTTCTTCAGTGGGTATGATATCTTCAGTTGCCTTCAACTTAATGGATTCCTCAGGAGACATTTCATCTAGCACAGGAGGCAGGTGCTCTCTTTGCTAGTTTCATCGAACCGCACGTCTACAGTTTCAACAACCTTGTTGTGATAGGTGTTGAAGACTTTGTAGGTGTGCGAGTCCTTTCCATAACCAAGCATGAAACCTTCATGTGCTTTCGGTGCAAATTTAGAATTGTGGTGAGGATCTCTAATCCAGCATTTTGGACCGAAGACTTTGAAATAACTCACATTGGGGTTCTTGTCGGTGATGAGTTCATATGAAGTCTTCTTGAAGAATTTGTGAAGATATACCCTGTTGATGATGTGGCAAGCAGTATTGATTGCCTCAGGCCAGAAGCGACGAGGAGTCTTGTATTCATCAAGCATAGTGCGAGCCATCTCAACAAGAGTCCTGTTCTTGCGCTCCACGACGCCATTCTACTGAGGAGTATATGGGGCAGATAGCTCATGAGTAATACCAAGTTCATCAAGATATTCATCAAGACCAGTGTTCTTGAACTCAGTCCCATTGTCACTCCTGATGTGCTTGATCTTGACGCCGAAGTTTGTTGAGGCCCTTGAAGCAAATCGTCTGAAGACATCCTGCACCTCAGACTTGTACAGAATAATATGCACCCAAGTGTAGCGAGAGTAGTCAGCAACAATAACAAAGCAATACAAACATGAAGTATTTGTTAGTGTGGCATAATGAGTGGGGCCAAAGAGGTCCATGTGAAGCAATTCAAAGGGTCGAGTAGTGGTCATGATAGTCTTCGATGGATGCTTGGATCTGGTCATCTTTCCAGACTCACAAGCACCACAGAGATGGTCCTTGCGGAATTTGACACCTTCAATGCCTATGACGTGCTTTTTCTTCACAAGCGTGTGCAAGTTCCTCATGCCAGCATGTCCAAGTCGTCGATGCCACAGCCAGCCTTCTGAAGCATTTGCAAGTAGGCACGTGGCAGGCTAAGGACCTATAGAGAAATCAACAATATACAAGTCTCCTCTCCTAAAGCCTTCGAAGACGTTGGATTTGTCAGATTCCATGACAACAACACAACGATATTTTCCAAAGATGACAACCATATCAAGATCGCAAAGCATTGAGACAGACATGAGATTGAATCCAAGGGATTCGACAAGCATCACCTTATCCATGTGTCGGTCCTTCGAGATTGCAACCTTACCTAGGCCTAATACCTTGCTTTTTCCTTTGTCAGCGTAAGTGATATGCTTCAGATGAGATGGGGCAAGTGGTATATTCATCAGTAGATTCTTGTCACCAGTCATGTGATTTGTGCATCCACTGTCAAGGACCCACTCAGTAGCTTTTGGAGTTTCATCCTGCAGATGAATTAGTACAACTTACGAACTCATATGCTTCAGAGTGAAGAATATGACATCAAATTCATCAGACAAAATTTCATCACATAACATAGTAAGTAAAGTAATGTGAGGACGTGAGAAATGAGGAATTCATTTATGCATGATTAGCTTGCATCCTTTCAAGCATTTCCTCAGGTCTCTAGCAAATTCATCAGACGTTCAAGTTTGTCTGGAGACCTGACCCTGCATAAGAGATTAGTTCAATTTCTTCACCACCCACATCTGGAGGGGTGGCAAAGAGTTCATCTTTCTGCGAGCTCCATATGAGAAGGGAGGCATTGAAGCTAGTGCACTTCGTTTCACAGGAGAGGGGTTAGAGTACTCATAATAATAAGCAGAGAAATTCGTCGAGGACTTATGAACATAATGATTTGAAGAATAATGCACATATTCAGAACTTTTAGATTTTCCCTGCGAAACAGATGCATTAGCACGAGAATGATACTTTTGACCATTTGAGGAATTTGGTCCAAGTGAAGACTTTGGTCCATATGAGGAATTTGATCTGGGGTTCCTTTTCTTCATAGGTGGTGTCATGAGGACATTCACCTGAATATTTTCCAAGCAGCTCTTGGGAACCCAGATTTTCCTCATAGGAGAACCGTTCCTGCAGTTAGTTCCAACAAATTTGGCAAATACTTCACCATCTAATTTTTGAAGAATTTGTAGTTGGAGTCAAATGACTCATCAGAGGAATATGAAGTTTCACAAGTAAAACCAGATAAAGTGGATGGATCTACATGAGGTCCTTTTGCAGCAACCCATGAGGTTTTGGGGTACTGCTCAGGTTTCCAGTAGGATCTATCAGCATTGAGTTTCCTCTCAAATGCAATACCCTCTTTCCTAGGGTTCCTGTTAAGAATCTGCTTTTTGAGCACATCGCAAAGGGTTTGATGCCCTTTGAGACTTTTGTATATGCCTGTCACATACAATTCCTTCAACCCTGCATTTTCGTCAGTGATACTTGTGGTATCCTCAGATGAGGAATTTGTGACCACAGAGAATTTGCAGCAATAGAAGCATTTGAACATTCAGGTGAAGAATTAGCAGTTTCACGTTCGATGCATTTCAAGCAAGGTGGTTGAGCCAGTAAGGAATCGTTTCCCTTCGAAGATCCTCATGAAACACTCTTAGTTTCTCAAGATCTTGCTTTCTTTGAAGAAATTCATAAGAAAGCTTCTCATGATCGACTAAGAGAGCATTATGATGACTATGAAGGTTATCAAACCTTGACTGGAGACTTTTGAGATCATCAGTCAGAATTTGAGCCCGATCCACTTCCTCGTTCAACAGATCATCGCTTTTGTCTAGCAGTTTCTGAAGCTTTTCAAGTGCACTTTGTTGCTTAGTGGCAATGTTAGCAAGTTTGGAATAGCTAGGTTTCACATATTCATCAGATTCACCTTCACTTGTTTCAGAGGAGGAATGATGCTTGTGTACCTTGGAACCTTTTTCCATAAGACACAGAGATGAAGAAGATGAACCAGGATCCGTTTCCTGGGTTTTGAGGAATTTCTTGTGTTCGATGAACATGGAGTCATGACGAGTACGATAGCCTTCATTGATGTCCGAGATCCTATCCCAGATAAGCTTCGCGTTTTGGAGATGACAGATGCCCTTGAACATGACGCTTGATAGGCTTGAGCAGATGATATTCCTCGCTTGAGCATCAAGTTGAGTGTACTTATGAATGTCCTCAGCATTTGCCATCTTGCAGAGGTCAGTCAGTCCTAATTCTGTAACAGTCCATAACTCGTTGTTCATTGATATGAGATGCTTCTTCATCAGGACTTTCCACCTAGGGTATTCAGTGTCATCAAGGTTGGGGCACTCTGTGGATGCCTTAATGCCTTTTGTCATGAAGCAATAGGTGGGAGCATAGTCATTGTTGCTGACGTCAGAGTTGTTGGAGTAGTCATTTTCTTCATCGTTGAAGATGGACTTGCTGACGAAAGCAGTAGCAAGTGCAAGGCTAGCAACACCAGATTCCGATTCCACTTCAGATTCTTCCTCTTCTTCATATTCTTCAGATTCTTCTTCAGAATCCATTTCCTTGCCAATGAAAGCCCGAGCCTTTCTGGAACCATTCTTCTTGTGCGATGAGGAGTTTGAAGATTTCTTCTTTTTCTTCGAGTCATCAGAACTGGTGTCCTTGTATTTCTTCTTATTTGATTCTTTTTCCCAGAGAGGACAGTCAGATATAAAGTGACCAGATTTCTTGCATTTATGGCAAGTTCTCTTCTTGTAGTCGCTTGATGAGGAATCTGATTTCTTCAGGCCACTTTTTGATGACTTTCCAAACCGGCCTTTCCTTGAGAACTTCTGGAATTTCCTCACGAGCATTGCCAGCTCCTGACTTAGTTCTTCAGGATCACCAAGGCTACTGCTAGATTCTTCGCCTTCGGATGAGGAAATTTCCTTAGCCTTCAGCACACGAGATCTTCCATAGCTTGGCCCGTAGAGGTCTCTCTTCTCAGCTTGTTGGAATTCATGAGTATTGAGTCTCTCAAGTATATCAGCAGGATCAAGTGACTTGTAGTCTCCACGCTCTTGAATCATCAAATCCAGTGTATCGAATGAGGAATCAAGAGATCTCAGCAGTTACTTCATCACCTCGTGGTCGGTGATGTCAGTAGCACCAAGTGCTTGAAGCTCGTTGGAGATATCAGTGAGACGATCAAAAGTTTGCTGAACATTCTCATTGCCGAGTCTTCTGAAGCGGTTGAAGAGATTGCGAAGAACATCAACTCGGGAGTCACGTTGAGTGGAAACACCTTCGTTGACTTTGGACAACCTATCCCAGATAAGCTTAGCAGACTCCAAATCACTCACTCTGTCATACTGACCTTTGTTCAGATGGCCACAAATGATATTCTTCGCTTGAGAATCGAGTTGCTTGAATCTCTTCACATCAGCAGCGTTGACAGTGGGAGTAACAGAGGGAACACCATTTTCCACAACGTACCATAGATCGTTATCAATTGCCTCAAGATGCATGCGCATCTTGTTCTTCCAATAGGGGTAGTCCATCCCATCGAAGGTAGGACATCCCGCGGAAACCTTGATCATACCTGCAGTCGACATAACTAGAACTCCAGGTGGTTAAACCAAAATCACATATAACAAGGGAGTACCTTGCTCTGATACCAATTGAAAGTGCGTTATATCGACTAGAGGGGGGTGAATAGGCAATTTTTTACAAATTCATCACAGAGGAATTTCACCTTGAGGAATTTGAAATATGATGAACTACTAGCAGCGGAATAAGTACTCCAGTGCATGTGAAACAAAGCAAGAGCATAGTCATCATGATAAAATAGAACATGCACAGATTACAAGAAGCATGATATAGGATAAGAAGGTGAAGAACAAGGTGACTGAAGAATTTGAGATGAGGAAATTGAGAAAGTCTTCAGTCAAATTCTTCAAACAGTAACGATCAATTTCATCAACAGGTATACAAGGAAATAGAAGGGTTGAGGAAATGGAACCAGGTAGCTTGGTGAAGACAATGATTTGATGACCCAGTTCCAACTGTTGTGACAGTCGTACGTCTGGTTTGGAGCGGCTTGGTATTTAAACCAAAGGACACACGGTCCCAGGACACACAGTCCTTACCGTATTCTCCTTGAGCTAATGTCACACAGTCCTCGCTCAACACTCGTGGTAAGTCTTCAGGGTAGACTTCCAAAACCCTCACAAACAGGTCACCCGACGATCCACAATTTACTGTTGGATGCTCTAGACCATGACGCGCTAACCGTCTGGAAGATGCACAGTCTTTCAAAGGTAAAAAGCATCGGTTCCACACAGGAACAATCTCTTCAGTGATGCTCAATCACTTTGGGTTTGGTGGTTTGGTTTTGGGGTTTTTCCTCACTAATGATTTTCTCTCAAAGTCCTCGGAGGATGGGTTGCTCTCAAATGACAAGTGTCAAGTTCTCTCTCAGAGCAGCCAACCCACTAGTGGTTGTGGGGGGTGGCTATTTATAGCCAGGGTGCAACCTAACATGATAAGACATAAATGCCCCCAATGATATGACCGTTGTGGATAAGATGATTGGGGACAGTTGGCGCTAAGCACAGAAACGGTCGGAATTTGAACTGTCAAATTCCTCAGGGCTTATCATATTCCTCACTGTAGGCAATTCGCACTGGCGAAATCCTAACTCCTCAGTCAGACCAATTTCCTCAGAGACCAGAAGAACATCGTCTCTGTCACTGACTTGACTGAACCGTAAGAGATTTCCAAAGGCTTCACTCGAAGGATTGGGTAGGTTGAGGTTTTTGAGTTGAGCACCAGTTTGAAATTTTCCTTAGTATTACCTCGGCCCTCTTTAACAGTACGGTGTTTCCTATGACTCAAAGAAAGGAAATGAAACTACGAAAACAAAAGTCTTCACGCTTCATAGTCCTCGTTAATATCTTCAAGGTCACACCGAATTCTTCAGCTTCAAAGTCTTCAGGGAATACCAAAGTCTTCTCCAAAGTCTTCAGCTGAAGACATTCATTTTTAGGGGTCGATAATCTCCGAATATATCAAACTCCTCATCGACTTATAGAACATGTGTATACTCACACACATTAGTTCCTTAACCTATAAGTCTTCAATACACCAAAATCACTAAGGGGCACTAGATGCACTAACACCATGTGTTGTCGACAGAGATAAGCCTTCTTGCCTCAGATGATCTAGGATACCCGGTTTATACGGTTCATGTGTCGAGCAGTAGTGGCAAGATGTACGTCCAAGCATGCCCCGCGGAACTGTTCTTCCGCCTTTATGCATTGCATATGAACTACATCGTCGGGAGAGAGAAAATCACTGATATTGCGGTCGTGGATCCATACTACATGCATGAGAACTTCTTGGCAATCAACAAAGCCAACCGTGAATATACGAGGTCGTACATCGAAGACTTCTTGGTCATCAATAAGGACAAGAAAACGATTCTCCTACCTTATCATTGCAGGTAAGTCATCCGCACGGATAGCCACTATAACACATACATCCTTCCGTGCATTTCAATCATTACTTTGCACGCATGGAGGCTAACTTGATCATGTATTTATTCTGCGCAGCGAGGGGAGCGCCGTTCGCATCGTTCTTTACCTGTGTTTCTCATGCGCTCTGTATTTGGACCCGTCCAAGAACATACAGAAGAAAGATTTCACACACATACAATGTTCTGGACAATGTTGTCCTGGTCTTCAGCATGCGGGGTGGCTACATCCAAGTCACAAAAAGAAATAAGGGCGGGTTGTGTTTCGGTCATAAGACTGACTTCTGTTGCGTCCAATGACCGACAAGAAGTAATAAGGATGGATTCTACGTCATCCATCACATGCTGGAGTACAGAAGGGATCGACACTCACTTCGCATGACATATCCATCTGATGCCCATATCCAGAGATGGACAGAAGCCTGAGGAACCGTAGCGGATCATCAACTCCGAAATGAGTTCTACCGCATCCATCATGAAATTGTGTCGATCATCATGAAAGACGTCCTCGAAGAGAATGGGATGCTCTACGGCGGCCTAGTATCGCGGGATGATGTTCGAACCGCCTAGCCCTACAGCGTATGAATTTTACGCCTTTCACAAAGCTTGGGTGCATCCTCCCAGATTTGGACAGATCAAACGTGGTCACCGATTGATGATGACAGTGTGTCTGTTTTGTTATTACTTTCTCTACGATGAAAGTTTGAATTTATGTGTACGACAAAACAATTTGATGTAAACGGTGCCGCTCTCTAGTTAGTTAATTAGTTTACTATATGTTGCTTCTATTTGCTAACTCTTTCTCTCTGTGTTCCTCAAGTATATTATGTTGCATATTATCGTTGAAATCGCTTGATGATATACGCATCTCTGACAGGTATACAGATCATTGATGGCGAAAAAGTGGTATGTCGCGTACATAGGGAGGGTTCCGGGAGTGTACGACGAGTGGCCAGAGTGTCAGGCTCAAGTGTACCGTTCCCCGGACGGCAGCCAGAAAGGATTTGATAGCAGAAGAGAAGCGGAAGCTAGTTACTTGAGGTTCACGCTAGCGTGAGAGAGTAATCAGAACCGGCGCCTCAAGAACTACTACATAGTCATGTTTTTGCTCATCGTGATCGCTCTTCTATTCTATGCGATCATATCATAGTTTACATAGATGATGAAACATGAGTATGTGACCATGTAGTTGCATGTATTCGATACTTCTAATAACTCGTATCGCTATTTCAAGACATTTTTTCGACCATGAATGATGATGATGATGATATGATGAGAGACTATGTTGTAGCACGTTGATGATGATGATGATGATGACGATGCCGATGATTAGATATTTTTGTCTCGTATCTTTTCAATGAATATGCATGTTGTTATTGTATAAGAACTATTCAAATACAGCGTTGAAATGTAGAAATAAAAGAAAAACTTAGCGGTGGGGCGGGGCAAACTGTTACCAGCAGCGCGCCTTTACCAGTAGCGCTTATCTGTCACACGCGTTGCAGACAAATAGCGGTAGCGCTTGTTGATCCAGCGCTATTGCTATGTTAGTTTACCTGTAGCGTTGGGCACAAAAAGCGCTACTGCTAAAAATTACCTGTAGCTCCGTAGCAGTAGCGCGGTCACCCGCGCTACCGGTAGGCTAAAAGCAAACGCTACTGGTAAGGTTTTCTCTAGTAGTGCGATCGTGCCCAGTGGGAGGGCCTTGACCAGATGCTCGCCCTGTCGGCCGCCAGCAACGTTGCCATACCGGAGTTGGAGGTCAAGGAGGAGGTGTTGGAGCAGCCCCTAATCGCAGGCGAAAGGTGGACGTGGTCGTCAACGGCGTCGGAGATGGACTCGTGGGTGGGTGACGAGCCATGGTCACCAGTGCCATAGGAGCCGCCGTCGATTTATGGCAGCCGCCGCAGGAGCCGCAATAGCCACATCAGGGGTCGCCCGCCCACCTCTAGCAGCCATCACCGTACGTCGACATCACCATGAACGACAACGACGAGTAGGCAGCGGACGGCCAGCAAGGCGACCACTGCCCTGTCTAGTTATTATGTTTAAAAAAATCATGTTTAGTTTTAATGTGCGACCGTGACTTTCCTGGACTTAATGTTTAAGTTTATCATTTTTACTTATTTCGCAATGTCTTTTTTGCTTAAATTTGAAGTCTAAGAGCATCTTCAGCCACGACTTGCAAATCCCGCCCCTCAAACGCCCGCGGACACGCACGGTCAGTGACCGGGCGTGCCCGTTTTGAACCCCTACTTTTTCATCCGTGCAGCCACATCTCTCATATTTTTCCTCATATGTCCGGTCACTTGCATGTGATTGGTGGAGAAGAAGAGAGAAAAACAAAAAAAATGATTAAAGAAAGAGAAAAGGTGGTCCGGGGTGGGGTCACGTCCTACATGACGGACTGACCGGGCGCGCCCGGACGCGTCCGCGACCCCTCATATCGTCCTCATATTTGAGATGGATATGAGGGGTGCCGGTCAGTCCGGGCGTTTGAGATGGGTATGAGGGGTCCGTCTGGATCGCTTTTTCGTGACAGGTCAGTGACCGGACGGCCTGCCCGGGCGTTTGAAGAGTGTATGAGGGGTCCGGCTGTAGATGCTTTAACCCGCACAAATTGTTGAAATGCATCGGTCAGTTACGCGGATGCGTACGGTCAAAATTGGATATGGACGTCTGTTTTCAGGACCCAAACGGACATAAGCATGACAAAACGACGGTCGGTTTGCTCCGGAGCGGATGGGCCGTAGTTGATTTGATCTTCTCGGCATGGTGGTATGCTCGCGCGATTCAGCTGTTCGATTCCGTGCCTGAACCTTGGCCCGTATGATTAATCTACCAAGGGTTACGCTCTATCCATAAATTCAGGTCGACGTGCATTGCCAATTGCCATGGGAGGAAATATCCGATGCTTGCAGCATCTGAGTGCTCCAACGGTTCAGCGTCTAAAAAGTCGACTACAGGCACTAAAAGAAGTTTAGTATTGAGGGCGCTGGATATTCCCTTATGGTTGCCTATCGTTGACGCTCCTTTCTATTCCCTCCGTTCCTAAATACTCCTATAAATCTTTTTAAAAATTTCACTAGGAGACTACATACGGAACAAAAAGAATGTATCTATACTCTAAAGTATGTTTATATACATCTGTATCTAGTCCTCTAGTCAAACATCTAAAAAGACTTATATTTAGGAACGGAAGGAGTAGAAAAGAAGATAGAGGCGCACAAGTGCTTTCGAAATAATACGCAAAAGCTGAGAATGGACGTTTGGCACTCGACCACCATGGAGGCCTTATTTCGAAAAAAAATGAAAATTCAAACTTTTCGGTTTTAAAAAAATCTGAAAAAAATTATGCAAGTAAACAAGGATGTTATGTGTATGTGTGTAAAATTTCAGGATGAAAAACGTTTAAAAGCGACCTGTACAAAAAAGACAAATTCATGACCTGGAAGGATGAATAGTATCATGTGTTAAAAAGCCCTAGATTTGTCTTTTTTGCACAGTCCTTATTTCAACGTATTTTGCCCTGAAAATTTACACACATGTGTGTTATGGCTTCATGTATATATGTGTGTTTTTTCAGAATTTTTTGAAACTTAGAAAATATGAAATTTGACAAAATTCGAATTTTTCAAGACCGAGCTCCATGGAGCTCGGCCTCCAAAGACAATATTCGGCAAAGGCTCCACTAAATCTATTGGAAATCAAAGAACGGCATGAGAAATGCAGCTATGTGATTATTCTTTCATACATATATATTACTTCCTCCGTTTAGACTTATAGTATTTAGGAATGAAGAAAGTAGATGACTCATTGCGCCAAATGGCGCAAACTCTCATTTCACACCAAGAGTTACTTGAAGTGATTTTGCTTTTTTGGTAAAATAACATAGTTGATAGATTGCAAAATAAGACATGATTACAGGTTTGGTTCTTCTTAGGGGTTTGGTAAAGTTCAATACACAAAAACATAAACTAAACAAAATAGTTCTTCGGCGGGAATAGAAGGCAGTGGTGATCCTCTTTACTGGTTTTGCATGATTTTCTTTGCAAACGTAGTTGTCGATTCGCAGCTTATCACGCCATTGCCATGGTTGTTGTTGTGTGGTGTGCTAAACAATGTCCTCCTTGTAGCTCTTTGTCCTAGATCTTATAAATGGTGTTCCACCAGTTAAATGAAGAAGCAAGTAATGGCGTGGGAGTAGTAGGTTTTATCCTATAAGCTTTTTACCTGGTGTAAGAGCACATTTATCCATGTGTGGTTTTGGTAATTGATGACACTCCTATGGACTAATTGTTGCCTTGAGTTATATTCGAAGGATTTGTCCGTAGGTACTTCTTGAAGTCCATCTGTTGGTGTCAAGGAGTTTATATGGTGACGAAGGTGGTATTCAAGGTTTTATCCAAAGATTGGTCATGTGAGAGTTGATCTTATTGCAAGCATGTCTTGAAGAAGAAGATTGTGTGAGCATTCATGTTTACCTTCAAGACATCATCTTTATGAAGAGAGAAGTTAAGATACAAGGTTGATCAAGACTAAGTCAAAAAGTGAATCAAGTTGATCAACACACAAAGCGTACAAGATGTACCGAGAGGGATCAAGTGATCCCATGGTGTGGTAAGCATTGTCCATTACGCTTTGTGTACTAACCCATGGTCTACGTGATAGTTCTTTGTGGGGTTAGGTATATTTCCATGGGCTTGCATCAAGAGTAAGATCCCATACATCCCATGGAAGATGACATCAAGTGGAGATCGTCATCAAGGTTGCGATGTGCAAGCTCAAGTGAAGCATCACGGAGAGATCATGCTTGAGGCTTGTCGTTCATTGTGGTGACAATGGACTTGTGAAGATGTGCCGAAGAGTGGCTCACCCATAGTGGAGTATGGGGGAGCAATCAACTAGTCTTCATCAAGCCGGCGCAATCAAGAAAGGTGGTCCATCTTGAGGAAGTCAAGATCGTCATCATCTAGCTTAAGTGGACTATGCGCAAGGCAAAGGTTTGCCCTTCATAGGTTTTCTATTTTACCGGTCTCATGGTGATAGTTTGGAGATCGGGTTATAGGATCGATAGCCGTACTATCAAGGGGGGCTCTCAAGTGAGTAGCTTGATCGTGTCATTCGTTGAGAGCTCAAACCATTGCATTCTTGGCATCATCATCTTTCTTGGTTCTTGGTTGGCTTTTCTCTTTGTGGGTTCTTGAGCTTATGGTCAGCTTCATGACAAGCTAAATTCATCGAAAACGGAGTCCATATGCATCTTCTATGATGTTTTCGATGTTGGAGGTTTTACCGGTCTTATCCGAGGAAGGGTTCTCACCATTTTATTATGGGACTTTTCTCATTTGCTTCTTATTGATATTTCTATCAAGATTGTGTTAGCCCATGTCGTTAGCTTTCCAACAAACTTGGTTTCGTTGAATTCGGAGTCCGTTTGCAGAAGTTGTGGCTGTTTTGGTAAAGGCTGCAGCGGTACTACCGCGGATAGAGCGGATGTAATTTTTTACTACCGCGGCTCCTGAGCGGTAGTACCGCTCTGGACCAATATCTCGTGTTTTGTCCTGCGGAGGTAGGCACGGAAGTATTTTTTTAGTACCGCTCGCATGCAGTAGTACCGCTACCCTTTGTGGTAGTACCGTGAGGACGAGCGGTAGTACCGCTCCGGCGGTTCTACTGGCCTTTTGCCTCCTCGCTGTTGTTTTTCAAATGGCTACTACCGCCCTCGCGGTAGTACCGCTCCTTGGAGCGGTAGTACCGCTCTGTGCGGGCTGTGAGCATAACGGTTGGATTTTTTCCCCACCTATAAAAGGGGGTCTTCTTCCCCATTGAACCTTATCTCTTTAGCTCGTGTTCTTCCCCCATTGTTGACCTTCTTCGAGCTTCCTAACTCTCAATCCCTCCAATGATTCTTGCTAGTTCTTGAGGGAAAAGTGAGAGGAGATCTAGATCCACATTTCCACCAATCACTTTCTCCTCTAAGTGAGGGGAACCCCTTGGATCTAGATCTTGGAGTTCTTCGTGTTCTTCTTCGTTCTACCTCTCATTTTCCTCCCTAGCATTAGTTGCTTTGGTGGGATTTGGGAGAGAAGGACTTGGGCACTCCGTGTGCCCTTGCCATTGCATTTGGTGCATAGGTTTGAGTTCTCCACGGTGATACGTGGAAGTGAGAAGTTGAGAAGCTTATTACTCTTGGGTGTTTGAGCACCCTTGAGCTTGTTCCTCTTGGGTGCTTTGGCGCCCTAGACGGTTGGTGGTGCCTCGGAGCTCAATCATTGTGGTGCAAAGCTCCGGGCAAGCTTCGGGGTCTCCAATTAGGTTGTGGAGATTGCCCCGAGCATTTGAGGTCACCTCGGAGCCACAATTCATTGTGGTGAAGCTTCGTGGTGTTGTTGGGAGCCTCCAATTAAGTTGTGGAGTTTGCCCCAACCTTGTTTGTACGGGTTCGGTGACCGCCCTCAAGGGTCCCTTAGTGGAATCACGGCATCTTGCATTGTGCGAGGGCGTGAGGAGATTACGGTGGCCCTAGTGGCTTCTTGGGGAGCATTGTGCCTCCACACCGCTACGAACGGAGATTAGCATCCGCAAGGGTGTGAACTTCGGGATACATCGCCGTCTCCACGTGCCTTGGTTATCTCTTACCCGAGCCCTTTACTTATGCACTTTACTTTGTGATAGCCATATTGTTTCTTGTTATATATCTTGCTATCACTTAGTTGCCTATCTTGCTTAGCATAAGTTGTTGGTGCACATAGGTGAGCCTAGTTGTTTTAGGTTTTGTGCTTGACTAATTAAACGATAGTTTTATTCCGCATTTGTTCAAGCCTAAACCGTAATTATTTTAAAGCGCCTATTCACCCCCCCCCCCCTCTAGGCGACATCCACGTCCTTTCACCTGGGAAACGTCCTTTTGGATAAGCTCATTTGTAAATGGCGCAAGGTCCCAAACTAGACCTGTGGTTATTTGAAAATGGAGGCGTAACATTGTAGAGGATACTTTTAGAATAATTGTGGTTGATTAGTGTTAGGCGTATAAATTATATTTCGAAACATTAGATTCAAACAACTGTAGACACAGGTAACAAAATGGAATTAAGATAGCATGTGATAAGAGGTGAACACACACGAACGCCCTCCCTACGAAGTACGAACCTCAAGAACGGACTCCTTCTCATGTCGCTCCCCTCGCGGGCGACACGGGAGGTCCCAGCCACCACCTCCTCTACCTCCCCAGCACCTTCCCCTCCACCGCTGCCGGTGGTCGGGGCCGGGCAAAGCCAGTGCGTGCGATGGCGCCTCTCCTCCCTCTCCCGGATCCGCGGGCGACGTGGGCGCCCAGATCCGCGACGTACGACCCTCCCGACGACGTGGCCATTCCCCGCGGCGGTGCATGGGCACCCAAATCCATGGGGTGTGGGTCTTCCGGTAGCGTGGCGGCTCCCGACGGTGGAGGGATCGGGCAGTGGCAGGCTTGGGAGACGGCGTGGGCCGCGCTATGGCGGATCTCGTCGCTGCGGTCATTACAGAGGAATCTGGGCCTGGGGTGGCGGTCTCGGTAGGCACGACGACGGCTCCCTAGGCTGGCGGCGCTCGCGGGTGGTGGATGGACGGCATCTTGACCGCGTGGGCGGTGAGTTGCCGGTGGATATACTCCTTGCGGTCTCGGCCGTCGGCATCGGTGCGTTCGCGGGGGCTGATAGAGGTGACAACGGACCGGAAGAAGCTGACACGCTCATCCCGACGGTGGCGACGACCAAGGTCGCCGTTCTCCTCCTTGCAGGCGTCGTCGAGGTCCCTTCCCTCCACCCTGACCCCATGTCTGGTGAAGACCCGAAATCTCCTTAGATTGGACGGCGGTGACGGCATTGCGTGTGTCGTTTCCTTCTTGGCGGCGCCGTCTGGGGCGTCCGGGTGCTCGGTTAGAGCAACTGCATGCAGAGGGGATAAGACCAGTGGCAGCAGGTGGTGTTGACGAAGGAGGATCGGCGTGGCATCTGGCACGTCGACAACGGCGGATCTCCGTGGCATGGAACAGCAAGGTCTCGGCGGTGGGGGCGCGATGATGGACGAGCGCAGGATGGTGGCGTTGTCTGGCGTCGTGGTGGCATCGACGACGGCTAGGCATGACAAGGTTGATGCATCAGTACAGCTCTGAAGATGGATCGGTGGAAAATGGCAGCGGCGGCCTATGAGAGTGCAACGGAGCGGTCCCCAGACCCGGCAATGTGGCTTGGTTGGGGCCATCGGTTTTAGATATTAGGCTATGGTGTGAGGCATGTTTGGTATTCGACTCGGACTATCGACACCCCTTCATTAGGAGTAGCGACACATGTTGCCAAGATGATGGCCTCAGACTTACTGATATATCACTTTATAAGGTCTTTGTGAATAATTAATAAAGCACCTACATGCATCGCCCAGACGCAGGCCAGGGGTCTTCCTCCTTTTTTTAAAAAAAGTGATAAGATAGGATTGAAGGTTTTGTTCTACCTTAGGGATGCGGTAGACTTTAGTGTTCGAAAGTAAAACGAGAAAGACCACAGACAAAGATGTAAAGTGAATAGTTATCTTTATTGATGATGGATTACACATATATATAGCCCCCGAAGGGGTGTGTCCGAAGGGACATGAGGCAACCGCCATTGTCAGGAAAAGCAGGGATTAATAGGACTAATTAAATCCTAACACTCCCCCTAATCCATGCCTTTTAGTGTAAGCATTATCATCTTGAAAACTCCTCCAAAACCCTGTGGGAAAAAGTGAGGATATATGTGTTTGATATGTTGCTAAAACTCCTTCAAACCCAGTGGGAAAATAAGGAGAAAATGATGCAACATATAATGGTTATTGTCTCTTTTAATTCAATACGAGAAAACTCAGAGTTTAGAGGACAGTAAATATGTCGTATACACTTTCCTAAAAACCCCGGTGGGGAAAACAGAAAGTATGACATATGATCTCATGTTGATATTACCTCATTAAAAACCTTTATGAGAACCTGTAAAGTAAATTCATGAAGGGAAAAAGAGTATAATATGATGCATTGAACAGGAACAATTCAGGAAGATACCGCCCCTGATTCTTGCAAATTTCGAAGCCGTCACATACCAATTCCATGAATACATTTCTAGAACATAGAAGTTGGTAGAGACCTCGAACAAATCAGTCGCATGATTTGACTTCCAAGATATGCAATATAGTGATATTCCTTATTATGTAACCTGTTCGCATCCGGGCAACACAAGAAACATTATCGTTGAGATAATGGTTGGTGGATGTAGCCATGAGGTCTGTTTCAAAGACTCTTCATGAGAGGGCTACCACACCTAGTAGTGGCATCTTGGGGAGCATTGTGCCTCCACACCGCTCCGAACGGAGATTAGCATGCGCAAGGGTGTGAACTTCAGGATACATCGTCGTCTCCGCGTGCCTCGGTTATCTCTTACCCGAGCCCTTTACTTATGCACTTTACTTTGTGATAGCCATATTGTTTCTTGTTATATATCTTGCGATCACTTAGTTGTCTATCTTGTTCAGCATAAGTTGTTGGTGCACATAGGTGAGCCTAGTTGTTTTAGGTTTTGTGCTTGACTAATTAAACGATAGTTTTATTCCGCATTTGTTCAAGCCTAAACCGTAATTATTTTAAAGCGCCTATTCACCCCCCCCCCCTCTAGGCGACATCCACGTCCTTTCAATTGGTATCAGAGCTAGGTCTCTCATTATTAGGTTTAACCACCTAGAGAGTAAGGATGTCGACTAGGGGATTAGGATTATCTGACACACTTAGTTTCGATGGCACAAATTTTGATGTTTGGGTAATTCGCATGCTTAATCTCTTTAGGGTCATGGACTCAAATTTGGGGCGAATTGTAGATATGGGTTTTTCTCCTCCAAAGGATTCTCAACACATATCTTTAGAGGATTAGAAAAACTCTTATCTCAATGCTCAAGCTTCTAATGTGCTTTTTGATGCTTTGAGCAATGTAGTTATATTTCAACTCATGCCATTCCGGGATGCTCATGAGTTGTGGACAAAGCTTCAAGATAAATATGGTGTGTCCAAGATTTCTAGGGATGATTGTTCTCCCTCCACCTCCGGTCGTGTTGCCTTCTCAACTTCATCTACTTCACCTACATGTGGATTGCCACAAGGTAATGTTATGGTGAGTAGTGGTGTTCATTGTAATGATGATAGTGGGCTTATTGTTGATGATTCTTCATCACTATCTTATTGCAATGCTTCATCTCTGGACTTCAACACTTCGAGCACTCTAAATGTTTCACATGCTTGTGTTGATAGTCCTTGCATATCATGTAGAAATTGCTTGACTAAATCTCATGATGATATGCTTGCCATGTCTTGTTATCGTGATCGAAATGCATTGCTTTCCTCGAGTTGTTGTGCTAACAATGTAGAGGAAACCCAACACTCCATGGAACAAGATGTGGTCTTGAATGGTGCGTCAAGGGATCCTACATCATCATCTATTATTTCTCACTTTTGCCTTATGGCTAAGGCTTCAAAGGTATCTCCTACTTTGAATCCCAATATATCCCATGATGATGATGAAGAGAGTGATAATATTGCTTCCTTAAAAATTAAGGGAGAAATGGTTTTTAAAGCTCTTCATAAGAATAAAATTGCTCGTTCCAACTTCATGGAAATCATGTCTATTGCAATTGAGGGCAAGAAATATATTGAGGAGTTGGAAGCTCATCTCGAGGAGCATGAGGCCACCATTGATAAAATGGAACGTCATGAGCGTGATTATGCTAATGAGATCGCGGAGCTATCTCAAGCACTTGAAAATGAACAAACCACCAAGGAATCTCTTGAGGAGACCTTTGCTCTAGAATTATCTAGATTAAAGGAATCCCATGATAGAGCTCTCGAGGTGGCTAATGATTTTAGAACTAAAAATGATAAGCTTGCAGTTGCACATGCTAAACTCCTTGAGGACTTTGAGCACCTCGAAAATGGCTCAAGGGTCATTAAGAGTTCGCTCATTGAACTCGCCGAGTCTCATGCTCAACTTGAAGCTTCATATGCTAAAGAGCTTGCCAAGTTGCCTTCTCCTTTTGTTGTTAATGATGATGCTTGTGCTACTAACTCTATTTCTTGTGAAGCATCCATTTTTAAGGAGAATGTTGAGCTAAGGGCTCAACTTGAGTTGCTATCTAGCAATTATGGGAAATTGGAAGAAAGTCATGAAAAGCTCTCGAGCTCTCATGGTGATCTTCTAGTATCCCATAATGTGCTAAAGATAGCTCATGAGGCTAGTACTACTAAGGTAACATCTAGTGAGCCTCATGTGGACATTAGCACTACATCTAGTAGAAATGCTTTATTGCCATGTGCTAGTCCTCGTAGTTCATCTACTCATAATGTTGCTACATCTTGTGATGAATTACTTTCCTTGCCTTGTTGCTCTAACGATGAAGCGTACACGTCCTCTAGTACTTGTGTTCATACTAACCATGTAGAGGAAATCAATGAGCTCAAGGCCCAAGTCACTTCTTTGAAGAAAGACTTGGAAAAGGGTCATGAAGGGAAGTCCACACTCAACAATATCTTGAGTGTGCAAAAATCTCCAAATGACAAAGGTGGACTTGGATTCAACTCCAATAAGAAGAAGAAGTCCAAGAGCAACAAGAAGAAGGGCCAAGATCAAGTCAAGAACTCGGCCAAGATTGTTTGCTTCAAGTGCAAAATAGATGGGCACCATGTTAGATCTTGCCCATTGAAGAAGAAGCCCCATCGTGACAAGCAACAACGGAAGCAACCACAAGTTCAATCTCATGCTCAACCGCAAGTTGAAGCAAAGCATATTCCCAAGAAGACCCAAGTCAACGCTCCTCAAGTTGAGAAATCAATTGAGAAGAAAGTAAAGGGTAAATGTTGCTACTTATGTCGTGAGAAGGGTCACTTTGCTTCTTCATGCACGAATGGTATCTTATCCAACCCAATTATTATTGATGATATCTATTCTCTTGGGAAGGATAAGGTTGGCAATGTCTTTGCCAAGTTTGTTGGTACTCAATGTGGTGTCAATAAAAGAACCATTTGGGTAGCCAAGCCTATTGTGACTAACCTCTTAGGACCCAACTTGGTTGGGGACCAACAAGCTCAAACTTGATCAATAGGTATTGTTGGAGGGCATTGGTGACTTGGCTACATCATGAAGAATTAAGGGATCTTCATCATTCATATTATCTCAAGCCAAGTCATTTGGATTATCAATTTTCTATCTTATATCCCATGTGCCTCCTTACGGTAACTTGTACTTAAATTGTTTACATTGTTAGTTACTTGCCCCTTTGCATGTTGTGGTTTTGTACCTTGCATGTGTTTGTATATGTTGTGCTTCCTATTTGTTTATCTTGAGTAATCAAGTATGTATGATGGGATGCACATCATGTATGTGTGAGTCTTGTGTTGAGCCTTTTTGCATCTTATCTTATCTTAGTTGGCTCTCTTAAGAGATTAATGGATTATCCCGTTTTGGGGGAGTGATGTGCTTTGTGCACTTCACAATCCTAAAAATGTGTGTACATGAGGAATACCACTTAGTATTGATATTACAAGATTATCTAGCTTCTATGTGGTATGTCTTCTCATGAGAAATTCAAATTCTAAATGGTCCATTAATCATCTCTTGTTGGATTTCATTTGCCACTTGTTATTAACGTTGGGTTACCACATTATGGGGGAGTAATATGCTATGTGCATATTACAAGCTCAGAGAATGTGTACATTTGAGATATTGCCACTTAGATTTGATATTATAATTTATCTTGTTCCTAGGTGGCATGCTAGCTCTACAAGTGTCATTTGCTTGTGATTTAGGAGTAAAGATGATGTTGGATCTATTTGCAATCTACCAATGGGAATTATTTCCAGATACTTCTCACTACTAGAAAAAAGGCTGTTAGTGGCGCACCTATTTCTGCCATTAATGGCGCACTATAGGTGCGCCACTATTACCACGCCATTAGTAACAAATACTAATGGCGCACCTCTGGTGCGCCATTAGTATTGCAGGTAACAGTGGCGCACCTCTGGTGCGCCATTACTATTGCTACAGGTGCGCCACTGGTAACTTTTTTTTTTGAATTTTGTAGGCGGGAAAATAGTAGTGGCGCACCGTCTAACCCCCACCGTGCGCCATTGCTATTTTTGAATTTTGAATTTGGATCTGGATCTAGATCTGGCTCATTATTTTGGCTCGTTTTTTTTGGTTGAATTTTTTTCAAATTTCGTTCTCGACCTGGATCTTTTACGTTCTTTGTGCCGAGGGAGCTCCACATGTGGCCGGAAGTAGAGGAGGAGGGAGGAGAGACCGTGAGGAGGAGAGGAGGGAGGAGGAGGTCGCTGGAGAGGAGGAGGACCGTGAGCAGGAGAGGAAGGAGGAGCACCGTGAGGAGGAGAGGTGGGAGGAGGAGGTCGCCGGAGGAGGAGTACCGTGAGGAGGAGAGGTGGGAGGAGGAGGTCGCCGGAGGAGGAGCACCGTGAGGAAGAGGTCACCGGAGGAGGAGCACCGTGAGGAGGAGTAGGTTGCCGGAGAGGAGGAGATGGAGTGGAGGAGAGGAGGAGAGGAGGAGAAGAATGAAGGGGAAGGGAGGAAGAAGGGGAAGGGGAAGGGAAGGCGCGACGGGCGGCGGCGCTCCTGTGGCTCGGTCACCGGAGCAGGGAGGAGAAGGGAGGAGGAAGGGGAAGGGGAAGGGGAAACAGAAATGGGGAAGGAGAAGGGAGGAGGAAGGGGATAAGCAGAGAGGAAGGAGACGGGTGGGTGGGTGCGTACGTGGTGTGCCATGTGTTACATAGTAATGGCGCACCACACCGAGGTGCGCCATTACTATGTACCTTAGTAATGGCGCACCTAGGTGTGGTGCGCCATTACTATGTACCTTAGTAATGGCGCACCTGGGTGTGGTGCGCCATTACTATGTACCTTAGTAATGGCGCACCTGGGTGTGGTGCGCCATTACTATGTACCTTAGTAATGGCGCACCTGGGTGTGGTGCGCCATTACTATTTTTAAATTTTTTTGAATTTAGAAGGCGGGAAAATAGTAGTGGCGCACTATGCACTGGTGCGCCATTGCTAATTTTTTTAAATTTTTGTATTATTTTGCCTCCAGATCTAACAATGGCTGTAAAGTTTTTTCTGTTAGGTTTTTGAGGATTCTAAAAAATCGATAACGGGCGGAGCCGGTCAAATTTGGATGTAACTTTTTGAGTAGTATCTTTTTCATATAAAAAACTTTTTCATCGGAGGTCGTATGCAAAAGTTACGGCCATTTTACCGAAACACGGCGGGTTTTTTTTTGCAAAAAAATTCAAAATTCATGTTTGTTAATTTTCGTAACAACTAGAACACATAACACATGGGCATCTATTTTTTTGAATTTTTTTGAATCTTTTATCATTTTCTTATATTTTTTTTAAACCGAAAAGGCGATCCACCGGGGGGGGGGGGTGTGGGTGTGTGTGTGTGTGTGGTGGGGTGTGTTTGTGTGTGTGAGAGACATTAGTAATGGCGCACCCTCCCTGGTGCGCCATTACTAATGTCTCTCACACACGCAGGCCCACACCCTCACCAGACATAACAATGGCGCACCACACCAAGGTGCGCCATTACTATGTAGCATAGTAGTGGCGCACCTAGGTGTGGTGCGCCATTGCTATGTCTGGTGGGGGTGGGGGGTGGAAAAAAATAGCAATGGCGCACTGCTCAGGTGGTGCGCCACTACTAAAAAAATAACAATGGCGCACCTGTTTCTGGTGCGCCATTGCTATATAGCAGTGGCGCACCACACCCATGGTGCGCCATTACTAGGGATATTGGCTATAGCCATTTTTCTAGTAGTGTCTTGTCCTTTGACGATTGGTATTCCTTTTAAGTGGTAGAATTTCCTAATCATCTTTACATAGGTTTTTGTTTATCGTTTGTTTTCCTTGCCTCTTGTGGATCTTTTTGAGCATGTCTAGTGTTTCTATAGATATAGGGAAAGTGATGATCCCATCGTGTGCATTTTGTATTCAAATGCAAATTCTATATAACGCACATCTCTTGGGGGAGATATCCTATTTTCTTTAGAACACTCCCTTTATGTGTTTATGATAAAATCTTTTGATCTTCATCAAGTGTGTGTTGGTGGAAGGCAAGCCTTTTCTCTATGGTGCCTTGTGCCATCATGAAAATTTGCGGAGGGTTTGGTTTGTTTGGAACCTAGCTCTCTTTTGGCAACTTGATACCTCTTGTTTTCCTTCAATTGGTATCTTGTTTCCTTCTACTTGGCATGTGTCAATGGATATCTCATTCCTTGATGTATCTTTTAGTTGGTATCCGTCAAGTGATAATTCTTCGTTTGGTATCTTATTTTCACTTGATACCTTATCTTTTGGTATCTTATCAACTGTGTGTTGATTTGATGCTTGAAAGCCTTGAGCATGCATATTTACTACATGTACTTTCGTTGGCATGTTCTCTTTCCTTGACCCAATATATAGGGGAAACTCCACTATGACATAAATTGGCTAAAGTGTGCATGAAATTCAATTTCATATCTATATGCACATATTTATGTGGAGTTTTTTCCTATGCATTGTTGGTCCACTAACTTTTTGGTCCCAATAAGTTTGGGTACCACTTTGTTTGTGGTGTTGTTCTAGGAACAATTGGAGATACATTGGACACTCGGCTCACTTACAAGGAAGGTGTTGACACCATGTGCTTATTGGAGCCTTGCTAGGATGATCGATGAAACATTATCTACTACATCAATCCAATGCTATCTCGGTAACAAGTATCTACTTCATGCATACATTAATTGCATTCAATCTTTGTAGGTTGCATCATGGCATGAAGCTCTTGATTCATTCTTGTGGTACTTGTTTCCTTTCTCAAAGCGTCTCAACGATGATGTCATATTGCTAGTTGTGATGTCTTTGATGTTCGTGTCTTGGGAGTTCATTTATGTACAATAAGAAAATATTAGGCTATGTGCTATGCTTTCAAGCAAAGATCTTATTGGTATATTTATGACTTCCTTTTGGATATCTTGTTTGTTCCTTCTTGTAACTATTTCGTGTGTACATCATTCTTTGTGGATATATCATCATGATTGCCCTCTACCTAGAATCTTATACACAGGAGAGAAGTTACATCTCTAGTTGATATCCTCTTTTCTTTCACGTCCACCGTTGCATTTCCTTTTTATTTACTTGGTGGTTTCGTGAAAGAATCAGTCTTGAGTGCGGATCTTATATCCTTGCATCTTGATGCACTCTTTGGTGGTGAAGATTATTTTCCTCATGCTTGTCTTCACGAGGGTTTTGCCATTTCAATTGGTATCCCTCCTCCTGACAATGCTATTATTTCCTATCTTCACCAGGGGTTGTCACAAGCTTTGGTTTTTAATTCTCTTATTAGTAAGCTTGTGGACCCATTTGCCAGTGGTTTGTGTTTGTGGGAAGGATATGGCCTGCACTTTGTGTCTCATTTCATCAAGACTATGTTGATGCTTAATGCTCATCCTTATATTAGTCTTCTCAAGTGCTTTGCCATGACTCACACACATCATTTTGGTTGAGCCTATTCTTAAATTGCCTCTTTTACATGTTGCTCAACCATATGTTTGGTGCAAGTGATATTCTTATTGTCTTATCTACTTGCTTGCACTTATTGTGTGTTTCTATTGATTTTGGGGGAGTAATGGTCCTATTTTGTGCTCTTGTATCCAAATACAAAAATTCTTAATAGTGTGCAAATCATGGGGAGCTTCTCTAGTTTCTTTAGGACACTCTTTTGCCCATCATAATATCTTTTATTAATGTGGCTCGTTGGATCATGTGATTGTTTGGTCCAATTGGTATCTTTTGATTGCTTGCTTCTCTGGTGTATGTCTTTGCGCCATACGATCCTTTTTGCAATCTTTGGATCCTCAATATAGTTTGTTTTCCTCCAACTACTTATCATTGGATATGTGTATTTCATTGCACTCATATTTTGAGAAATACAAACCTTTTGGAGGAACACCTATTATATTGGCTTTCTAAGCTTTTCGCCCATTTTAGCAATCGATGCCAATGGGGGAGAAGTTTAGAGAGTTTAGTTTGGAATGCTTAGAGAGTTTTGCTTTTATTGCTTAAGCATTTGCATCTCACACCCATGCATTGCTCTGCATGTGTGTGTGCTTGGTTGTGCTTATTTCCTTATACAAACTCTCTTGAAAGTGGTTGTCATCAATTACCAAAATGGGGGAGATTGTAAGAGCACATTTATCCATGTGTGGTTTTGGTAATTGATGACACCCCTATGGACTAATGGTTGCCTTGAGTTATATTCGAAGGATTTGTCCGTAGGTACTTCTTGAAGTCCATCTGTTGGTGTCAAGGAGTTTATATGGTGACGAAGGTGGTATTCAAGGTTTTATCCAAAGATTGGTCATGTGAGAGTTGATCTTATTGCAAGCATGTCTTGAAGAAGAAGATTGTGTGAGCATTCATGTTTACCTTCAAGACATCATCTTTATGAAGAGAGAAGTTAAGATACAAGGTTGATCAAGACTAAGTCAAAAAGTGAATCAAGTTGATCAACACACAAAGCATACAAGATGTACCGAGAGGGATCAAGTGATCCCATGGTGTGGTAAGCATTGTCCATTACGCTTTGTGTACTAACCCATGGTCTACGTGAGAGTTCTTTGTGGGGTTAGGTATATTTCCATGGTCTTGCATCAAGAGGAAGATCCCATACATCCCATGGAAGATGACATCAAGTGGAGATCGTCATCAAGGTTGCAATGTGCAAGCTCAAGTGAAGCATCACGGAGAGATCATGCTTGAGGCTTGTCGTTCATTGTGGTGACAATGGACTTGTGAAGATGTGCCGAAGAGTGGCTCACCCATAGTGGAGTATGGGGGAGCAATCAACTAGTCTTCATCAAGCCGGCGCAATCAAGAAAGGTGGTCCATCTTCAGGAAGTCAAGATCGTCATCATCTAGCTCAAGTGGACTATGCGCAAGGCAAAGGTTTGCCCTTGATAGGTTTTCTATTTTACCGGTCTCATGGTGATAGTTTGGAGACCGGGTTATAGGATCGATAGCCGTACTATCAAGGGGGGCTCTCAAGTGAGTAGCTTGATCGTGTCGTTCGTTGAGAGCTCAAACCATTGCATTCTTGGCATCATCATCTTTCTTGGTTCTTGGTTGGCTTTTCTCTTTGTGGGTTCTTGAGTTTATGGTCAGCTTCATGACAAGTTAAAGTTCATCGAAAACGGAGTCCATATGCATCTTCTATGATGTTTTCGATGTTGGAGGTTTTACCAGTCTTATCCGAGGAAGGGTTATCACCATTTTATTATGGGACTTTTCTCATTTGCTTCTTATTGATATTTCTATCAAGATTGTGTTAGCCCATGTCGTTAGCTTTCCAACAAACTTGGTTTCGTTGAATTCGGAGTCCGTTTGCAGAAGTTGTGGCTGTTTTGGTAAAGGCTGCAGCGGTACTACCGCGGATAGAGCGGATGTAATTTTTTACTACCGCTCCAGAGCGGTACTACTGCGGCTCCTGAGCGGTAGTACCGCTCCGGACCAATATCTCGTGTTTTGTCCTGCGGAGGTAGGCACGGAAGTATTTTTTTAGTACCGCTCGCATGCAGTAGTACCGCTACCCTTTGCGGTAGTACCGCTATCCCTAGCGGTAGTACCGTGAGGACGAGCGGTAGTACCGCTCCGGCGGTTCTACTGGCCTTTTGCCTCCTCGCTGTTGTTTTTCAAATGGCTACTACCGCCCTCGCGGTAGTACCGCTCCTTGGAGCGGTAGTACCGCTCTGTGCGGGCTGTGAGCATAACGGTTGGATTTTTCCCCACCTATAAAAGGGGGTCTTCTTCCCCATTGAACCTTATCTCTTTAGCTCGTGTTCTTCCCCCATTGTTGACCTTCTTCGAGCTTCCTAACTCTCAATCCCTCCAATGATTCTTGCTAGTTCTTGAGGGAAAAGAGAGAGGAGATCTAGATCCACATTTCCACCAATCACTTTCTCCTCTAAGTGAGGGGAACCCCTTGGATCTAGATCTTGGAGTTCTTCGTGTTCTTCTTCGTTCTACCTCTCATTTTCCTCCCTAGCATTAGTTGCTTTGGTGGGATTTGGGAGAGAAGGACTTGGGCACTCCGTGTGCCCTTGCCATTGCATTTGGTGCATAGGTTTGAGTTCTCCACGGTGATACGTGGAAGTGAGAAGTTGAGAAGCTTATTACTCTTGGGTGTTTGAGCACCCTTGAGCTTCTTCCTCTTGGGTGCTTTGGCGCCCTAGATGGTTGGTGGTGCCTCGGAGCTCAATCATTGTGGTGCAAAGCTCCGGGCAAGCTTCGGGGTCTCCAATTAGGTTGTGGAGATTGCCCCGAGCATTTGAGGTCACCTCGGAGCCACAATCCATTGTGGTGAAGCTTCGTGGTGTTGTTGGGAGCCTCCAATTAAGTTGTGGAGTTTGCCCCAACCTTGTTTGTATGGGTTCGGTGACCGCCCTCAAGGGTCCCTTAGTGGAATCACGGCATCTTGCATTGTGCGAGGGCGTGAGGAGATTACGGTGGCCCTAGTGGCTTCTTGGGGAGCATTGTGCCTCCACACCGCTCCGAACGGAGATTAGCATCCGCAAGGGTGTGAACTTCGGGATACATCGTCGTCTCCGCGTGCCTCGGTTATCTCTTACCCGAGCCCTTTACTTATGCACTTTACTTTGTGATAGCCATATTGTTTCTTGTTATATATCTTGCTATCACTTAGTTGTCTATCTTGCTTAGCATAAATTGTTGGTGCACATAGGTGAGCCTAGTTGTTTTAGGTTTTGTGCTTGACTAATTAAACGATAGTTTTATTCCGCATTTGTTCAAGCCTAAACCGTAATTATTTTAAAGCGCCTATTCACCCCCCCCCTCTAGGCGACATCCACGTCCTTTCACCTGGGAAACGTCCTTTTGGATAAGCTCATTTGTAAATGGCGCAAGGTCCCAAACTAGACCTGTGGTTATTTGAAAATGGAGGCGTAACATTGTAGAGGATACTTTTAGAATAGTTGTGGTTGATTAGTGTTAGGCGCATAAATTATATTTCGAAACATTAGATTCAAACAACTGTAGACACAGGTAACGAAGTGGAATTAAGATAGCATGTGATAAGAGGTGAACACACACGAACGCCCTCCCTACGAAGTACGAACCTCAAGAACGGACTCCCTCTCACGTCGCCCCCCTCGCGGGCGACACGGGAGGTCCCAGCCACCACCTCCTCTACCTCCCCAGCACCTTCCCCTCCACCGCTGCCGATGGTCGGGGCCGGGCAAAGCCAGTGCGTGCGATGGC
Organism: Elymus sibiricus; assembly: GCA_039707655.1. Taxonomy (NCBI): domain Eukaryota; kingdom Viridiplantae; phylum Streptophyta; class Magnoliopsida; order Poales; family Poaceae; genus Elymus; species Elymus sibiricus. The sequence goes on along the minus strand of CM077667.1, from coordinate 105,408,482 downwards.
GCCTCTCCTCCCTCTCCCGGATCCGCGGGCGACGTGGGCGCCCAGATCCGCGACGTACGACCCTCCCGACGACGTGGCCATTCCCCGCGGCGGTGCATGGGCACCCAAATCCATGGGTTGTGGGTCGTCCGGTAGCGTGGCGGCTCCCGACGGTGGAGGGATCGGGCAGCGGCAGGCTTGGGAGACGGCGTGGGCCGCGCTATGGCGGATCTCGTCGCTCCGGTCATTACAGAGGAATCTGGGCCTGGGGTGGCGGTCACGGTAGGCACGACGACGGCTCCCTAGGCTGGCGGCGCTCGCGGGTGGTGGATGGACGGCATCTTGACCGCGTGGGCGGTGAGTTGCCGGTGGATATACTTCTTGCGGTCTCGGCCGTCGGCATCGGTGCGTTCGCCGGGGCTGGTAGAGGTGACAACGGACCGTACGAAGCTGACACGCTCATCCCGACGGTGGCGACGACCAAGGTCGCCGTTCTCCTCCTTGCAAGCGTCGTCGAGGTCCCTTCCCTCCACCCTGACCCCATGTCTGGTGAAGACCCAAAATCTCCTTAGATTGGACGGCGGTGACGGCATTGCGTGTGTCGTTTCCTTCTTGGCGGCGCCGTCTGGGGCGTCCGGGTGCTCGGTTAGAGCAACTGCATGCAGAGGGGATAAGACCAGTGGCAGCAGGTGGTGTTCACGAAGGACGATCGGCGTGGCATCTGGCACGTCGACAACGGCGGATCTCCTTGGCATGGAGCAGCAAGGTCTCGGCGGTGGGGGCGCAATGATGGACGAGCGCAGGATGGTGGCGTTGTCTGGCGTCGTGGTGGCGTCGACGACGGCTAGGCATGACAAGGTCGATGCGTCAGTACAGCTCTGAAGATGTATCGGTGGAAAATGGCAGCGGCGGCCTATGAGAGTGCGACGGAGCGGTCCCCAGACCCGGCAATGTGGCTTGGTTGGGGCCGTCAGTTTTATATATTAGGCTATGGTGTGAGGCATGTTTGGTATTCGACTCGGACTATCGACACCCCTTCATTAGGAGTAGCGACACATGTTGCCAAGATGATGGCCTCAGACTTACTGATGTATCACTTTATAAGGTCTTTGTGAATAATTAATAAAGCACCTACATGCATCGCCCAGATGCAGGCCAGGGGTCTTCCTCCTTTTTTTAAAAAAAAGTGATAAGATAGGATTGAAGGTTTTGTTCTACCTTAGGGATGCGGTAGACTTTAGTGTTCGAAAGTAAAACGAGAAAGACCACAGACAAAGATGTAAAGTGAATAGTTATCTTTATTGATGATGGATTACACATATATATAGCCCCCGAAGGGGTGTGTCCGAAGGGACATGAGGCAACCGCCATTGTCAGGAAAAGCAGGGATTAATAGGACTAATTAAATCCTAACACTCCCCCTAATCCATGCCTTTTAGTGTAAGCATTATCATCTTCAAAACTCCTCCAAAACCCTGTGGGAAAAAGTGAGGATATATGTGTTTGATATGTTGCTAAAACTCCTTCAAACCCAGTGGGAAAATAAGGAGAAAATGATGCAACATATAATGGTTATTGTCTCTTTTAACTCAATACGAGAAAACTCAGAGTTTAGAGGACAGTAAATGTGTCGTATACACTTTCCTAAAAACCCCGGTGGGGAAAACAGAAAGTATGACATATGATCTCATGTTGATATTACCTCATTAAAAACCTTTATGAGAACCTGTAAAGTAAATTCATGAAGGGAAAAAGAGTATAATATGATGCATTGAATAGGAACAATTCAGGAAGATACCGCCCCTGATTCTTGCAAATTTCGAAGCCGTCACATACCAATTCCATGAATACATTTCTAGAACATAGAAGTTGGTAGAGACCTCGAACAAATCAGTCGCATGATTTGACTTGCAAGATATGCAATATAGTGATATTCCTTATTATGTAACCTGTTCGCATCCGGGCAACACAAGAAACATTATTGTTGAGATAATGGTTGGTGGATGTAGCCATGAGGTCTGTTTCAAAGACTCTTCATGAGAGGGCTACCACACCTAGTAGTGGCATCTTGGGGAGCATTGTGCCTCCACACCGCTCCGAACGGAGATTAGCATCCGCAAGGGTGTGAACTTCGGGATACATCGTCGTCTCCGCGTGCCTCGGTTATCTCTTACCCGAGCCCTTTACTTATGCACTTTACTTTGTGATAGCCATATTGTTTCTTGTTATATATCTTGCTATCACTTAGTTGTCTATCTTGCTTAGCATAAGTTGTTGGTGCACATAGGTGAGCCTAGTTGTTTTAGGTTTTGTGCTTGACTAATTAAACGATAGTTTTATTCCGCATTTGTTCAAGCCTAAACCGTAATTATTTTAAAGCGCCTATTCACCCCCCCCCCTCTAGGCGACATCCACGTCCTTTCAATTGGTATCAGAGCTAGGTCTCTCATTATTAGGTTTAACCACCTAGAGAGTAAGGATGTCGACTAGGGGATTAGGATTATCTGACACACTTAGTTTCGATGGCACAAATTTTGATGTTTGGGTAATTCGCATGCTTAATCTCTTTAGGGTCATGGACTCAAATTTGGGGCGAATTGTAGATATGGGTTTTTCTCCTCCAAAGGATTCTCAACACATATCTTTAGAGGATTAGAAAAACTCTTATCTCAATGCTCAAGCTTCTAATGTGCTTTTTGATGCTTTGAGCAATGTAGTTATATTTCAACTCATGCCATTCCGGGATGCTCATGAGTTGTGGACAAAGCTTCAAGATAAATATGGTGTGTCCAAGATTTCTAGGGATGATTGTTCTCCCTCCACCTCCGGTCGTGTTGCCTTCTCAACTTCATCTACTTCACCTACATGTGGATTGCCACAAGGTAATGTTATGGTGAGTAGTGGTGTTCATTGTAATGATGATAGTGGGCTTATTGTTGATGATTCTTCATCACTATCTTATTGCAATGCTTCATCTCTGGACTTCAACACTTCGAGCACTCTAAATGTTTCACATGCTTGTGTTGATAGTCCTTGCATATCATGTAGAAATTGCTTGACTAAATCTCATGATGATATGCTTGCCATGTCTTGTTATCGTGATCGAAATGCATTGCTTTCCTCGAGTTGTTGTGCTAACAATGTAGAGGAAACCCAACACTCCATGGAACAAGATGTGGTCTTGAATGGTGCGTCAAGGGATCCTACATCATCATCTATTATTTCTCACTTTTTCCTTATGGCTAAGGCTTCAAAGGTATCTCCTACTTTGAATCCCAATATATCCCATGATGATGATGTTGATGATGATGAAGAGAGTGATAATATTGCTTCCTTAAAAATTAAGGGAGAAATGGTTTTTAAAGCTCTTCATAAGAATAAAATTGCTCGTTCCAACTTCATGGAAATCATGTCTATTGCAATTGAGGGCAAGAAATATATTGAGGAGTTGGAAGCTCATCTCAAGGAGCATGAGGCCACCATTGATAAAATGGAACGTCATGAGCGTGATTATGCTAATGAGATCGCGGAGCTATCTCAAGCACTTGAAAATGAACAAACCACCAAGGAATCTCTTGAGGAGACCTTTGCTCTAGAATTATCTAGATTAAAGGAATCCCATGATAGAGCTCTCGAGGTGGCTAATGATTTTAGAACTAAAAATGATAAGCTTGCAGTTGCACATGCTAAACTCCTTGAGGACTTTGAGCACCTCGAAAATGGCTCAAGGGTCATTAAGAGTTCGCTCATTGAACTCGCCGAGTCTCATGCTCAACTTGAAGCTTCATATGCTAAAGAGCTTGCCAAGTTGCCTTCTCCTTTTGTTGTTAATGATGATGCTTGTGCTACTAACTCTATTTCTTGTGAAGCATCCATTTTTAAGGAGAATGTTGAGCTAAGGGCTCAACTTGAGTTGCTATCTAGCAATTATGGGAAATTGGAAGAAAGTCATGAAAAGCTCTCGAGCTCTCATGGTGATCTTCTAGTATCCCATAATGTGCTAAAGATAGCTCATGAGGCTAGTACTACTAAGGTAACGTCTAGTGAGCCTCATGTGGACATTAGCACTACATCTAGTAGAAATGCTTTATTGCCATGTGCTAGTCCTCGTAGTTCATCTACTCATAATGTTGCTACATCTTGTGATGAATTACTTTCCTTGCCTTGTTGCTCTAACGATGAAGCGTACACGTCCTCTAGTACTTGTGTTCATACTAACCATGTAGAGGAAATCAATGAGCTCAAGGCCCAAGTCACTTCTTTGAAGAAAGACTTGGAAAAGGGTCATGAAGGGAAGTCCACACTCAACAATATCTTGAGTGTGCAAAAATCTCCAAATGACAAAGGTGGACTTGGATTCAACTCCAATAAGAAGAAGAAGTCCAAGAGCAACAAGAAGAAGGGCCAAGATCAAGTCAAGAACTCGGCCAAGATTGTTTGCTTCAAGTGCAAAATAGATGGGCACCATGTTAGATCTTGCCCATTGAAGAAGAAGCCCCATCGTGACAAGCAACAACGGAAGCAACCACAAGTTCAATCTCATGCTCAACCGCAAGTTGAAGCAAAGCATATTCCCAAGAAGACCCAAGTCAACGCTCCTCAAGTTGAGAAATCAATTGAGAAGAAAGTAAAGGGTAAATGTTGCTACTTATGTCGTGAGAAGGGTCACTTTGCTTCTTCATGCACGAATGGTATCTTATCCAACCCAATTATTATTGATGATATCTATTCTCTTGGGAAGGATAAGGTTGGCAATGTCTTTGCCAAGTTTGTTGGTACTCAATGTGGTGTCAATAAAAGAACCATTTGGGTAGCCAAGCCTATTGTGACTAACCTCTTAGGACCCAACTTGGTTGGGGACCAACAAGCTCAAACTTGATCAATAGGTATTGTTGGAGGGCATTGGTGACTTGGCTACATCATGAAGAATTAAGGGATCTTCATCATTCATATTATCTCAAGCCAAGTCATTTGGATTATCAATTTTCTATCTTATATCCCATGTGCCTCCTTACGGTAACTTGTACTTAAATTGTTTACATTGTTAGTTACTTGCCCCTTTGCATGTTGTGGTTTTGTACCTTGCATGTGTTTGTATATGTTGTGCTTCCTATTTGTTTATCTTGAGTAATCAAGTATGTATGATGGGATGCACATCATGTATGTGTGAGTCTTGTGTTGAGCCTTTTTGCATCTTATCTTATCTTAGTTGGCTCTCTTAAGAGATTAATGGATTATCCCGTTTTGGGGGAGTGATGTGCTTTGTGCACTTAACAATCCTAAAAATGTGTGTACATGAGGAATACCACTTAGTATTGATATTACAAGATTATCTAGCTTCTATGTGGTATGTCTTCTCATGAGAAATTCAAATTCTAAATGGTCCATTAATCATCTCTTGTTGGATTTCATTTGCCACTTGTTATTAACGTTGGGTTACCACATTATGGGGGAGTAATATGCTATGTGCATATTACAAGCTCAGAGAATGTGTACATTTGAGATATTGCCACTTAGATTTGATATTATAATTTATCTTGTTCCTAGGTGGCATGCTAGCTCTACAAGTGTCATTTGCTTGTGATTTAGGAGTAAAGATGATGTTGGATCTATTTGCAATCTACCAATGGGAATTATTTCCAGATACTTCTTGTCCTTTGACGATTGGTATTCCTTTTAAGTGGTAGAATTTCCTAATCATCTTTACATAGGTTTTTGTTTATCGTTTGTCTTCCTTGCCTCTTGTGGATCTTTTTGAGCATGTCTAGTGTTTCTATAGATATAGGGAAAGTGATGATCCCATCGTGTGCATTTTGTATTCAAATGCAAATTCTATATAACGCACATCTCTTGGGGGAGCTATCCTATTTTCTTTAGAACACTCCCTTTATGTGTTTATGATAAAATCTTTTGATCTTCATCAAGTGTGTGTTGGTGGAAGGCAAGCCTTTTCTCTATGGTGCCTTGTGCCATCATGAAAATTTGCGGAGGGTTTGGTTTGTTTGGAACCTAGCTCTCTTTTGGCAACTTGATACCTCTTGTTTTCCTTCAATTGGTATCTTGTTTCCTTCTACTTGGCATGTGTCAATGGATATCTCATTCCTTGATGTATCTTTTAGTTGGTATCCGTCAAGTGATAATTCTTCGTTTGGTATCTTATTTTCACTTGATACCTTATCTTTTGGTATCTTATCAACTGTGTGTTGATTTGATGCTTGAAAGCCTTGAGCATGCATATTTACTACATGTACTTTCGTTGGCATGTTCTCTTTCCTTGACCCAATATATAGGGGAAACTCCACTATGACATAAATTGGCTAAAGTGTGCATGAAATTCAATTTCATATCTATATGCACATATTTATGTGGAGTTTTTTCCTATGCATTGTTGGTCCACTAACTTTTTGGTCCCAATAAGTTTGGGTACCACTTTGTTTGTGGTGTTGTTCTAGGAACAATTGGAGATACATTGGACACTCGGCTCACTTACAAGGAAGGTGTTGACACCATGTGCTTATTGGAGCCTTGCTAGGATGATCGATGAAACATTATCTACTACATCAATCCAATGCTATCTCGGTAACAAGTATCTACTTCATGCATACATTAATTGCATTCAATCTTTGTAGGTTGCATCATGGCATGAAGCTCTTGATTCATTCTTGTGGTACTTGTTTCCTTTCTCAAAGCGTCTCAACGATGATGTCATATTGCTAGTTGTGATGTCTTTGATGTTCGTGTCTTGGGAGTTCATTTATGTACAATAAGAAAATATTAGGCTATGTGCTATGCTTTCAAGCAAAGATCTTATTGGTATATTTATGACTTCCTTTTGGATATCTTGTTTGTTCCTTCTTGTAACTATTTCGTGTGTACATCATTCTTTGTGGATATATCATCATGATTGCCCTCTACCTAGAATCTTATACACAGGAGAGAAGTTACATCTCTAGTTGATATCCTCTTTTCTTTCACGTCCACCGTTGCATTTCCTTTTTATTTACTTGGTGGTTTCGTGAAAGAATCAGTCTTGAGTGCGGATCTTATATCCTTGCATCTTGATGCACTCTTTGGTGGTGAAGATTATTTTCCTCATGCTTGTCTTCACGAGGGTTTTGCCATTTCAATTGGTATCCCTCCTCCTGACAATGCTATTATTTCCTATCTTCACCAGGGGTTGTCACAAGCTTTGGTTTTTAATTCTCTTATTAGTAAGCTTGTGGACCCATTTGCCAGTGGTTTGTGTTTGTGGGAAGGATATGGCCTGCACTTTGTGTCTCATTTCATCAAGACTATGTTGATGCTTAATGCTCATCCTTATATTAGTCTTCTCAAGTGCTTTGCCATGACTCACACACATCATTTTGGTTGAGCCTATTCTTAAATTGCCTCTTTTACATGTTGCTCAACCATATGTTTGGTGCAAGTGATATTCTTATTGTCTTATCTACTTGCTTGCACTTATTGTGTGTTTCTATTGATTTTGGGGGAGTAATGATCCTATTTTGTGCTCTTGTATCCAAATACAAAAATTCTTAATAGTGTGCAAATCATGGGGAGCTTCTCTAGTTTCTTTAGGACACTCTTTTGCCCATCATAATATCTTTTATTAATGTGGCTCGTTGGATCATGTGATTGTTTGGTCCAATTGGTATCTTTTGATTGCTTGCTTCTCTGGTGTATGTCTTTGTGCCATACGATCCTTTTTTGCAATCTTTGGATCCTCAATATAGTTTGTTTTCCTCCAACTACTTATCATTGGATATGTGTATTTCATTGCACTCATATTTTGAGAAATACAAACCTTTTGGAGGAACACCTATTATATTGGCTTTCTAAGCTTTTCGCCCATTTTAGCAATCGATGCCAATGGGGGAGAAGTTTAGAGAGTTTAGTTTGGAATGCTTAGAGAGTTTTGCTTTTATTGCTTAAGCATTTGCATCTCACACCCATGCATTGCTCTGCATGTGTGTGTGCTTGGTTGTGCTTATTTCCTTATATAAACTCTCTTGAAAGTGGTTGTCATCAATTACCAAAATGGGGGAGATTGTAAGAGCACATTTATCCATGTGTGGTTTTGGTAATTGATGACACCCCTATGGACTAATGGTTGCCTTGAGTTATATTCGAAGGATTTGTCCGTAGGTACTTCTTGATGTCCATCTGTTGGTGTCAAGGAGTTTATATGGTGACGAAGGTGGTATTCAAGGTTTTATCCAAAGATTGGTCATGTGAGAGTTGATCTTATTGCAAGCATGTCTTGAAGAAGAAGATTGTGTGAGCATTCATGTTTACCTTCAAGACATCATCTTTATGAAGAGAGAAGTTAAGATACAAGGTTGATCAAGACTAAGTCAAAAAGTGAATCAAGTTGATCAACACACAAAGCGTACAAGATGTACCGAGAGGGATCAAGTGATCCCATGGTGTGGTAAGCATTGTCCATTACGCTTTGTGTACTAACCCATGGTCTACGTGAGAGTTCTTTGTGGGGTTAGGTATATTTCCATGGGCTTGCATCAAGAGGAAGATCCCATACATCCCATGGAAGATGACATCAAGTGGAGATCGTCATCAAGGTTACGATGTGCAAGCTCAGGTGAAGCATCACGGAGAGATCATGCTTGAGGCTTGTCGTTCATTGTGGTGACAATGGACTTGTGAAGATGTGCCGAAGAGTGGCTCACCCATAGTGGAGTATGGGGGAGCATTCAACTAGTCTTCATCAAGCCGGCGCAATCAAGAAAGGTGGTCCATCTTGAGGAAGACAAGATCGTCATCATCTAGCTCAAGTGGACTATGCGTAAGGCAAAGGTTTGCCCTTGATAGGTTTTCTATTTTACCGATCTCATGGTGATAGTTTGGAGACCGGGTTATAGGATCGATAGCCGTACTATCAAGGGGGGCTCTCAAGTGAGTAGCTTGATCGTGTCGTTCGTTGAGAGCTCAAACCATTGCATTCTTGGCATCATCATCTTTCTTGGTTCTTGGTTGGCTTTTCTCTTTGTGGGTTCTTGAGTTTATGGTCAGCTTCATGACAAGCTAAAGTTCATCGAAAACGGAGTCCATATGCATCTTCTATGATGTTTTCGATGTTGGAGGTTTTACCGGTCTTATCCGAGGAAGGGTTCTCACCATTTTATTATGGGACTTTTCTCATTTGCTTCTTATTGATATTTCTATCAAGATTGTGTTAGCCCATGTCGTTAGCTTTCCAACAAACTTGGTTTCGTTGAATTCGGAGTCCGTTTGCAGAAGTTGTGGCTGTTTTGGTAAAGGCTGCAGCGGTACTACCGCGGATAGAGCGGATGTAATTTTTTACTACCGCTCCAGAGCGGTACTACCGCGGCTTCTGAGCGGTAATACCGCTCCGGACCAATATCTCGTGTTTTGTCCTGTGGAGGTAGGCACGGAAGTATTTTTTTAGTACCGCTCGCATGCAGTAGTACCGCTACCCTTTGCGGTAGTACCGCTATCCCTAGCGGTAGTACCGTGAGGACGAGCGGTAGTACCGCTCCGGCGGTTCTACTGGCCTTTTGCCTCCTCGCTGTTGTTTTTCAAATGGCTACTACCGCCCTCGCGGTAGTACCGCTCCTTGGAGCGGTAGTACCGCTCTGTGCGGGCTGTGAGCATAACGGTTGGATTTTTTCCCCACCTATAAAAGGGGGTCTTCTTCCCCATTGAACCTTATCTCTTTAGCTTGTGTTCTTCCCCCATTGTTGACCTTCTTCGAGCTTGCTAACTCTCAATCCCTCCAATGATTCTTGCTAGTTCTTGAGGGAAAAGTGAGAGGAGATCTAGATCCACATTTCCACCAATCACTTTCTCCTCTAAGTGAGGGGAACCCCTTGGATCTAGATCTTGGAGTTCTTCGTGTTCTTCTTCGTTCTACCTCTCATTTTCCCCGCGGCGGTGCATGGGCACCCAAATCCATGGGGTGTGGGTCTTCCGGTAGCGTGGCGGCTCCCGACGGTGGAGGGATCGGGCAGCGGCAGGCTTGGGAGACGGCGTGGGCCGCGCTATGGCGGATCTCGTCGCTCCGGTCATTACAGAGGAATCTGGGCCTGGGGTGGTGGTCTCGGTAGGCACGACGACGGCTCCCTAGGCTGGCGGCGCTCGCGAGTGGTGGATGGACGGCATCTTGACCGCGTGGGCGGTGAGTTGCCGGTGGATATACTCCTTGCGGTCTCGGCCGTCGGCATCGGTGCATTCGCGGGGGCTGGTAGAGGTGACAACGGACCGGAGGAAGCTGACACGCTCATCCCGACGGTGGCGACGACCAAGGTCGCCGTTCTCCTCCTTGCAGGCGTCGTCAAGGTCCCTTCCCTCCACCCTGACCCCATGTCTGGTGAAGACCCGAAATCTCCTTAGATTGGACGGCGGTGACGGCATTGTGTGTGTCGTTTCCTTCTTGGCGGCGCCGTCTGGGGCGTCCGGGTGCTCGGTTAGACCAACTGCACGCAGAGGGGATAAGACCAGTGGCAGCAGGTGGTGTTCACGAAGGACGATCGGCGTGGCATCTGGCACGTCGACAACGGCGGATCTCCGTGGCATGGAGCAGCAGGGTCTCGGCGGTGGGGGCGCGATGATGGACGAGCGCAGGATGGTGGCATTGTCTGGCGTCGTGGTGGCGTCGACGACGGCTAGGCATGACAAGGTCGATGCGTCAGTACAGCTCTGAAGATGGATCGGTGGAAAATGGCAGCGGCGGCCTATGAGAGTGCGACGGAGCGGTCCCCAGACCCGGCAATGTGGCTTCGTTGGGGCCGTCGGTTTTAGATATTAGGCTATGGTGTGAGGCATGTTTGGTATTCGACTCGGACTATCGACACCCCTTCATTAGGAGTAGCGACACATGTTGCCAAGATGATGGCCTCAGACTTACTGATGTATCACTTTATAAGGTCTTTGTGAATAATTAATAAAGCACCTACATGCATCGCCCAGATGCAGGCCAGGGGTCTTCCTCCTTTTTTTTAAAAAAAGTGATAAGATAGGATTGAAGGTTTTGTTCTACCTTAGGGATGCGGTAGACTTTAGTGTTCGAAAGTAAAACGAGAAAGACCACAGACAAAGATGTAAAGTGAATAGTTATCTTTATTGATGATGGATTACACATATATATAGCCCCCGAAGGGGTGTGTCCGAAGGGACATGAGGCAACCGCCATTGTCAGGAAAAGCAGGGATTAATAGGACTAATTAAATCCTAACACTCCCCCTAATCCATGCCTTTTAGTGTAAGTATTATCATCTTGAAAACTCCTCCAAAACCCTGTGGGAAAAAGTGAGGATATATGTGTTTGATATGTTGCTAAAACTCCTTCAAACCCAGTGGGAAAATAAGGAGAAAATGATGCAACATATAATGGTTATTTTCTCTTTTAACTCAATACGAGAAAACTCAGAGTTTAGAGGACAGTAAATATGTCGTATACACTTTCCTAAAAAACCCGGTGGGGAAAACAGAAAGTATGACATATGATCTCATGTTGACATTACCTCATTAAAAACCTTTATGAGAACCTGTAAAGTAAATTCATGAAGGGAAAAAGAGTATAATATGATGCATTGAACAGGAACAATTCAGGAAGATACCGCCCCTGATTCTTGCAAATTTCGAAGCCGTCACATATCAATTCCATGAATACATTTCTAGAACATAGAAGTTGGTAGAGACCTCGAACAAATCAGTCGCATGATTTGACTTGCAAGATATGCAATATAGTGATATTCCTTATTATGTAACCTGTTCGCATCCGGGCAACACAAGAAACATTATCGTTGAGATAATGGTTGGTGGATGTAGCCATGAGGTCTGTTTCAAAGACTCTTCATGAGAGGGCTACCACACCTAGTAGGAACACTAAGCTTGTCTACGATCCGACATAGTGGGGATCTGATCGATGTATCCAATGATATCGGTGTTCACATTTCTGTGAAACTGAAAACCAGGACAAGATGTTTGACGCCTTGGATACATCGAAAGATATTCTTGAGTACCAACCAATTGTGTTTGGTGGATCCAATGGCATTATGGAACGTCGAGTCCCAATATCTCATTTCCATCATCTCTTGGTCTAAATAGATCTTTCTCTACGTCTAGAGAATGAACTACCATGAGAGTTATGGATGGATAAGATTTGTCCACAATGAATTTCTCCAATATATTATGGATATAGACAACATAGTATACCATAATGTATGAATGAAGGTGCTCAAGTTGTAGTAACGAGCGGTATTTTGGTTTACCCAAATGCTTCATTTTAAATTCCGTCATTTAGATGATTACATGTGTCATCATTGCAGACACACAAACATGGATAATCATCATTGTAGGAGTAATCCTTGTGTATAAGGATCTCACTACGTCGGTTGTACCATATGTACCGACAACAATAAGTCATATGGTGACTTACTAATTTTACACAATGTATGTTGCGTTTTGCATTTCGATTCAGAAGTGAGATTCCATCGGGAATCAATCATATGTGTCTGAATCTAGTGATCCACATGGATATGTGATCACTACATCTATCAACTGCAGATATAGATGATTTTGTACTACCAATGATATAATTTATCAGAAAGAGATTCCACCTCTAGAGAATAGTTGGGTATGTGCGTGAACCCTTGTGCTACAATACTTGCTCTTTGTTTCACCACCTCGTTGTTCTCAATTCTGTTTCCAGAGGAAAACTGGTGTAGGTATTGCTTATGAATACCTACCCATTATTGAGCAAGGCCATTTCTACCTAGATTATACCCTTTGCTTGAGTTCAGTCCGAGTGTTGTTCACACTTTGCCATGGCCATGGTCTTTGGACCTGAATCATGTGAAAGGTTTTGCAATCTAGTTGAGAAATGTATGTCGACAATTGTAGACTTCCGGTTATATGATTCTCCAGAATCTATATATCAATATATAGTTGATGGAAATATCGTTACCCATGGTGACTGCTCGCGATTTCCCAATGCGATTGAGTCGGGTATTCCGATGTCCCAGTCATTGTGTACACTATGACCTGGGTTGGTGGAGGTTTCCCGTCCACTGGGTGTATACTACCCATTAGGTGTCTGTCAACTTGAAGTTGACTTGCATTTACTGATTCACAGGCCTTGATATCCTTGCTTGCGAGAAGCTAAATCCTGATGTACTTTTGCCATACATCTCCCCGTGTTGCTTTGAACGGGGAGTGGAGTGGATTTTGTTGGTACCTCCACTCTTTCAGGCATACTTTTGCAGGATTATAGGATTGTGTGACACCTTTATAGTCAGTAAATGAATCTGGCAGGTTATTTGCAATGTGTTGCAAATCTTCTGAACGCATGGTTCAGATCTTTGAGCACGAGGATTTGAGGCAGAAATGTGTTGAACATTCCACTAATTTCCTGGCATTCTTTATGGTACTTGAATTCTCCACCTAATGCCTGGAAATATTCCTCATTGAATCAGCATACTGGCCTTGAATAACTCCCCATGCGAGGGGCTTGAGGTATTGACGGAAATACAGTTATTCCTCACATAGATCCCAACTATATGTTGAGGGGCCAATGATGTATGCCAGGTGGTGATATCGGTATGCAAACGAATTACCACAGATGGGAAATACTTGGTAGATTTCCACGTATCAAAGATAGAGGGGAATAATATTATGCAGTTTGGTCATGAGTGTGTAAAACTGCATGACTCCAACGTAAAGTTGGTAAGTTGCAATTTCAAAGTAAAGATCATGCAATGAGCTTAATTCTTTGGATAGGATTCTACCAAACCATTTTGAGTCTAGACATTAGGAAAAATTGCTAAACTTCAATTCGAGGGCCATAGAGAAGGCACTCAAGGAGAATTCTACAATGTTATACATTCGATTTGCTTGAAATCGATGTCAGGATAATGAGCCAATGGTTTCATGTGGATAAACCACACTTGAGACCATCGTATAGATGTGTCTTTTAGAACCATGGAACACCTGAATAGTCTAGTCAATGGATGGGAAGAGCCACTTACCTCAACTTGATGCATTCAAGGAGTATGAGTGGTTCAACGTAGACTTTAAGGTGCGCGAGCCTTAAAATTAGCTTCCCTGTGTCACATGTAGTGCACACAAAATCCAAATATCGTTAGAATTTAGCATCATAATAATCATAAACCAATTGAATTGCTGATAGTTTCGGTTTCGACCCAATGTCTGGATGACCAAGGCGAGTATGCCAAGTTTGTCATATACAAAACATTTTGGAAAACTATCTTGGACGCAACATGTGCTACGGGCTTTGTAGTATGTGTAGTACAATCTAGATGATACATAGAGAATGTGCTTGCCATATCCATTGCATATGGTAAAGAGAAGTTAGTCCTCTTTGTTGTCATCATAAGTTTCGCTATGGAAATTATTTTGACGGATACCTCTATAGTATAGTAGGGTACGAGTTAAACCAGGAAGCAATAAAGCATCCTCACGTTACTCGAGTACCCACAGGGATAGTAATTATGACTCGAGTTGAGCAAACAAATACCTCATCGCTTCTAGCGATTTTAAAATATCTCCTTTCTCTCAATGAGAGTGGAAACATTGGACTTCCCTGAGTATAGAGTTTGTGGTGCATATGTCCACAAGTCATATATCATCTTTCATCGGATTGTCTCCCGTAGAAATCTATATATAGACATGAAGATTCTCAATATGAGAATCACTGTCAGATATATAGAATACATACAAATGTATTTGTATCAAAGTGCTGATACAATATATTGTGATATACAATATATGATGACAACAATATATTATGTTGTTGTTACAACATCATAAATGGACATTAATTATATTAACCACTCAGGAGATTGAAAGACTATTCATAGTCTCCAAACATGTCGGTTGAGGCATATTCAACCATCACATTCTCCATGCCCATAGGGTCCCATCACAGCTGGTGATGTCGGATTGAAGGTTGAAGCAAGATTCAAACCTTTGCCCTTGAGGTTCATTGTATCCCAGGAATTGCTAATACAGAATAACCAGATGCTGAGATCTGGATCTAATGCCTTATGATATATAAGACACCATTTTTCTGTTAGCGGTGTGATCCTGACTAGAGGTGAATCCAGGATTGCACACATTATCCCACGAGACACAAGAGCGATCATGATGTCCATGGCCCAGATAGGACAATGGTGGCCATTGAGGGCGAATGCCTCAAATTCTATAGCCATATGTTACTGCTATGGGTAAACCAGAGATAATCAATTTACGATCAGTAAATTAAAGACCAGCATGGTTGATGTTGTAATAAACTTAGCAAAATTAATGGGTATTTCAAGAAGTTATCTTGAAACCATTAATGTGAATCTCAAATTCCTAAGTATGACACCTTGAAGATAATCTCCAAAATGGAGTAGATCTCGCAGCACTAGGGAATATAATCTGATGAAATCAGTAGATACTCACTCGTAATGCCTTATGTCATGACTCAGAAAAATGTGTGGGAGAGCACTTTGTAAAGCAATCATAATGTCCAAATGACAAAATGTAGGCTTCAACAGTAGTCATCGATAATTTGTGTACGCAGTAGATCTATATGACTACCTTGTGATCCCAAGCATCAATTTGGAGAAATCACTTTGAATTTTGCTTACCAATTCGTGCTCGAATTAAGCCGTATGACTTAATTAAGATGATGAATTGATATCTATTTGCAAGAAATTAGAATCTCAATTGCAAATAATGGATGTATAATCTCAACATGTAGAATAACATGGAAATGTATTACATCATAGTTTAATCTGGAATACAAGGTACTCTATAGATATACACTACTATTGTAATGAATAGTAATGATGTTGCAAACTTGATGCTCAAGTGAAAAACTTGAATTGTATCGACCTCAAATTAAATGAGATGACCTTGAATCAAATTGCAAGATAATTCAGCAGGATGAATTAATATTTTGCGAGAGAAAATTAGTCTCAATCGCAATGAGATTGTTTTGCGAGAGAAGAAAATTCTCAATCGCAAGTCAGTATTGTAGAGGTACTGAAATTATCTTTGCAAGAGATTAAAATCTCAATTGCAAACAGATGTAATTAATCTCGACACGTGGTAAACGTGGAAATATATTACATCCATTTTGTATCTGGAATACATCGGTACTCAACAGAAAACAGTACTAAAATATATGTATTGATTTTAACAAGTCTAAAACAGGAATAAATCACTGCTAGAAGTGCTAAAAAATAAAATAAAACTACTAATAGTGCATGATTTTATTCTGTGAAAAAAAACCAGAAATATAATGATTTTTCACTAAACTAAAGAAGAAGGAGAATGCCACAAGATACAATCCACTAGCCCATACGGGGAAAGTAAGTGGGAGTGGTGTGCTTGGGCCAACTGGTCAACCCACCAGCGTTGGCTGGCAACTGCCAGGATAAGAGGATAAGGGAGCGGACGTCATCTCCAATTCGCATCCATCCCCTTTTTCTGGACGGCGCCGCCACCACCATTCCCTGCAACCGCCACCCAACCTCGTCGTTGCCGGTTCCTTAGAGCATCTCCAGCCGCGGCCCCAAAGGACCCCCCAGGCCCTTTTTTCATCGCCGGCGGGCGAAAAAATTCCCAGCCGCGGCCCTAAGACGCCGATTTTCGCCGGTTGGGGCCTTTTTTGGGCCGGCGAACCCAGGCCGAACCCAGGGCGCTGGGGGTCTCCTGGGGGCGCCGGCTGAAGCGAAAAGGCGGGTGGGGCCGAGGTGTCGGCGAGACCGGTTGCTACTTCCCGCCACTTCCCCCTCCTTTTTCCTCTATCCCGCCGTTTCTTCCCTCCATTTCCCTCCATCCCCCTTTCTACCGCCACGCCGCCGAAGAAGTACGTCGCCCCTCGGCAAGCCCCCGGCCCCGCCATCGCCAAACCGTGCAGGGCCCGTGCGCCGATGGCAAGACCGCCGGGGTTGACAAACGCCGAGTGGAAGGCCGACGTCCAGCGGAGGGAGGCGGTGACCACCGATCGCCGCAACAGGCTCCTCATGAAGAAAGCCCGGGACGCGGCGGCGGTGGCGGCGGTTAAGCAGGAGGTGTCGTCTCGCCGGCCGATCTTCCCGGGGCGACAGCCGGCGGGCCCGTTCCCACAAGGCGCCAGCCATCAAAGTGTCGCGTCTCCGGCCGACCCGCACTTTCCTTCGCCGAACTTCCCTTCGCCGGCGTGGGGATACGCGCCCTCGCCGGAGTACGTCGACGGCGACGCCCTCGGCGGATTCAACCCCAACATTACCTTCCCGCGCACGCCTTCCGCCTTCTCCGCCGGCCACCCCAACGCCCAGTACGGCTACGTGCCCTCGCCAACGTACTCCGGCTCATCCGCGACGGCTCTGAGGCGCGGCCCTCTGCCTTTCGCGCCCGGCGTGGCGCCACAGTACGGCAACGCCGAGGACGAGATGGAGGACATCATCAACACCGGCTCCGCCGCGGCCGCCTCGTGCCTCGGGTTTGGTGCGCAGGCGGAGGACACCGGCGACATGGACGACGCCGAGGTCGACCCCGAGGAGGAGGAGGAGGAGGATGAGGAGATTGAGGAGGAAGAGCCGGTGCCGGAACCCGCGCCGGCGAAGGGCAAAGGGAAAAAGAAGAAGAAGACGAGATCGGCCAACGGCAAGCCAGGCGAGCCCCGCATCAAGTGGACATCGGTGGAGGATGTGTGCCTCGCCGAAGCATGGAAGCTAGTCAGCATGGACCCGATCACCGGCGCGAACCAGAACACCGAGACGTACTGGAAGAGGATCAAGGCGGCTTTCGATGAGCGCAAGTTGGTCGACCCAGAGTTCACCGGCACCTACATGGACCGCGGCACCAAGGCCATGTCCAACCATTGGGGGGCATTCAAACGGCGTGCAACAAGTGGCATGGCATCCAGGAACAGGTCCATGCTCGCCCAGAGAGCGGCGTGAGCGTCGAGCAGCAGGTATGTTCGCCGATTTTCTTTCGTCGAACACTTGGCCGCGCCCTCCTTCGCCGCCGACCAGTTCTTTTTGGGCGCAGATGGTGCGGATGTTCGACTTGTTTCGCCGGGACGCCGGCTTCGACTTCAAGTTCCTCCATGTGTTCACCCGGATCGAGTCCTGCGAGAAATGGGCCGAGGTTCGGCATCAACTCGCCAACAAGGACGGCGCGCTCAGCCCGGACGCACCTATTCCTGCAGCGGCAGAAGGGCGGCCAGACGGGAACAAGAAGGCGAAGAAGGCCAGGAACGACGCGCCGGCTGCCGAGCGCCTGCAGGCATCGATCGAGCAATGCATCGCCGATGCAAAGACCCATTCTGCCCTGAGGGAGGAGAAGACGGAGGCGAGGTGGTCGGCGCTGATGACGAAGCAGAACGCAAAGCTCGACCTCCTCAGGACCAACGTCGCCGCGAAGAAGCGCAACACCGACCTGGCATTCCTCATGGGGGGCGTCACGGCGGAGATGGACCCGCTGGTGAAGGCGTGGTACCTGGCCGAGCGGGACCTCATCCTCAACCGCATGTCGGTGCAGCCCACGCCGCCGCCGAGCCCGCTCGCATCTCCGACGCCGACCGGTACCTCTCCCGTTTCTCCGGCCGACGACGGGGAGCCGATAACCGGTTGAGAAGTTCTACGCTCGCGTCTCCCGCATTTTTTGTACGCCGGATTATTGGCATGTTTTGATCGCCGAACCTGTGGCGATCGCCGAACCTATGGCATGATGGACGCCGACTGTGACATGGCCGACACCGAACCGCCAAACTCGCGTCGTTTTTTGGGCAGCGGGAAATGGAATGTTTAAATTGCATGCGCCCCCCCGGGACCGCGACTGGGAAGCCGAGCCCCCCCAGGCCGATTTTAGCGCCGGCTCGCCCCCAGGCGGCACTATTTCGGGCCCCTGGGCGGGCCAACGGCTGGAGATGCTCTTAGGCATCCGTGCCGCGGGAAACCAGGCCGGAGGACGCTCCGCGCCGGACTCGGGCCGGGAGTCACGCAAGAGGGCGCGGTGCTGGGCCGGCCACGGCCTGGCACGGGCGCGGGTGGCGAAGCCACGGTGCACGGCCAGCCATGGGCGGCGGCCGGGCGAACGGTCGCGGCCCGGCGCAGGCGGCGGCCGGGCGAGCGGGTGGGCGCCACAGCCACGGCGTTCACCGTCAGGCCGATCCGCCGAAGGTCGCTGCGTGCTCCGCCCTGGGAGCAGCGTATGCCACCGGGATGGATACGTTGTGCCATAACCAAGAAGATGGTGCGTTTCTTCTGGTTGTTGTTTGCCTGAAGACAAATGCCAAAGGTACTCGTTCCCGACGATAGAGAGAGAGGATTTTCTACCATGCACGGGACCTCCCGTGCATGCATCCATCACCTTATTTATTACCATGTGGGGTCACTGACATCCATTAATAGTGTTTTCTCTCTCCTCTAGCATATACTCACACGTTATTCTACTCACTAAGTTTCATTCAAATAAATTGATGCATACTGTATGTTGAAACAAAAGTTTGATTTACATTATGTTTGCACAATTGCATTTTTACTGACAAAATCTTTAAAACAAGACCAATATTGAATATATTTTTGAAAAATATATTTTTGACAACTAAATCGTCATGCTTCAAACTTGTTTCATACAAATTTACTAATTCCATGCAAAAATTCAATAATGTGTTATTCAAACAAAACTTGGAACTTTTATTGTGATTAACAAAACATCTCATTGTTTTGTGTACTTGTATAGTGTTCCGTTGTGTTTTAAAATTTGATTTTCTTCAGAACTTATTGAAATATATTCAAAAGTGGTCTCATTTGAAGTTCTCCTCGTCATAAACACAAATTTGCAAACAAACCATAAATTGTACTTTTAGTTCAAAAGATAAAATTGATTTAAACTTGAAAATAAAATAAAAAAGCATGGGATGGTGGAGCATAGGCTTGCATGTGGTCAGAGAAAGATCTGACAACAAACAGTATCAATGCATGGCATAGAATCTCCAACAAAAATCAACGGCCCTCGCATGCACGGGACCTCCCGTGCATGGGAGAATTGCTTTTCTCCCTTGTTCATGCAGTTAGATGAAGACTTTGCTATTTCGGTGGTTGCTTGATCTCTTCTGACTCCGGCTTCTCTCTTGCTCAAGGCCAATCAATCCAGCGCAAGGATTTTCGTAGAGCCCCGAAGTGAAGATCGCCGTATATCAGAACCACCGGAGTTGCTGCCTCTGCTGCCCAACTACGGTGCCGGCCGTCGCCTTCTTCTTCAATCTGACCGAACCCAGCGACTGAAGAAGGGCTCGCTAGGCACGTCCATGGGGACATCTGCCTCGCACGGCCCCGTCGACCAGAGGAAGGAGCGCTATGCCATCGTCGCGATGCGGCTCCATGTGCGACACTGCGTCGCCGGGGAGTGCATCGCAGGAAACGCTCTGTCGGGAGCGTGTTGCCGCTGACGCCGCCTCAAGTCAAAGGACGCCGCTGCGCCATCCCTTGTCGTGGTGGCCTGTTCTCAGCGAAGAACGAAAGTGCTGATAACGTGTTCGAAAGTAAAACGAGAAAGACCACAGACAAAGATGTAAAGTGAATAGTTATCTTTATTGAGGATGGATTACATATATGTATATATAGCCCCCGAAAGGGTGTGTCCGAAGAGACATGAGGGAACCGCCATTGTCAGGAAAAACAGGGATTAATAGGATTAATTAAATCCTAACATTTAGTACATAGAGACATGGACTGAACAAAAGAGTTATAAAGTCAGAGGAAAAGATGGCGGCAAAACTTCTTTGATGATTCTCTAAGATGGTTTTTTCACTGCAGCTTCACTGGTCAATCGTGTGGCTGTTGTTGCATGCCTTTTCAAGCAATGATTGCGTTTACCTCTTTGTCAAGAGATCCTATACATACTTGTGTTGTTAGTCAGACCAAGAACAAAAGATTAGTGTGGAGGTAAACTTAACCTATGTCTTTTGTTGTGTATACATGAGGGATGACATAGCGACAGGGACGACACCCTCGGCTTGCAGCAAGACGACTGCTGCGGCGAGGGATGCAGCAGCGCAGGCGGTGTCGCCCCTCTGGATTGGAGCAAGGTTTGCGGCGACGTACCTAGCATCGCGCGCACGGCCTGCATCCAGTACTGCAACGAGAGAGAGATGCGCGCACGGCCTACATCCAGTTCTGCAACGAGAGAGAGATGGAGAAGAAAGGGGGACGTGAAAAGATAAAGCAATGGTCGAATATTCGCAGGGGTGGGAAGCCGTGTACCAGGCCCACAAGTAGATGGCATGCTCTAAATGCTGCTTAACGCTACGGTATGATCTGATCTGCCGGGTAATCTAGAACGTTAAAAATTGTAAAAACATATGGCTGAAACATATGGCAAGTTTTATAGGACGGCGGTTCGACCCGCAATGTTGTATGGCGCTGAGTGTTGGCCGATTAAAAGGCGACATGTACAACAGTTAGGTGTGGCGGAGATGCGCATGTTGAGATGGCCACACAAGGAAGGACCGAATCCGAAATGATGACATACGAGATAGAGTTGGGGTAGCGCCAATTGAAGAGAAGCTTGTCCAAGATCGTCTGAGATGGTTTGGACATATTCAGCGCAGGCCTCCAAAAGCCCCAGTGCATAGCAGACGGCTAAAGCATGTTGATAATGTCAAAAGAGGCCGGGGTAGACCGAACTTGACATGGAAAGAGTCCATAAAAAGATATATGAAGGATTGGAGCATCACCAAAGAACTAGCCATGGACAGGGATGCGTGGAATCCATGTGCCAGAACCATGAGTTGGTCGCGAGATCTTATGGATTTCATCTCTAGCCTACCCCAACTTGTTTGGGAGTAAAGGCTTTGTTGTTGTTGTTGTATATAGCTGAAACATTAAAAAAAACAATTGGATTTCAGTCAGAATTTTCATCCAGTAACAATGTGACACATGTATGTACGTATGTTTGACACAGTAATAACAGAAAAATAAATGTACGTGTGTATTTCTGTCGCAAGACCAAAAAACGACTTAAAACCAAAATAGTTTCAGTCAAAAAATGTGTGTGTACTTCTTTCACATCCGCTCGATCCCTTGTTCTTCTCTTCACATCTGGAACACTTCTTCCACAAGAACAACACAATTGCTCATTCAAAACCTAAGATCAGCCATAGGCAGGAATTCAGAGATTTTAGTGACTGTAAAAATTCATAAATCAGTTGGGGAAAATACTATTGCACACCACAGCAACCTAGATGTAGAGTACTCCCTCCGTTTCCGAAAATGCTCTTTGGAGGACGAGCTCCATGGAGCTCGTTTTTTTTGAAAAATTCGAAAATCATATTTTTAAGTTTCAAAAAATTCTGAAAAAAATCATACACGTTCATATGGATGTATAATACATGTGTGTGAAATCTGACGATGAAATACATTAGGGTGAGAGCTACACAAAAAAGACAAAATCATGTTTTTTGAAAGGGTGAACATTACCTTCACTGTTCACCAAAAAAATGGAGGAATTTGTCTTTTTTGTGTAGCTCGCACCATAATGTATTTCATCGTCAGATTTTACACACATGTAAAACACATCCATATGAACGTGTACGATTTTTTTCAGATTTTTTTGAAACTTAAAAATATGATTTTTGAATTTTTCAAAAATCTCGTCCTCCAAAACGCCCCACTCCTCCGTTTCAAAATATAAGACCTTTTAGACATTTCAATAAGGGACTACATACGGAACAAAATGAGTGAATCTACATTCTAAAATATGTCTATATACATCCGTATATAGTCTATAATGAAAATCTCTAAAAGGTCTTATATTTTGGAACGGAGGGAGTAGTTTCTAGGGAGAAATCATACAAAATACACGGAAAAAAAAACATTGTAACTCCACTCTTTTGCTACTCTAAATTCATCATCAGTAACTCACGAATTACAGTAGGAAATTTACAAAAGATGGCATCAAAAACTCGAGTTTTGTGTGTAAAAACACATGGGTAAATCTCATGACTTCCAGGAAAATAAAAACTGTAACTCACTTACATACCAACTGTAAAAACACATCAACAACCCGAGAAGTAGGCTGGGAAATTGGATTTTTCCCAATATACATGCATGCATCACACTACCTGCGCAAGTAAGATCTCTCATCACAAACTTCTTTAGGTTTCTCCCCTCTGTTCTTTGACATCTTCAACACTTCTTTGCCAAAAACAAATCAGAGAATCCACTCCTTGCTCCCATCAACAACACAAATCAGTTTAAGCAGTCATTTACAACAGCTACCACCCAAATTTACAGCAACTAGCTTACTGAAACTTACAAAAAGATAAAAACTATAATTTTAATTACACTGCAACTACACTATAATTACATAGCAATTACACTGTAATTTTAGTAGTAAGATTTAGTAAAGTTACAAAAAGTTTACACTGCAAATACACTAATTACTGCAATAACATAGCAGTGACACTCAGTCTTCTTCAGCAGTTAAAACTAGTTTATACGTTGTAATTACACACAACCATGCATGTGTACCTATGTAGATTTACAGTTGTATTTTTTCATCTTGATTCCAGAACTGAACTAAGTTTTACAAAACTACTGTTGCAAAATTACAGAAAAATACAACTGTAAATCTGTAGAAGCATGAGTGTACATGACAAAGCACTTAATCGACTATGCAAGTAAAAACACATAACTACAGATTTACAAGACAAGAGGTGGAGACACCGAGCACGAATAACGACGCACGAAACTGACGGTACAAAAATTCAAATGAACGCCTATTAGTTTTGTTCGACTGTAAAATAGCGAAACCGGTTAACGAAGAAAGCTAGAAAAAAAGTACACTACAAAAACTAAAGTAAAAAAAATCCAGATACTGATTAGTGTAAATCAATCGCATTTACACTGTAAAAGTGACAAATCGAATGACTAGAAAAACAAACCAGTAATACATGGCTGAACAAAATGCAGTACAGTTATCAGAAGCACATGCTTAAATACTCTCAGCTTTTAATCATATTCCAAGTACAGTCCACTTTGAAACAACTACATTGACAATGTAAAAAAACTACAACCTCATGTAGGAAGCACAATTCAAAACCGCTTACATCACGGAACTACAAAAACTAAGCAAAACCTAACAGGGAAAAATATCAAAAAATAAAGATGGTGAATATGACAAACCTGCACAAAACAACCAAGATCATGTAAAGGTAATGCAACACTAACAACTACTCACAAAGAAACACTAACGAACCATCTACTAGATCAAAGACTTACAGAATCATCGGGCATGGTTTACATAGTTACTATCAGACTGGAATTCACTCATGAGTTACAATAAATATGCTCAACACTGGACTTTAACCTAAACATAACTACAGAGACAAATCATTCAATTAACAGCAAAGTTCAGAGAAAATTACAGAGCGGTTAGCAGGGAAAATTAAAGACAGGAAGGAAATATAAGGCCTAATAACCTACAGCAGAAAATATAATTCTAGTAAAATCCAACACTCCTTAGAGACGACATTGTGGGAAAAAAAAGACCTTTCCCCCATACTACACATACACAAGCACAAAGCACAAAGCACCTAGGTAGTGACTTAAGGACACCAATCCATACGCGAGAACAAGGATGTGGATAACAAAAATAAGAGAAAAAATCCATGAAGAACAACCCACAATTATAGGGCGATAGCTCATAGAATCAATAAATCGCATCCACTGAAATCTAGAAAATAGACAACGGAGGAAGAAGGACAGCGAGCAAATCACTTGGAAAGAGGAACTCCGTCTCCAACCGCGAACGAGCCGACCACAGCAACCAAAACTTCAAACAAGGAATCCTTCCAGCGGAGGAACATCAACCTAAGACTGGAGGGGCAAGAGCTCACAAAATCTACAAATCGCAACCACATAGATGTAGAAAATAGAAAATGAATTGATAGAGGAACAGCATCTCACCACTTGAACCGCACCTCCAACCACAGAAACCTAATCTTCAAGCAACGGAGGGAGAGCTCGGAATGGAAATCGTCATGCAGTCACCCCTATCTTTCTCTCCCGTCCCCTCCTCTTGAAGTCTCGTCTTGAACAGAGGATGGCAGAAGGCAGCTACAAAGCAAACAGAGAAAAAACAAGGGGAAAAGGGACAGGGACATGGGTTAACGGGTGGCCCACATGCACAAAACCAGCCGAACATGCACAAATCGCCGCGATAAATCGAACGGACACAAAATCTGACTGAAGACGAATTGTTTTCAGCCAGATGAAAATTAGCATATCTGTAGTTTATAACATAGCACCAGTTATCAAAGTAACTTTGGTGACAGAGAGTCTTAGCACAAACAAAAAATATCATATATATAGATTTTCACTTTGATTATACCAACGCTGTAGAAAATCCTTTTACATAGAACATAGGCGTTAACTTGGATCAACCTCTTGGGTAACCAGCTGGACTAATAACGTCACAGTTCAAATTTAAATTTTGCATAGAGAACATCAGCCATGTTCCTGTAATCTAGTATGTCATCAATGGCACTTGCAGGCAATGTTCCTTGTAGTCAACTGATGCTTCAGAGTCATGTCCGTGTAGAGTTGTCAAGGTTGGATCCGTGTAAACTTCCAAATCTTTACTTGGTAATCAAGCATGAGAACCGCCATATCAATATACTGAAAGATGATATAACCCTCAGCAATTTTCACTTTGAGTAATTTCAGGTATATAAATAAGGCCCTGAAATGGACCAACTCATAGATCCACAGTCGATCAGAACAGAAAAACACAAATCCACCAGTGCTTTCTTGTACTTTCTACAGCGACTGTTATTCAGGTTTAAGCCTCATTTGGCAGAAACTCATGTCAAATGACCAATTTACACGCACAACCCAACTCTCTTACTATTGTTATGGATCCGTCATGTCAATCAACCAATGACAGCCACCAAATCCATATATAAACATGATAGGCAATAAACTGTCCACAAGATCTAGACAAATAGCAGCAGTTGTCCAAAAAGATGCAATCATACTTATGTGTTGAATTGCAATGGCCCCCAGTAACTAGTTACAAAAGTTGCTTGAAGCTGTAATTGGGAAGAATAGGCAAGTGAAACCACTGTCATTATCTCACCATCTAGTTCAGACCAGTTGCAGTAGCAACCAAACAGCAGTATGGCTGGTTGTCAAGTTCATTCAAGTACCCACCAGCTAGCTAAGATTATCAGTTCCTACCTAGTTCTATTTCTATATCAAAACCTTATGACAACCAGGACAAGATGCAATAATCTTTCTACAGATAACCAAGTACCAAGACCTAAGGTGAAAGCCATAAAGTAAAAATATAGGTTGAATTATTTGAACTCAACAAAGAAAAACTAGACCAATATTAGCACAAAAACAACACCCAAACTATATAATCATCAAAAAAAATTCCTCTTTTCAGAAAGCCCTAGGTGATATTTTTGTTCCAGGTGTCCTCGTCATGTTCAAATCCTCCATCTGTCATCGATCCAATTATAAACGTATGCTTTGGGATGAACGAAAAGAAACTTGAGTTAAGATCATGATTTTAATTTTGATTATGTTATGCGCTGGCTACTATAAAGTCACCAGACTCTGGTAGCTGAGTCGGGCCATATCCACCGGACTTAGGTAGCTGACTTGGCCGTGATGTCACCCACAAGTCATACTGGTGTCGGCTACACAGGACTAGTCAATCTCCTATATCCGGTTAGTCTCTACTCTGTAGGCCAATCAGGAGTAACGCTTTCTCCTTCGAAACAAAAAGTTGTAGCCAGGTTGGGCTAGCATCCATCTGTCATTGAAACAGTTATCTTAAAGTGTATGCTTTGGGATGAACAAGAAGAAACTAGAATTGAGACCATGATTTTTATCTCAGTTATGTTATGTGGGTGCGAAAACAAACTCGAGTTGAGATCATGATTTTTATTTCGATTATTGTTATGTGCAGGCTGCTGTGAAGTCGCCAGACTCTGGCAGCTGACTCGGGTAGCCTACTCAGGCATGGTGCTACCCGCAAGTCATACTGGATTCGGCTACACAGGACTAGTCAATGTCCTATATCCGGTTAGTTCTACTACAAAGGCCAAGGGGGAGTAACACTTTCTCCTTTGAAACAAAAAGTTGTGGCCAGGTTAGGGGTTTACCTTTCTTTTGAACACCAACTATGGCACTTGGTTAGCTGATAAAACTGAGCTGGATACTGGCCAGACTTTACAGGGTCTTATCTCTTCGTTGTTAAAAGGGTCAGTGCCAATCTTCTTAGGTCGACTAGCTTCTCCATCATCCTGAGCAACTTCCTGAAAGAGAATCCAAAGCACTGGAATTAACTTATGGAACGACACAAAAATAATTACGAAACAAAAAGGCTCTTGCAAAACACAACATAGAAAATGTGAGCTTAAAATGAATATGCTACCAACACATGGTTTCTTAGGTGTACAGAGATGTATACCACACTGGATCAATCAAGAGCTCATACATGCAGACTACAAGGCTATAAGTGCCTCGCAGCAGATTATGAACTAAAGCAAGGATGATAAGAGCTCCAGCTGGTGGCACTGAAAGGGCGAGTCTACTCAATCGTTTTGCAAATGAAGCGGCAAGATATGCTTTAAGATATGAAGATTTCAGACAAGCATCTAGAAGCAGCAACTAAACAAGTCAAACACAAGTCATAATAAATAGATAACAATACAAAAGAATAAACTGCAATCTGGCATATTCGTAAGAATAAACAACAAAAAAACATGTTTGTTTGGTCAATCTGTGAGTAAGAGTTGATATCACATCCAGATTCATGGCTGGAAGAACGATAGTTCAGAGCTCAAACATTGTTAATAGTGATCTGCTGATATAATCCACTCGCTGGCACAGGCCCGTCACTTGCACAGGATTAAGGGCGGGGTACTGTAATCTATATTTGTTTTCCATGTACTGTTATGGACTAATCTTCAATGGGTGCAGCAATGGCTGGACAAAATAGATGGGTTACAAAGAAGTGCCAACGTAGGTGGCATTACACAGCCGCATTGCTTGTGCATACAAATAAACTCAGGGTATATGCAAGTTTGGCAGGCCACATGATTCATCATTAACTAACCTAACAAGTCTACGATATACATGGTACATTACTTTTTCAACAGCATGCTAAAGTTGTCATTTGTGATGCATTCCACAGCATTACACGACAAATAGTTAATAAGCAGAAATAACAAAATTTGGCTTTGTTGGACTTGGCTCTGGAACAGCATTCACAAGATGCAAAGGTGGCTACACGGCACTTGTAAGATCATGATTGAAAATGTTGACGTAAAATGGATCCATAGCTTGGATGACTGACAGTCCTTCTGAAACCCCTTTTAGCTCATAGAACTTAATCTTTTAGTACATAGAACTTAATATATTACAAAGTATGGCAATATTCATTCATAGTGTAACCATAATATTACACTTATATTTATTGAGAGCTACTTCATTGCAAGAACAATGGCCGATGCTTTGCCATGAACACAGCACGGGTCAGTAATGCATATAGCTATAGAATTTCGGATATTCAAGCTAATGCTGTGTCATAAGGATGAATAGACCACTTTAAGGCCATCACACTGATAACACTGCCAATGTCGTATGATGTAGTCAAGAAATCACTTCCACAGGAAAAAAATTATGAAGGCATGAGATACCACATCAAACAAAGTACAAATATGAACAAAATGGACATAAACAACCTACCACAAGATGGCTGGGTTTGAAATTGGAGGAATAACATTCTGATGAAGTGTAGCAAGGACCTGCAGATTACACACTGTCACTCGAGATACGCAACTAACATCGGTAATTAAAGCTTTTTTATAATAACTGGAAAACAAAACCAATTCTTCTTAACAACAACGGTAAACAACAAATTATTTCATCATCCTAAGTGGCTACACAGTTCTTGTAGCATAATAAATTCCCCTTGCATAGTTTTTTTGAAGGAAATCGGGAGGGGAGACCCTTACCTACAGATTTTTATAAAAACCCATAAGCAAAACGCTTACTGGGGCAATAGTTCTTACAAAAAAGGGTACAAAACGGGAGAGAAGGGAGGGAGGGAAGGAAACAAATAGAGAGGTACAGAACAGAAGAACAGAAGGAGAAAAAGAAAAGGTGACTAGCTTCGCCAGCCTGCAATCCATTTATCAATGGACCGAAGTCCCCTTGCATAGTAGACCGCATGTAAACATGATCATAGTTTTACAAGAAAAAAAAGGACTCAGGAAATCACCAACAGCAATTTCTAAATTAAGATGCAACGCATATAACCATTCATAGACAGTCCAAGAAGAAGCAATTGAGAAATTATTACTTATCAGATGCTGAAAATAACGAAAGATGGCTTTACCTCCTTGTAGACACCAAGTGGAAGTGGTAGCTTGAGAAAGGCCGGCTTGGTGAACTTCAATTTTAGCTACTTTTTTTGCTTATACGCGTAGCAGAGGAGCCCTGCAAATCGAAAGCTTAATCACTAGAAACTTGCCAGTATATTTTACTTCATGAAGTGTATGGAAGTACCTCAGAGGTGTCCTCTCCTTTTGAAGAAAGACCTTCACAAACACAAAAAGTCAGAACAAAAACACACACCAACAAAAATGAATGTAAATACATAAGGGCATCTCCGTTGCAAGACGCTTACGTAGGCGCTTAAGAAGGAAAAAAATAAATATCCTTAAAAGGAAAATCAGCGAAGTGCCTTGTAACACAACACTGAGCGCTAATATAGACGCTAACTAAATGTGAAACCAGCCATAAATTGATCGCTGGACCCACCGTTCCTACTCATGTGGCAAAGGACAAAAAAGCTACGCAGTCGCCACCACCTTTTGCATCCATCCCCAGTTAGACCTTAGACGCCAGGATATGTTAGCCTAACTACCGATCGGAAAGGATATTATCCTAGAGTCTACACCTAGCGCCCCGTGTTGTAGGTGCCCTAAGAGGCAAGTGAACAAACAAACTCTTAAGGAAAAAGGAAAATCTACAATTGGGGAGGGGGGAGCGTTAAAAGTTCAAAAAAATAACACTAATGCTATTGAAGACTAGAGGAAGACCATTCCTACAGGATTAGCCAGAAAATACATACCAACAGTATTTAATATATCAAACTTTGATTCCTTCTTAAAATTCAATGCGGTAATATGCACCAAAATATTGTATATATTGTGTACACAGATAGCACTCCTGTTAAAGCAAGAAAAACAAGAGCATCAGAAACAGAACAATCGCTTGAAAGCCTTGCATGGATGAGCCTACAAACTATTATGACCTAAATAATTCACACCATATATAATCCAGCTGCAACTCTGCAAATGACTTTGCAGGGATAAGGTAGAACATGGTACACACGCAACATTACATGCTAAATCGTATAATCAAGGTGTTGGAACTGGAGTCTGGAACATCGTAAGGTACAACTATAAAAGCTTGACTTTCCAGGTTATCCTTGTTCTTTTACAAGAAAACATGCTCGGTATTGGGTGAGCACACAACTTTAACATGTCGGCAGATATGGTGCAGAATAGCATGTGTTTAGAACTTACGGTAGAAAAACTGTGTGCCCAGGGAAAGGTCCAACAATATAATCATAGTTGGTTCACGAGTTGCATTAACACGCTTATATCGATGTTCAGGATTTAAAATATGCATGCATAAAAACCTGAAGTATACCTGTCTTCAGCCCCATCATCCCCATTCTGCAAGCCATCTTTTCCAGAGCCAGGCTAAAAAAAGAGCAACTTAACCACATTGTAGGAAGTTACATGTATTACAGAAGGGGTAAAGATAAATTTGTGTATTAGTATATTTAGCGATTCGTTTCATATGCATGATCCAGACAAGTGCAGCTTAGGGTGGCATAATATGTCTGTCATCAACCAATAGTAAAAAGGGAAACTACGCTGATTTTTTGAATGAGTATGATCTTGCTTATCTCAACAAATCAAGATGTAAATACACTGTTAAGATGCAATGATTACCACATGCTGATGCAAGATCATGATGAAATGGGAATGTTATCTTTAATACTCCCAATAAAGATGTTCGACCGTATTATGTGTAATGGGCCAAATGTTACCGTAACCTAAGCATGATAGCAATGACAGAATACAACCAATTGTGTAAACAAGAATAAAACGAAATGGTGCTTACTTTGACATGATTGTCTACTGAGCTTAAATGAATATTCTCCAGCATGAGGTCAGTATGTGCCGATTCTATGGTTAAGCAGATGATTGAGCATAAAGAAAGACGCATCTCCAACCCAGACCAGCTGGTGAATAAATACACTAAAAAAGACTTTAACCTTTAAATCTTACACCAATCAGGAGGCTTCTCATCAATATCCTGATTAAAGTGTGTCAGGCAGATGAACACAGACTAGTGGATCTTGGTTCAACATCTGTGGAGGCTATGCTATCACATCATACTTTCACTCTTCAGTTAAAGCTCACTAAAAGCAGCCATATCTTCATATTTCATAAATGAACCTGGTATTTATTTTCACCTCTCTGTTCTCCAAAGGATACTCCCTCTTAACAAAATAAATGCAACAAAATGTGAACATAAGAAACAGCATGTAACTATAGAATCAGTTAGAGCCCAGCTCTCAGATTTTCCTACCACACTGCAGCAAACCTTAGCATAAGCGAAAACTGAACCTACGGCTCTCTGTTATCCGATTTCAGTTAACTATAAACTCTGTACCTAGCAGGGATTGCAAAAACGATAACCCAGGAAGTAGTATTGTATAGGCTTCTGGAAAGAAAAAAAGAAGGGGTTACTATTCGGTTTTGAGCATCACACGACTCCATGTGGTCGCAAACAACCTATATAAGCCATAAGTCCACACCATCTGATCTACATTCGCATTCCTGCTTAATCAGACAAGGCAGATTTATCTGAATCTGAGAAAATGATTAAGCTAGCTTTCTATGGCATGCAACTCCATAGTCCGAAACAGTGTAAATCGGTAGGGTTTTCCCAACAGAATAAAATCTTGCAGTCTCACAGAAAAATACTAGATACCTGTTGCTGAAGCATATAGACTACAGAGAGATTGCTAGAACTAATCCCCAGAGCAATTGAAACTGAAAAGCATAAACCAAGGTCCATGCCATAGCTCTTGCCGTGACAGACGAGGAACAGCACCCACAGAACAAAATCAAACAATCCCCACCCGCCGAACACAGCTGCTGCACCACCAAAACCGACCCCAAATTGTCCACCAAGCATTCATCCCTCCAGGTCCATGCAATAGTTCTTGCCGTGCCAGAAGAAGAGCAACCCCAGAACAAAATCGAACAATCCCGCCGCCGAATACAGCAGCGGCACTACCAAAACCGACCCGGCGACCCCAAATCATCGACCAAACATTCATCCCTCCGCCAAACGGCCTGACGGAGTCCAGGAACCAAAAGCCGCCCCGAACCCCTCCGCCAACCGAACAGACCGGAGGACGGGGACCACGGCGGCGCAGCTCTCCCTCCACGAGGAAACGGCGGCGGCGGAAAACCTAGCGCCGAGAACACGGCAGGGAAGAAGACGACGGGGCGGAAGAAGAATTAGGCGGAGAGATGGGAAAACAGTCACGAGCTGTCGACGTCCGCCGCAGTGTCCTCAGCGCCCACGCCCTCAATCCCGGCGGAGGGCTCCTCCATGCCCTCAATTCCCTTGGCTCGCTCAGCTCCCACGGCCGGAACCCCAGCGCGTCACGGGAGTAGCGCTCGAACTCTTCCCCGTAATGCTCCCTCAGAATTCTCTCGAATTGCTGCGCGATGTCGCCGGCGTACCTTCTCTCAACGTGCGCAAGTATGTTGCGGAGGATCTTCTCCGCCTGCCCTGACATGGCTGCGGTGGCCTAGGGCTCCGCGGTGTGAAGAGAGAGAGAGGAGAGGGCGAGGAGAGGAAGTAAAATGGGAAGGGAGGTGTCGTGGGTGGAGTGAGTGAAATGAGATGTTGGACTAAAATCTAAAATGGGCTCCGATGCAGCAATGGGCCTCCGGGGGTACGAGTGGACCCCGCTGTCATAGGGTGTTTTGACGTGAGGCGGGGCTGCGAGTTGGTTCTTATGTTCTTGAATATTACGGGTGCTCGTTTATGATCCAAATTGAGGACGGTGGTCTTCATAACATTCGCAACAATGTGGAAGTTGATTGATTTATCCATGACCGAATTTGAGCATCTTTTGTTTTGTTTGATCGCGCATTTGAAGACTAAACTTGAAGCAGCTAGTATGTTGCTTGGATGTGATGAACTTGTGATAATAAACTTGGTAATATTTGTTCTACGATTTTATTTGCGATGCCACCAACGCGAACCCACGTCGGAATATCTGAAATGCCAATGCCTTAGCGCGGCACCGAATCAAGGAGCAAAGTAGGGGACTTCGGAGGTCCGCCATCATCAACTCATACCGCATTTTAACAAGTTATTTACCCAAAATCACCATGATTGAGACTAAGATAACAACTTGATACTACATTTGTGTTAGGGTGTAAACGACCATCAACTCCGTGCCTAACGACTAATGATAGCACTAATTGTCCTATTTGCTCAGGACCTGGGCCAGCGCTGTTGGTCCCAACATTGACCAGACCCTACTTCTGAAGGTTTTTGATTTTTGGGACAGGACGGAGGCCATTGAACTTGAGCCTTCTAGGTAGGGCTGGACTAACGAGCTACTCGTCTCGTTAAGCTCGTGATCGTCAAGCTCGTGCTCGTTAAGCTCGTGATCGTTAAGCTCGTTAACAGTAACGAGCTCAAACTCATGCTCGGCTCGGTTCGTTAAATACTCGTTAAGCTCGTGAGCTCTCACGAGTACTCGTTAAGCTTCGTAGTCTCCTCTCGTCTCTTCATATCTGTTATGTACTTCTCTAGTTCTCTTCATCAATTGTCCAGATGCGAATGTGGGGGACTGGGAGGAGATGGGCTGTAGTCGACCAGTGTCCATTGGGCCGGGCTGAGCTAAGCATTTGCATTTAGTAAAAACTAAAAAGTACTGATGTGAAAAATAACGAGCCAAACGAGCTACTCGTTAAACTCGCGAGCTAGCTCATTAAGCTCGTTAATACTAACGAGCTAAAATTGATGTTCAGCTCGGCTCATTAACTAACGAGCACGAGCCTTAACGAGTCGAGCTTCCGAGTGCTCGTTAAGCTCGCGAGTAACGAGCTTTTCGTCCAGCCCTACTTCTAGGGAGGATTTGACAAGGTGGGCACGGGAGGAAAATGGCACATATTCAGCGCGCTCGGCCTACGCGGCCAAATTTTGGGGCATGGAGGTAGCCCCGTACGCGGACATGGCGTGGAAATCAAGAGCACCGCGGCCGTGCCGATTTTTCGCTTGGCTTGCAGACACGAACGGATGCTGGACCTCGGATCGCTTGGCTCGCCGTGGCCTGCCCCATCAAGCTGTTGGAAATATGCCCTAGAGGCAATTAATAAAGTGTTTATTATTATCATATTTCTCCGTTCATGATAATGGTTTATTATTCATGCTAGAATTGTATTGACCGGAAACTAAATACATGTGTGGATAATAGACAAATACTATGTCCCTAGTATGCCTCTACTAGACTAGCTCGTTGATCAAAAGATGGTCAAGGTTTCCTGACCATGGACATGAGTTGTCATTTGATAACGTAATCACATCATTAGGAGAATGATGTGATGGACATGACCCAACCGTTAGCATAGCAAATGATCGTTCAGTTTATTGCTATTGCTTTCACTATGTCAAATATACGTTCCTCTGACCATGAGATCATGCAACTCCCGGATACCGTAGGAATACTTTGGGTGTATCAAACGTCACAACGTTACTGGGTGATTATAAAGGTGCACTACAGGTATCTCCGAAAGTGTTTGTTGAGTTGGCATGGATCGAGATTGGGATTTGTCACTCCGACTATCGGAGAGGTATCTCTGGGCCCTCTCGGTAATACAGCATCACAGAAGCCTTGCAAGCACCGTGACTAAAGAGTTAGTTGCAAGATGATGTATTACGGAACGAGTAAAGAGACTTGCCGGTAACGAGCTTGAACTAGGTATTGGATACCGACGATCGAATCTCGGGCAAGTAACATACCGCCAGACAAAGGGAACAACGTATGTTGACATATGAGGTTCACCGATAAAGATCTTCGTGGAATATGTAGGAACCAATATGAGCATCCAGGTTCCGCTGTTGGTTATTGACCGGAGAGTCATCTCGATCATGTCTACATCATTCCCGAACCCGTAGGGTCCGCACACTTAAGGTTCGATGACGATTTAGTATTATATGAGTTATGTGATTGGTGGCCGAAGTTTGTTCGGAGTCCCGGATGAGATCACGGACATGACAAGGAGTCTCGAAATGGTCGAGAGGTAAAGATTCATATATTGGAAGGCTATATTCGGACGTCAGAAAGGTTCCGAGTGATTCGGGTATTTTTCGGAGTACCGGGGAGTTACGGGAATTCACCGGGAGAAGTAATGGGCCTTATTGGGCCATACGGGAAAAGGAGAGGCAGGCCATGTGAGGAGGCGCACGCCCCCCCTTGCCCAAACCGAATTGGACTAGGGGAGGGGGCGCAGCCCCCTCTTTCCTTTCCCTCTCCCTTCCCCCTTTCCTACTCCGTATGGGAGGTGGAATCCTACTAGGACTAAGGAGTACCCCTAGGGGGCCGGCCTCCTCCCTCTCATCCTTTATATACGGGGGCAAGGGGGCACCCCAAAGGACAACAATTGTCCCATAGCCGTGTGCGGTGCCCCGATCTCCGTTTTCCACCTCGGTCATATTTTCGGAGAGCTTAGGCGAAGCCCTGCCGGAATCACTTCACCGTCACCGTCGCCACGCCGTCGTGCTGACGGAACTCATCTACTACCTCGACGTCTTGCTGGATCAAGAAGGCGAGGAACGTCACCGAGCTGCACGTGTGTAGAACTCGGAGGTGTCGTACGTTCGGTACTCGATCGGTGGAGCTCGAAGGATTGTTCGACTACATCAACCGCGTTGTGAGACGCTTCCGCTAACGGTCTACGAGGGTACGTAGACACACTCTCCCCTCTCGTAGCGATGCATCTCCATGGATAGATCTTGCGTGAGCGTAGGAATTTTTTTTTGAAATTCATGCTCCGTTCCCCAACAGTGGCATCCGAGCCAGGTCTATGCGTAGATGTGATTTGCACGAGTAGAACACAAGTGAGTTGTGGGCGTGGGTGTATACATATTGCTTGCCGTTACTAGTTGATACTTGATTCGGCGGTATTGTGAGATGAAGCGGCCCGGACCGACATTACGCGTACGCTTACGCGAGACAGGTTTCACCGCTAAGTGCACTCGTTGCATAAAGGTGACTGGCGGGTGTCTATCTCTCTCACTTTAGTTGAATTGGTTTCAATGAAGAGGGTTCTTTTAGAAGATCAAAAAGCAATCACTACACCACGTTGTGGTTTTGCGTAGGTAAGAACGGTTCTTGCAAACCCGTAGCAGCCACGTAAAACTTGCAACAACAAAGTAGAGGACGTCTAACTTGTTTTTGCAGGGTATGCTGGTGATGTGATATGGTCAAGACATGATGTGATATAAGTTGTTGTATGAGATGATCATGTTTTGTAAGTTATCAGGCAACCGGCAGGAGCCTTATGGTTGTCTCTTTATTGTATGCAATGCCAACGCTATGTAATTGCTTTTCTTTACCGCTATGAGTTAGCAGTAGTAGTAGCAGCAATAGCCGGCGAGACGACCACGACGCTGCGATGGAGATCAAGGTGTCACGACGCTACGATGGAGATCATGGTGTCAATCCGGTGACAATGGAGATCATGACGGTGCTTGGCTGATGGAGATCAAAAGCACAAGACGATGATGGCCATATCATGTCACATATATTGAATTGCATGTGATGTTAATCCTTTTATGCATCTTATTTTGCTTAGGACGACGGTAGCATTATAAGATGATCCCTTCACTAAATTTCAAGATAAGTGTTCTCCCCTAGTATGCACCGTTGCGAAGGTTCGACGCTTCTAAGCACCACGTGATGATCGGGTGTGATGGATTCTTTCGTTCGCATACAACGGGTGTAAGCCAGTTTTACACACGCAGAATACTTGGGTTAAACTTGACGAGCCTAGCATATACAGATATGGCCTCGGAACACAAGAGACCGAAAGGTCGAACATGAGTCATATAGTAGATATGATCAACATGAAAGATGTTCACCATTGATAACTAATCCACCTCACGTGATGATCGGACGTGGCTTAGTTGATGTGGATCATGTTACACTTAGACAACTTGAGGGATGTTAATCTAAGTGGGAGTTCTTAAATAATTTGATTAATTGAACTTCAATTATCATGAACATAGTCTAAATAATCTTTGCAATTGTATGTTGTAGATCAATGGCCCGCACTGTAGTTCCACTGAATTTTAATGCGTTCCTAGAGAAAGCTAAGTTGAAAGATGATGGAAGCAACTATGCGGACTGGGTCCGTAATCTGAGGATCATCCTCATTGCTGCACAGAAGGCTTATGTCCTTGATGCACCGCTAGGTGTCGCACCCCCTCCCTCGTCTGTCGACGTTATGAACGCCTGGCAGACACGTGTTGATGACTACTCGATAGTTCAGTGTGCTATGCTTTACGGCTTAGAACCGGGGCTCCAAAGACGTTTTGAGCATCACGGAGCATATGAGATGTTCCAAGAGCTGAAACTTGTATTTCAAGCTCATGCCCGGGTCGAGAGATATGATGTCTCCGACAAGTTCTTTAGCTGTAAGATGGAGGAGAATAGTTCTGTCAATGAGCATATACTCAAGATGTCTGGGTTGCATAACCGCTTGACTCAGTTGGGAGTTAATCTTCCAGATGATTCGGTTATTGACAGAATTCTCCAATCACTGCCACCAAGCTATAAGGTCTTTGTGATGAACTATAATATGCAAGGAATGGAAAAGTCTATTTCCGAGCTCTTCGCTATGCTCAAAGCTGCGGAGGTAGAAGTCAAGAAGGAGCATCAAGTGTTGATGGTAAAGAAGAGCACTAGTTTCAAGAAGGGCAAGGGAAAGAAGGGGAACTTCAAGAAGAACGGCAAATCAGTTGCTGCTCCCACGAAGAAACCCAAGTCTGTACCCAAACCCGAGACTGAGTGTTTCTACTGCAAGGGGACTGGTCACTGGAAGCGGAACTGCCCCAAGTACCTGGCAGATAAGAAGGCTGGCAACATCAACAAAGGTATATTTGATATACATGTTATTGATGTGTACCTTACCAATACTCGTAGTAGCACCTGTGTATTTGATACTGGTTCGGTTGCTCATATTTGTAACTCGAAACAGGAGCTACGGAATAAACGAAGATTGGCTAAGGACGAGGTGACGATGCGCGTCGGGAACGGTTCAAGAGTTGAAGTTATCGCCGTCGGCACGCTACCTCTACATCTACCCTCGGGATTAGTGATGAACCTAAATAATTGTTATTTGGTGCCTGCGTTGAGCATGAACATTATATCTGGATCTTGTTTATTGCGAGACGGTTATTCATTTAAATCAGAGAATAAAAGTTGTTCTATTTTGATGAATAATATCTTTTATGGTCATGCACCGCTTGTGAATGGTTTATTCTTGTTGAATCTCAGTCGTGGTGATACACACATCCATAATATTGATGCCAAAAGACGCAAAATTGATAATGATAGTACCACATATTTGTGGCACTGCCGCTTAGGTCATATTGGTGTAAAACGCATGAAGAAACTCCATACAGATGGACTTTTGGAATCACTTGATTATGAATCATTTGAGACGTGCGAACCATGCCTCATGGGCAAGATGACTAAGACTCCGTTCTCCGGAACAATGGAGCGAGCAACAGACTTGTTGAAAATAATACATACCGATGTATGCGGTCCGATGAGTGTTGAGGCGCGCGGTGGATATCGTTATGTTCTCACGTTCACAGATGATTTGAGTAGATATGGCTATGTCTACTTGATGAAGCATAAATCTGAAACATTTGAAAAGTTCAAAGAATTTCAGAGTGAAGTAGAGAACCATCGTAACAAAAAAATAAAATTCTTACAATCTGATCGTGGAGGAGAATATTTGAGTTACGAGTTTGGCAATCACTTAAAACAATGTGGAATTGTTTCACAGCTCACGCCACCTGGAACACCACAGCGTAATGGTGTGTCCGAACGTCGTAATCGTACTCTATTAGATATGGTGCGTTCTATGATGTCTCTTACCGATTTTCCACTATCATTTTGGGGTTATGCATTAGAGACAGCTGCATTCACTTTAAACAGGGCACCGTCTAAATCCGTTGAGATGACACCGTATGAACTGTGGTTTGGTAAGAAACCTAAGCTGTCGTTTCTGAAAGTTTGGGGATGCGATGCTTATGTGAAAAGGCTTCAGCCAGATAAGCTCGAACCCAAAGCGGATAAGTGCGTCTTCATAGGATACCCAAAGGAGACCGTTGGGTACACCTTCTACCACAGATCCGAAGGCAAAGTATTCGTTGCTAAGAATGGATCCTTTCTAGAGAAGGAGTTTCTCTCGAAAGAAGTGAGTGGGAGGAAAGTAGAACTTGATGAGGTAATTGTACCTCCTCTGGATAGTAGTACGCCACAGAAAGAAATTTCTGTGACATCGACACAGACCAGAGAAGAAGTTGATGATGATGATCATGAAACTTCGGATCAAGTTGTTACTGAACTTCGAAGGTCAACCAGGACACGTTCCGCACCAGAGTGGTACGGAAATCCAGTCTTGGAGGTCATGTTGCTAGACAACGATGAACCTTCAAACTATGAAGAAGCGATGGCAAGCCCGGATTCCGACAAATGGCTTGAGGCCATGAAATCCGAGATTGGATCCATGTATGAGAACAAAGTATGGACTTTGGTAGACTTGCCCGATGAACGGCGAGCTATTGAAAATAAATGGATCTTTAAGAAGAAGACGGACGCTGATGGTAATGTCACCGTCTATAAAGCACGACTTGTTGCTAAAGGATATCGACAAGTTCAAGGAGTTGACTACGATGAGACTTTCTCACCTGTAGCGATGCTAAAGTCTGTCAGAATTATGTTAGCAATTGCCGCGTTTTATGATTATGAAATCTGGCAAATGGACGTCAAAACGGCATTCCTTAATGGATTCCTTAAGGAAGAATTGTATATGATGCAACCGGAAGGTTTTGTCGATCCTAAAGGTGCTAACAAAGTATGCAAGCTCCAGCGATCTATCTATGGACTGGTGCAAGCATCTCGGAGCTGGAATACTCGCTTTG
Source organism: Elymus sibiricus (assembly GCA_039707655.1). Classification (NCBI taxonomy): domain Eukaryota; kingdom Viridiplantae; phylum Streptophyta; class Magnoliopsida; order Poales; family Poaceae; genus Elymus; species Elymus sibiricus. Next base: position 105,368,175 of record CM077667.1, on the reverse strand, counting down.
ATGAAGTGATCAAAGCGTTTGGGTTTATACAAACTTATGGAGAAGCTTGTATTTACAAGAAAGTGAGTGGGAGCTCTGTGGCATTTCTCATATTATATGTGGATGACATATTATTGATGGGAAATGACATAGAATTTCTGGAAAGCATAAAGGGTTATTTGAACAAAAGTTTTTCAATGAAGGATCTCGGAGAAGCTGCTTACATATTAGGCATCAAGATCTATAGAGATAGATCAAGACGCCTCATTGGACTTTCACAAAGCACATACCTTGACAAGATTTTGAAGAAGTTCAAAATGGATCAGTCAAAGAAAGGGTTCTTGCCTGTATTGCAAGGTGTGAGATTGAGTAAGACTCAAAGCCCGACCACGGCAGAAGACAAAGAGAAGATGAGTGTCATCCCCTATGCCTCAGCCATAGGCTCTATTATGTATGCCATGCTGTGTACCAGACCTGATGTGTGCCTCGCTATTAGCTTGGTGGGAAGGTACCAAAGTGATCCAGGAGTAGATCACTGGACAGCGGTCAAGAATATCCTGAAGTACCTGAAAAGGACCAAGGACATGTTTCTCGTTTATGGAGGTGACAAAGAGCTCGTCGTAAAGGGTTACGTCGATGCTAGCTTTGACACAGATCCAGATGACTCTAAGTCACAATCTGGATACGTATTTATTCTTAATGGTGGAGCGGTCAGTTGGTGTAGTTCCAAGCAGAGCGTCGTGGCGGGATCTACATGTGAGGCGGAATACATAGCTGCTTTCGAAGCAGCACATGAAGGAGTCTGGATGAAGGAGTTCATATCCGATCTAGGTGTCATACCTAGTGCATCGGGTCCAATGACTATCTTATGTGACAACACTGGAGCAATTGCTATAGCAAAGGAGCCCAGGTTTCACAAGAGAACCAAGCATATAAAGCGTCGCTTCAACTCCATTCGGAATTTGATTAAGGATGGAGACATAGAGATTTGCAAAGTACACACGGATCTGAATGTGGCAGACCCGTTGACTAAACCTCTTCCATGAGCAAAACATGATCAGCACCAGAATGCGATGGGTGTTAGATTCATTACAATGTAATTGACTCTAGTGCAAGTGGGAGACTGTTGGAAATATGCCCTAGAGGCAATTAATAAAGTGTTTATTATTATCATATTTCTCCGTTCATGATAATGGTTTATTATTCATGCTAGAATTGTATTGACCAGAAACTAAATACATGTGTGGATAATAGACAAATACTATGTCCCTAGTATGCCTCTACTAGACTAGCTCGTTGATCAAAAGATGGTCAAGGTTTCCTGACCATGGACATGAGTTGTCATTTGATAACGGGATCACATCATTAGGAGAATGATGTGATGGACATGACCCAACCGTTAGCATAGCAAATGATCGTTCAGTTTATTGCTATTGCTTTCACTATGTCAAATATACGTTCCTTTGACCATGAGATCATGCAACTCCCGGATACCGTAGGAATACTTTGGGTGTATCAAACGTCACAACGTTATTGGGTGATTATAAAGGTGCACTACAGGTATCTCCGAAAGTGTTTGTTGAGTTGGCATGGATCGAGATTGGGATTTGTCACTCCGACTATCGGAGAGGTATCTCTGGGCCCTCTCGGTAATACAGCATCACAGAAGCCTTGCAAGCACCGTGACTAAAGAGTTAGTTGCAAGATGATGTATTACGGAACGAGTGAAGAGACTTGCCGGTAACGAGCTTGAACTAGGTATTGGATACCGACGATCGAATCTCGGGCAAGTAACATACCGCCAGACAAAGGGAACAACGTATGTTGACATATGAGGTTCACCGATAAAGATCTTCGTGGAATATGTAGGAACCAATATGAGCATCCAGGTTTCGCTGTTGGTTATTGACCGGAGAGTCGTCTCGATCATGTCTACATCATTCCCGAACCCGTAGGGTCCGCACACTTAAGGTTTGATGACGATTTAGTATTATATGAGTTATGTGATTGGTGGCCGAAGTTTGTTCGGAGTCCCGGATGAGATCACGGACATGACGAGGAGTCTCGAAATGGTCAAGAGGTAAAGATTCATATATTGGAAGGCTATATTCGGACGTCGGAATGTTCCGAGTGATTCGGGTATTTTTCGGAGTACCGGGGAGTTACGGGAATTCACCGGGAGAAGTAATGGGCCTTATTGGGCCATACGGGAAAAGGAGAGGCAGGCCACGTGAGGAGGCGCACGCCCCCCTTGCCCAAACCGAATTGGACTAGGGGAGGGGGCGCAGCCCCCTCTTTCCTTTCCCTCTCCCTTCCCCCTTTCCTACTCCGTATGGGAGGTGGAATCCTACTAGGACTAAGGAGTCCTAGTAGGACTCCCCACACTTGGCGCACCCCTAGGGGGCCGGCCTCCTCCCTCTCATCCTTTATATACGGGGGCAAGGGGGCACCCCAAAGAACAACAATTGTCCCATAGCCGTGTGCGGTGCCCCGATCTTCGTTTTCCACCTCGGTCATATTTTCGGAGAGCTTAGGCGAAGCCCTGCCGGAATCACTTCACCGTCACTGTCGCCACGCCGTCGTGCTGACGGAACTCATCTACTACCTCGACGTCTTGCTGGATCAAGAAGGCGAGGAACGTCACCGAGCTGCACGTGTGTAGAACTCGGAGGTGCCGTACGTTCGGTACTCGATCGGTGGATCTCGAAGGATTGTTCGACTACATCAACCGCGTTGTGAGACGCTTCTGCTAACGGTCTACGAGGGTACATAGACACACTCTCCCCTCTCGTAGCGATGCATCTCCATGGATAGATCTTGCGTGAGCGTAGGAATTTTTTTTTGAAATTCATGCTCCGTTCCCCAACAGAAGCCTCATGCCCACTCTGCGACTATGCGGCGGAGACGCTGAACCACATCTTTATCGAGTGTGTTCTGGCGCGAACGGTTTTGCACCACGTACTCTCGGCATTAGGCATGCCTGATGCCGCACCAACAGCCGATCGAGAGTTGGTGGATTGGTGCAATTCGTGGCCCGCGACAGGTCCTAGAGGCAAGGATATACTGACAATTCTATCGCTTGTGATGTGGGAGCTTTGGAGGCACCGAAATGCGGTGATTTTCGATAGCGTGGCACCTTCGGCCAACGACGTGATCGACAGGCCGGTGACGAGTGAGGGCCGAGGGTGGAAGGCTGTGGGACTCATCAAGATGGACCTTGGATCCTTCTTTGGGTACTTGACTAGGTGGGTAGTCAGGAATAGTTAGTTAGCGCCTCGTTTTCTATAGGTGGCCGGAGTGCCTTTGTGTAATCGCATGTAAGCCACTCGTGGATGGGGCTCTTTACCCCCCTTTCCTTCTTTAATGCATGATACACACACTCGTGCATATTCCCAAAAATTGTCCTATTTGCTCGTGAAAACAATGAATCTAACTTGTTGGGCCCACCTGTCGGGCGGATGTGCCATGCATGCAAGGATAATTTGTTGAGGTGGCTGAAGGCCCCACCTGACGGCCTCTCTCTTATTCCCCTCTCTCTCTCTCCCATCAAGCCACCTTCTACCCCACCAACCTCGACCACAGCCACCCATATCACGCACCGCCGTCGGAGCATTACCCCGGCGAGCCACCCCAGCACCAGAGAGCCTTTCCGCCGCCCCAGCCACCTCCAACCCCAACCGCACCTCCAGCCCTTGTCCCGCCCGGATCCGCACGAGGATATGCCCTGCCGCCCAGCACGTCGGACTCCCACCGCAAGCGGACGACCACAACGACTCGGCGGGAGTGCTTCGACGTTCTTCCACCAGCGCAGGACCGCAGGCTTGTCCGGCTTCTCAAGCATGAGGGCGTACACGGCCAGAGACGACGGTGATGCCGCAAACGACGAGTGCGCACAGAGGAGCTCACGCGCGGTTTCGCTCTGCCATGGTGAGCGGATCTGGCCACGCCCGCCTCAAGGAGATGCTCTAGGAGGGCGCGAAGGGGCTGCGTGACGCCGCACCTCCTCCTGCCGAACAACGTCGGCGGGTCGGGCACGTCCCGAGTGTGTGTAGGAGAGCTCTACGGCGCGCATGTCGGCGCTCCAGGGGGTGAAGGTGTGGCTTCAGGGGCTCATCGGGCACGCACTGCGTGACGCCGAGGGAGGTGGACATATCCATGACGCAGCCTTGGGACGCAACCTGGTCTCGTGGCGTGACGCACAGGGAGGAAGACACTTCCACTTCCACGACACAACCGACGAGGATGGCGTGGAACGCCGACCACCGAGTGTGCGTGTCAGTCGATGGCGCACACAGGCTCGACAATGGAGAAGAATCAGCCACGGCGGAGCTCGGCCGGAGACAAGGAAGACGTAAAGGGCTCTCACAACCAGTTCTTGCTCATGGAGGAAAAGAGGAAGAAATAAAAAAATAAAAAGTAAGAAAATAAACACTTGAATCATTGACACGTGGGGCCCTCGTCCAACTCAGTATATTATCCACGTAAGCACACCACATCAGCCTGACGGGTGGGCCCAACTTGTCAGTTTTGCTGTTTTCGCGAGCTTATCAGACCATCAGCACTCTGCGTTACAGGTTAGGCACAAAGTTGGTGGTTTTTGCGTCCTGACACAAATATGATACCTAGTTGTTACCCTAACGCCAACTGTGGTGGTTTTCAGCAAATAACTCCCTTTTAGCACACACACACACGCCCCTCAACGCCACTTTCTCTCCACTTCCCTCCCAAACCCTAGCCGCCACCACACCACACTGTGACTAGTTGTCACCACCTTGCCATGGGAAAGAAAAAGAGCGAGGACTTGTGTGAGTGCAGTCAGGCATGGTGGATGTTCGGCGGTACCGCTTTGACGTGGCACGACCGCGACGGCAACTTGCGCTCCAAACCGCATGGTGTGAGACACTTCATTAGGGCCCTTCTTCTTCCCCAGAGCAGTGTAGCGCCAGGACGGCGGGTCGCCATGGTGGAGATGTCGCCACCGCATGTCATTGTCGACCAAGTGCTCACGGGGGGGTCGACTTTGGACCGTCTGGGACAACTTCCATGACTTGCCCTACGACAAAGATGGCACCATCGGCGGCCTCGGAGGCCATGCCTACGAGGTGAATGTCCACTTCATGCACTACGATTTAGTTTAGTGTATGTTAAGTTGGGTTAAATTTAGATGTAATATATCAATTTCAATTAAATTTCATCTAGTTTGAATGTAATATATCATACTCATTCAAATTTGTCTGGGTTATCCGTGCTTGAAATGTTTGAAATTGTACGTGCAAAGTATTACCCTTTCTGTGAGGGCAGAGGTGGGAAGTATCTACAACGGAGAGAGTTTTATTTCGTTGCTACTTCGTCCCTGTCCGCAAACCACCGGGAACGGCAAGACGCAAAGGCTTTAAATGTTGGTTTTGTGAACAAGATCGTAATTTTATAGTCCAAATATTTTATGATTTTAGTTTTAAAAAGCTTTAGGATATTTATTCACATGACATTAGTTGCAAGGGCATTTTCATATGTTCGCGGACAGGAGTCAGACGAGTGCCATTTGTCCGTCCAAGCAATGTCGTCCCCTTTTTCTCAAACCACAAATTAATACTAGCACATGCACGTAAATCATACATAGTTCAGACATCTTTTAATTCACTAAGAGCAACTCCAACACAGCGACCCAAATCGTCCGCCTGCGTTCGTATGGATCGGCGCGGACAAAAGCGGTGGCCCAACGCTGCGACCCAAACCCAAAAAACGTCTGCTTCGTGTCCGCGTGGACCCATTCCCGGCCCAAAAATGCGCCTGAAATGCGTCCACGCGGACACGAACCGGACGCGCCCCGCGTCCTCACCGCGTCCGCCTCGGGTCCACATGTCACGCCGCGCAACTACCACCCGTGGTCATATTAAACGCGACCACCAACCTCGGGTCCACCTGGCAGCGGCAGGGCGTCGTCCTTTTTAATCCAAACGTGCGGCGGGGCCGGCCTCATCCACTTCCTCGCTTCCATCCACATCTGGCCACGCCTGCTCCCTCGTCGGCGACCAGAAAACCCTAGTAGCCAGCCAACCAGCCATGGGGTTTTTCAATGGGAAGGGCAAGGGGAAGTCGAGCGCCGGTGCGAGCTCTTCCTGCGGGCGCTCGCCGCCGCTACCGCCGCCTGCTAGGAGAGACTTCCCACCGGCGCGGGATCGGATGTACATACCAGTCCACCAGGCGCGGTGGCACCGGCAGTACCGTCGGCCGCTGCAGTATCCAGACGTCAACCTGCCCCATGGTTAGCATCTGGATCCGCAGCGGATCCTCATTCCGGTTGTGCCCCGATCCGCGCGGGCGCATGCGGAGGAGGTTCGCCGGCGCCGGGAGCTCCTCGCGGCGGAGTAGCGGGCCATGCGTGCCTACGCGCCAGACTCCCCAACTAGGAGCGCTGGTTCGCGCTAGAGCACGAGGAGGAGCGCCGGCGGGGAGTCCACGTCAACCACGCCGTCCCTCCTCCACCTCCCGAGGTTCTGCCAGAGGAGCAGGACGAAGAGGCGGCGTACCAAGCCGCCCTCGAGCTGGCCATGCAGCACGCGCTGGAGGCCAGCAGGATCGAGGAGGACGCCCAATGGGATGGCCTGGACCGCGCCCTTGCCTTGTCGACTGTGGGGGACTCCGTCCACGCCCCGATGTTCGTCCCGGAGGTTGCACTGCCGCCGCCGTCGCCCACCGTCGAGCCCTCGCGGAAGCGGTCGCCGCCTCCACCCACTTTTCCAGACAAGAAGTACGAGTGGGTGGGCATGGTCCGCGAGTGGGTGAGCGCGCCGGCCGTCTACTACAACGCCACACCGGAGGAGGAGGCGGCTCACCTCGAGGAATGGAGGCAGCACTTGCTCGCCGAGGAGGAGGCGGACGGCCTGCGGCAGATGCGGTGGGAAAAGGAGGAGGAGGCACTATGACTCGAGGAGGAAGAGGAGGAGCGCGCCCGGCTTGCCGCAATGCCGTCGCCGCAGCAAACGCCGGAGAAGGCTGTCCTGGCAGCCTACCAGGCAGCATTCCCATGGGCTGGGCCGCCCCCACCTTCATCGACCTCACCTGCAGCGATGAAAACGGCAAGGGCAAGGGCAAGGTGGACGGCTAGGGAAGCATGCGGGCGCGGACTTTTTTTCGTTTTTATTAATGTTTTAATTATGTTTTAAGTGGACTTTGCCGGCGGTTGAGCGGCCACGTATGTTTAATTATGGTTTTATTTACGTCTGCATGTGGCCACATGTTTATTTTTTTATTTTTTTGGAGCGGACGCAATTTTGGGTCTCACTCCCGTTGGGCGCACCAGCCGACCCAAATGAAAAAAGCGGACGCGCCCGTCCGATTGGCCGATCCAAACGGACGAAAAGCGGACAAAGTGCGTGTCCGTTTGGGTCACTGTGTTGGAGTTGCTCTAAGCTCTTTAGGGGTTGAAGCTCTCACAGTCAATTGAGGTGTACAATTTAAGATTTTATCTCATGATTTGACTTGGTAATCGTCTCGATGGGTCCCATTGGACATTGCATGGGATGTTTTTTTTTCACTACAAGGGGATCATATTGGTCGTTCGGTTTAACCGAACCAATAGGCTCAGTTCTTCAAGTAATAAAGAAATCCGGTCTATTTGCATATGTGATGACTGGTAGGTTACTACACACATGCAAAACCGATTGTTCTTTTTCATCGAGGACTCGGTTCGGTCCTCGATCATGACCGTAAAGGACCGATATTTTCTGGGAGGAACAAATCAGGAGCCAAATCTTGAGCAAGAAACGATGAAACATACGAGCGGGTATCAAGCACGTGCAAAAAATGGAAGGAGGAAGGGTCTGTTACCGGAAATCATTGCATGCAGACCGCCAACTACTATGCGAGTGCTACGAATGTCATCTTCGACCTTGAAGGAGCGTTGGCTACCGTGCGTGGAAGCCATGTGAACGATCGGTCGATGTTGTAAGTGCATCTAGTGCCCCTTAGTTATTTTGGTGTATTGAAAACTTATAGGTTAAGAGACTAATGCGTTTGTAAGTGTACACAGGCTCTATAAGTCGCTGAGGAGTTTGATACATTCGGAGATTATCGACCCCTAAAAATGTATGTCTTCAACTAAAGACTTTGGTGAAGACTTTGATGAAGACTTTGCTGAAGACTTTGGTATTCCCTGAAGACTTTGAAAAAGAAGAAGTTGGTGTGACCTTGAAGATATGAACGAGGACTATGAAGCATGAAGACTTTTGTTTTTATTGTTTCATTTCCTTTCTTTGAGTCATAGGAAACACCGTACTGTTAAAGGGGGCCGAGGTAATACTAAGGAAAATTTCCAACTGATGCTCAACTCAAAAGCCTCAACCTATCCAATCCTTCGAGTGAAGCCTTTGGAAATCTCTTGCAGTTCAGTCAAGTTCTTCAGTGACAGAGACGATGATCTTCTGGTCTCTGAGGAAATTGGTCTGACTGAGGAGTTAGGATTTCGCCAGTGTGAATTGCCTACAAGTGAGGAATATGATAAGCCTGAGGACTTTCATAGTTCGAAATTCTGACCGTTGCTGTGCTAAGCGCCAGCTGTCCCCAATCATCCTATCCACTTAACGGTCATATCATTAGGGGCATTTATGTCTTATCATGTCAGGTTGCACCCTGTCTATAAATAGCCACCCCCCACAACCAGTAGTTGGTTGGCTACTCCGAAAGAGAACTGACACTTGTCATTTGAGAGCATCCCATTCCTCGAGGACTTTGAGCGAAAATCATCAGTGAGGAAAAACCCCAAAACCAAACCACCAACCCAAAGTGATTGAGCATCACTGAAGAAATTGTTCCTGTGTGGAACCGACGCTTGTTACCTTTGAAGACTGTGTATCTTCCAGACGGTTAGGCGTCATGGTCTAGTGCATCCTGCAGTCAATTGGGGATCACGAAGTGACCTTGGTCTAGAGCATCCAGCAGTCAATTGTGGATCGCCGAGTGACCAGTTTGTGAGGGTTTTGGAAGTCTACCCTGAAGACTTACCACGAGTGTTGGGCGAGGTCTGTATGACCTTAGCTCAAGGAGAATACGGTAAGGACTGTGTGTCCTGGGACTGTGTGTCCTCTGGTTTAAATACCAGGCCGCTCCAAACCAGACGTACGACTGTCACAGCAGTTGGAACTGGGTCATCAAATCATTGTCTTCATCGAGCTACCTGGTTCTATTTCCTCAACCCTTCCATTTCCTTGTATACTTGTTGATGAAATTAATCGTTACTGTTTGAAGAATTTGACTGAAGACTTTCTCAATTTCCTCACCTCAAATTCCTCAAGCTACCTTGTTCCTCACCTGCTTATCCTATATCACGCTACCTCTAATTTGTGCATGCGTTATTTCATCATGATGACTATGCGATCACTATGCTTCGTATGCACTTGAGTACTTATTCCGCTGCTAGTTATTCATCACATTTCAAATTCCTCATGGTGAAATTCCTCAGTGATGAATTTGTAAAAAATGCCTATTCACCCCCCTCTAGTCGATATAACGCACTTTCAATTGGTATCAGAGCAAGGTACTCCCTTGTTCTGTGTGATTTTGGTTTAACCACCTGGAGTTCTAGTTATGTCGACTGCAGGTATGATCAAGGTTTCCGCAGGCTGTCCTACCTTCGATGGGACGGACTACCCCTACTGGAAGAACAAGATGCGCATGCATCTTGAGGCTATTGACAACGATCTCTGGTATGTTGTGGAAAATGGTGTTCCCCGCACATCTCCGACTGTTACTGCTGCTGATGCGAAGAAATTCAAGCAACTCGATTCTCAAGCGAAGAATATCATCTGTGGCCATCTGAGCAAAGGTCAGTATGGCAGAGTGAGTGCTTTGGAGACTGCTAAGCTTATCTGGGACAGGCTGTCCAAAGTCAATGAAGGTGTTTCCACTCAACGTGACTCCCGTGTTGATGTTCTTCGCAATCTCTTCAATCGCTTCAAAAGACTCGACAATGAAAATGTTCAGCAAACTTTTGATCATCTCACTGATATCTCCAACGAGCTTCAAGCTCTGGGTGCCACTGACATCACCGACCATGAGGTGGTGAAGAAACTGCTAAGATCTCTTGATTCCTCATTCGATACTCTGGCTTTGATGATTCAAGAACGTGAAGACTACAAGTCACTTGATCCTGCTGATATACTTGAGAGACTCAATACTCATGAATTCCAACAAGCTGAGAAGAGAGACCTCTACGGACCAAGCTTTGGAAGATCTCGTGCTCTGAAGGCAAAAGCAATTTCCTCATCCGAAGACGAAGATTCTAATAGCAGCCTTGGTGATCCTGAAGAACTGAGTCAGGAGCTGGCAATGCTTGTGAGGAAATTCCAGAAGTTCTCAAGGAGAGGCCAATTTGGAAAGTCATCAAAAAGTGGTTTGAGGAAATCAGATTCCTCAAGCGACTACAAGAGAACTTGTCACAAATGCAAGAAGTCTGGTCACTTTATCTCTGACTGTCCCCTCTGGGAAAAAGAATCAAAGAAGAAGAAATACAAGGACTACAGTTCTGATGACTCGAAGAAAAAGAAGAAATCTTCAAAGTCCTCAACTTCAAAGTCTTCATCTGCAAAGTCCTCATCGCACAAGAAGAAAGGTTCCAGAAAGGCCCGGGCTTTCATTGGCAAGGAAATGGATTCTGAAGAAGAATCTGAAGAATATGAAGAAGAGGAAGAATCTGAGGAGGAGTCTGACTCTGGTGTTGCTAGCCTTGCTCTCGCCACTGCTTTCTTTAGCAAGTCCATCTTCAACGATGAAGAAAATGACCACTCCAACGACTCTGACGTCAGCAACAATGAATATGCTCCCACTTACTGCTTCATGGCAAAAGGTTCCAAGGTACACAAGCATCACTCTTCTTCTGAATCAAGTGAAGGTGAATCTGATGAATATGTGAAACCTAGCTATGCCAAACTTGCTAAAATTGCCACTAAGCAACAAAGTGCACTTGAAAAGCTTCAGAAATTGCTAGACAAAAGCGATGATCTGTTGAATGAGGAAGTGGATCGGACTCAAACTCTGTCTGATGATCTCAAAAGTCTTCAGACAAAGTATGATAACCTTTAGAGTCATCATAATGCTCTCTTAGTTGACCATGAGAAGCTTTCTTATGAATTTCTTCAAAGAAAGCAAGATCTTGAGAAACTAAGAGTGGCTCATGAGGATCTCCAAAGGGAAAACGATTCCTTACTGGCTCAACAGATCAGTACCGCTCAGGAAGAATTTGTTCCACCATGTATGAAATGCATCGAACGTGAGACTGCTAATTCTTCACCTGAATGTTCAAATGCTTCTATTGCTGCAAATTCTTCAACTATCCCCGTGGTCACAAATTCCTCATCTGAGGATACCACAAGTATCACTGACGAAAATGCAGGGTTGAAGGAATTGTATGTGACAGACATGTACAAAAGTCTCAAAGGGCATCAAACCCTTTGCGATGTGCTAAAAAAGTAGATTCTGAATAGGAACCCTAGGAAAGAGGGTATTGCATTTGAGAGGAAACTCAATGCTGATGGATCCTACTGGACACCTGAGCAGTACCCCAAAACCTCATGGGTTGTTGCAAAAGGACCTCCTGTGGATCCATCCACTTTATCTGGCTTTACTTGTGAAACTTCATATTCCTCTGATGAGTCACTTGACTCCAACTACAAATTCTTCAAAAATCAGAAAGGTGAAGTATTTGCCAGATTTGTTGGAACTAACTGCAGGAACGGTTCACCTATGAGGAAAATCTGGGTTCCTAAGAGCTGCTTGGAAAATCTTCAAGTGAATGTCCTCACGACACCACCCATGAAGAAAAGGAACCCCAGATCAAATTCCTCATATGGACCAAAGTCTTCACTTGGACCAAATTCCTCAAATGGTCAAAAGTATCATTCTCGTGCTAATGCATCTGTTTCGCTGGAAAAATCTAAGAGTTCTGAATATGTGCATTATTCTTCAAATCATTATGTTCATAAGTCCTCGAAGAATTTCTCTGCTTATTCATATGAGTACTCTAACCCTAGTCCTGTGAAACGAAGTGCACTAGCTTCAATGCCTCCCTTCTCATATGGAGCTCGCAGAATGATGAACTCTTTGCCACCCCTCCAGATGTGGGTGGTGAAGAAATTGAACTAACTTCTTATGCAGGGTCAGGTCTCCAGACGAACTTGAACGTCTGATGAATTTGCTGGAGACCTGAGGAAATGCTTGAAAGGACGCAAGCTAATCATGCAGAAATGAGTCCCTCATTTCTCACGTCCTCACACTGCTTTACTTACTATGTTGTGTGATGAAATTCTGCCTGATGAATTTGATGTCATATTGTTCACTCTGAAGCATATGAGTTCGTAAGCTGTACTAATTCATCTGCAGGATGAAACTCCAAAAACTACTGAGTGGGTCCTCGATAGTGGATGCACCAACCACATGACTGGTGACAAGAGTCTATTGATGAATATGCCATTTGCCCCATCTCATCTGAAGCATATCACCTACGCTGACAAAGGAAAAAGCAAGGTATTGGGTCTAGGTAAGGTTGCAATCTCCAAGGACCGACACATGGACAAGGTGATGCTTGTCGAATCCCTCGGGTTCAACCTTATGTCTGTCTCAATGCTTTGTGATCTTGATATGGTTGTCGTCTTTGGAAAATATCGTTGTGTTGTCATCATGGAATCTGACCATTCCAAAGTCTTCGAAGGCTTTAGGAGAGGAGACTTGTATATTGTTGATTTCTCTACAGGTCCTCAGCCTGCCACGTGCCTACTTGCAAAGTCCTCAGAAGGCTGGCTGTAGCATCGACGACTTGGACATGCTGATATGAGGAACTTGCACACGCTCGTGAAGAAAAAGCACGTCATTGGCATTGAAGGTGTCAAATTCCTCAAGGATCACCTCTGTGGTGCTTGTGAGTCTGGGAAGATGACCAGATCCAAGCATCCCTCGAAGACCATCATGACCACGACTCGACCTTTTGAATTGCTTCACATGGACCTCTTTGGCCCCACTCATTATTCCACACTAACAAATGCTTCAAGTTTGTATGGTTTTGTCATTGTTGATGATTACTCTCGTTACACTTGGGTGCATATTATTCTGTACAAGTCTGAAGTGCAGGATGTCTTCAGACGATTTGCTTCAAGGGCCTCAACAAACTTCGGCGTCAAGATCAAGCATATCAGGAGTGATAACGGGACTGAGTTCAAGAACACCAATCTTGATGAATATCTTGATGAACTTGGTATTACTCATGAGCTATCTGCCCCATATACTCCTCAGCAGAATGGGGTCGTGGAGCGCAAGAATAGGACTCTTGTTGAGATGGCTCGCACCATGCTTGATGAATACAAGACTCCTCGTCGCTTCTGGCCTGAGGCAATTGATACAGCATGCCACATCATCAACAGGGTATATCTTCACAATTTCCTCAAGAAGACGTCATATGAACTCATGACCGGCAAGAAACCCAATGTAAGTTATCTCAAAGTCTTCGGTGCAAAATGCTGGATAAGAGATCCTCACCACAGTTCTAAATTTGCACCAAAAGCACATGAAGGTTTTATGCTTGGTTACGGAAAGGACTCGCACACCTACAGAGTCTTCAACATCTACCATCACAAGGTTGTTGAAACTGTAGATGTGCGGTTCGATGAAACTAACGGCTCGCAAAGAGAGCACCTGCCTTCTGTGCTAGATGAAAAGACTCCTGAGGAATCCATTAAGTTGAAGGCTACTGAGGATGTAGTACCCACTGAAGAAAATCCTCAACCAACTGAGGAAGTCATTCCAATCAATGAAGACATTCATGCTGATACACCTGAAGAAAATGGTGCTGAAGAAAATCCTTAGCCACGTCAACCTGCTCATCCAAGAGTTGCAAATGAAGTGCAGATTGACAAAATCATCGACAACATCAATGCACCAGGTCCTCTCACTCGCTCAAGAGCTTCACATCTGACTAGCTTTTGTGGGCATTTTGCTTTTGTCTCTATGATAGAGCCCACCAAAGTTGATGAAGCTTTCAAGGAGCCTGAGTGGATTCAAGCTATGCAAGAGGAATTGCATCAATTCAAGCTCAACAACGTGTGAGAACTTGTCAAGCGGCCAGATCCTCGCAAGCATAACATCATAGGTACCAAGTGGATCTACCGCAACAAGCAAGATGAAAATGGCCTTGTGGTAAGGAATAAGGCTCGTCTTGTAGCTCAAGGCTACACACAGGTTGAAGAAATTGACTTTGATGAAGCTTTTGCACCTGTTGCTAGACTTGAAGCTATTCGCATATTGCTTGCTTATGCTAACCATCATGATATCATTTTATATCAAATGGATGTGAAAAGTGCATTCCTCAATGGTAAGCTTGAGGAAGAAGTATATGTTGCTCAACCCCCAGGTTTTGAAGACCCTAAGCATCCTGACAAAGTCTTCAGACTCAACAAGGCCCTATATGGCCTCAAGCAGGCCTCTCGGGGGTGGTATGATACTCTGAAGGAATTCCTCATGAAGAAAGGCTTCAAACCCGGTTCACTCGACCCAACTCTTTTCACTAAATCCTACGACAATGAACTGTTCATATGCCAAATATATGTAGACGATATTATCTTTGGCTGTACTGACAAACGTTACAGTGATGAATTTGCCTATATGATGAGTGAAGAATATCAAATGTCTATGATGGGAAAGTTGAAATTCTTCTTAGGTCTTCAAATTCGTCAGCAAGACAATGGCATCTTCATCTCACAAGAGAAATACATCAAGGATGTTCTGAGGAAATTCAACATGCAAGACTGCAGTGGCATCAAAACTCCAATGCCTTCAAAAGGCCACCTCTGCACTGACGAAAATGCGTTTCTTGAGGAAAAACTGTATACATCTTCAGAATCATCAAGAGTTCAAAGTCATCAAGTGAAGAAAATGGCAGATGGTAAAAGACCTCAGAAGGGTGGAAAGAAGGCTGAACAGAACACTGCTTTTGAGATACCTGAGCCTCTGTATTCCGGTTACTGTACTCCTGATGAGGCCATTCATGGCAAAGAAACAAAAGAGCAGAGAAAAATCAGGATTCAGAGGATTGAACGGAGGTGGGTGAAGGAGTGGAGAGACTATCGCTATGTCAGTCCCAAGTACATGAAGAAATTCGCCCTCAAACCTCCTTGCAAAAGGGCTCCTCCTGCTGATGATCAAGAAGTCGATCCCACTAGCATTGCTCATGGTGAAGACTTTCCAGCCGAATGGGCAAAGCATCAACTAAAACTTCAGAAAACTGCCAAAGCTGCTGTGAAGAAATTCAATGAAGATTATGTTGCTGCTGCTGCCTCTGCCGGAGCCTCTGCTAGTGCTCCGAAGAAATCGATGGTAAAGAAGTCTCCAATGAAGCCAAAAACCTCAACTTCAAAGTCATCACTGCAAAATCCTCATGCAAGTTCTTCAAAGGTCACTGCAATGCCTTCAGTAGCTGAACAATCATCAGCTGCTGCCGCAAAGTCCTCAACACCTGTACATCTTGCAACATGTCAGAGGACTACTGGCTTCTCAATTGCTTCAGGGGTCTCTATAAGTTCCTCAGCCCAAGCACAGTCTTCAACAAGCCCTACTTTGATGAAGTTAAAGAGAACTGCTGGACGAGGTCAGAGACCAAGTCCTCACAATAGCCAAGCTACTGTGAATGTACCCTCAGGATCTGAGGATGATGATGAGGCTACTAATGAAGAATTGGAAGAAATCATCAGAAACAGTCCGCAGAGAGCTGCAATAGCCAAGGGCAGCTCTGTTCCTCTCATGCTGGATCCTAAGATGATCCTCAACTTCATCGACATATGGCATGAGGATCCCACCACTCCACTTTCCTCACTGAACCTACCTCTTGGTGTGAACCATGTCCTCACACACTTTATAGCTGAGGAAAAATGGAAGAGAGAACTAGCTCAGAGAGCTAAGAGAAGCAGGGCTAGAAAAGAAAAGTTCCTCAAGAACAGTGTGATGAATTTGGCTCCCAATCAACTCATCACAGTTCAATCTGAGATTCGCTGCCTTACTGAAGAACAAGCAAAGTATGATGCTGAATGGAAGGGCACCAAAGTAAGATTTGTCAAGGCAGCCCAAGCTGCAGTTAAAGATCACAACTCAAGGGTTGCAGCTCAATTGCAACAGCAAATTCCTCAGGCTGAAGAATCTGCTCAGCTTGCTGAAGAAACTGCACGTGCAGCTGAAGAAATTCAGGCTGCTGAAGAACCTGTCAGGGCAACCTCCACTGTTGCGCCTGAAGAAACTGCTCCCCCTTCACCCTCTGCTGAAACTGCAAAATCCTCAAGGGTGAAGAACATTAACCTTCCTTCTGCATCAGAAGTGAAGAAAACTAAGGCTGCGGAGAAGAGAGCTGCTAAGAAAAGAAAAGCATCAACTTCACATTCCTCAGCTGTGAAGAAGTTGAAGACCATGCCAAATTCTTCACTGAGCCCATTGATGCAACTCCAATCTCCTCCGTACCTGCCTATGAGATAATTCCATTTGGTGTTGACTATGTCACTCCAAATGATGAAGATGAAGAAGATCATTCTGCTGCTTCCTCAGAGCAGATTGATGAAGAAATTGAGGTGGAAGCAAATGCCTCAACCCCACTGGTATCATCGCCCCAGCCTCAGTTGATTGATGAAGAGGCCGGCGTTGAAGAAATGGAAGAGGATGTGGACATTGGAAACACAACTCCTCTTATCAATGATGAATATTGGGAAGCTGCACACCCAAATTCACCAATGATCACTCCCCTCACTCAAATTCCTCAGTCTCCAGCCCAGACTGAAGAAATTCATACAGGATCTGATGACTTGGTTGCACCTGTCCCTGAAGATATTCCAGCTGCATCAGCTGAAGAAATTGCTACTCCAACTGCCACTGAGGAAACTGCTGTTCAAATTCCTCAGTCTGAAGAAGTTCCTCCTATGCCTAAGGAAATTGTGGGCCGCTTCAAGCCAAACCTTCAGCCGAAGCCCAAGATGCCCTTCAAAAGCTCAAAGCGCCCCAAATTCATCAAGACCAATTTCTTCAACGAGCACATTTTCTTCAACGGGCCAAATCCTTATGACTCAGCAAGGACCGGTCGCACAAGATTCTGGACCCCTTCGCAGATGAATTTCTATGCATCAGTACTATTTGACAAAGAGAAAGTCTTTGAGCATCAGCAAATTCCTCATGTGGATATGGAATCCATTCCGTGCTTCACACCTGTGCTCGCAGTTCTTCATGATGCTGGACTTCTTCCCTTCTGCGTTGACATATGCGACTGGAATGAAGAGCTAATTCTTCAATTCTATGCAACCTTGCATATCTCGGGTGATGCTTCTGATGTCAATTCATGGATTCTGGACTGGATGACTGGATCTACTCACTACACTGCCCCAGCCACTGAATTGCTTCAGGCTGTGCCAATAGCAATTCCTTCAGAAGGAGCACGCTGCATCTATGATGAAACTGAACTGCCCAACCACTTGATGCAAGTGCTGATGAAGCCATTGGCTCAGGGCCAACCTCAAAGGACTTCCTTCCTTGTGAAGGATTTGCTCTATGTGCTCAGGACCGTTTATCGCATTCTGACCAAAACCCTCAGTCCTCAGAAGGGCCACAATTCTGAAGAAGAAGAAGTGGAGGGAATCATGAAGAACATGCTATTCAACATCATTCATGGGATTCCCGTAAATTACCATCATTTCTTCATGAGGACTTTGGCCAATGCTGCTTCAGCCCCATTTGAATTGAAGCCTTACGCTCCCTGGATCATGAAATTCATCAGATAAAGGTCTTCACTTCCATTCAAGGCTGACTTTCAGAATCACTTCAGCTTTCTGCCTCCAATTGAAGTCCTCAAGAGCTCATTTTCCTCAGTTGAGGGTAAAGGCAAAGCTGTCATTGATGAAGGTACTCGTCCATTCGATGGTCAGTTTCACAAAGCTGCATCCTATTCCACCAATGATGACACTGCTACCCAAGATTCTGCCGCAAAAGCCTCAGCGCAAAATCCTCAAGAAACTGCCCCTCGTGTGATGACTGATCGAGAGCTTCTTCTAAGTCTTGATCAGAAGATTGATCGCAATCACAAGTGGGTAAAACGTTAGTTTGGTTCACTTCTTCGAGACATGACTGTCACGCACAACTCTGTGAGGAAGAACCACTATTATCTTCATGAAGTCTTTGACCGCACATGGGCCATCCTGTCTCACCTCAAGACTCCTGAAGAACTCAAGGAGATGGAATTTCAGCAGGACTTTGATTGGTCCATCCCTCCAAGGAAGAAATGGAAGAAAGTTCAAGTTCCTCAGCTGGTTACAAGCTCATATTCTTCATCACGCCAGGCGGATGAAGCTGAGGATATTGACGACACTGCTGCAGGCCCTACATCAACGAACGACCCCGACAACGCTGGCGCTCCTCCACCACCTTCAAGATGAAATTCTTCAGGGGCGTTAGTCCTCATTTTTTCGTCCCTTTTGGTGTTCGATGACAAAGGGGGAGAAAATTTGAGTTAGTCTTCAAGCGGGTCTCTATATATGGGCTGTTTTTGTTTAAGTTACAACTCTCGCTCTTCTGAAGCTTTTGTTGGTTGAGTTGTAAACTTAAGTCCGATGGTGGTCTGATGCTTTTGAACTGCTTTCCGCATGCTATTTCCTCAAGTTATCTTAATGCACGCATGCTGAACTTCCGCAGACCCCATTTTCCATCATGCATTTCAATTTCCTCATAATATATATTAAATGCGTGTATGAATTACAAGATATAGGGGGAGTTCTCCATGATTTTAACCTGCCATGTGCATTTGCAGTCCAAAGCAAATTCCTCAAATATGCACATCTTCAGGGGGAGTTCTTCTATATCTTGCAATCAAATTCCTCAAACTCAGTACTTACACTTCATATTATTATGCCCGTTGAAAACTTAACCTATTTGTCATCAATCACCAAAAAGGGGGAGATTGTAAGTGCATCTAGTGCCCCTTAGTGATTTTGGTGTATTGGAGACTTATAGGTTAAGAGACTAATGCGTTTGTAAGTGTACACAGGCTCTATAAGTCGCTGAGGAGTTTGATACATTCGGAGATTATCGACCCCTAAAAATGTATGTCTTCAACTAAAGATTTTGGTGAAGACTTTGCTGAAGACTTTGGTATTCCCTGAAGACTTTGAAAAAGAAGAAGTTGGTGTGACCTTGAAGATATGAACGAGGACTATGATGCATGAAGACTTTTGTTTTTATTGTTTCATTTCCTTTCTTTGAGTCATAGGAAACACCGTACTGTTAAAGGGGGCCGAGGTAATACTAAGGAAAATTTCCAACTGATGCTCAACTCAAAAGCCTCAACCTATCCAATCCTTCGAGTGAAGCCTTTGGAAATCTCTTGTAGTTCAGTCAAGTTCTTCAGTGACAGAGACGATGATCTTCTGGTCTCTGAGGAAATTGGTCTGACTGAGGAGTTAGGATTTCGCCAGTGCGAATTGCCTACAAGTGAGGAATATGATAAGCCTGAGGACGTTCATAGTTCGAAATTCCGACCGTTGTTGTGCTAAGCGCCAGCTGTCCCCAATCATCCTATCCACTTAACGGTCATATCATTGGGGGCATTTATGTCTTATCATGTCAGGTTGCACCCTGGCTATAAATAGCCACCCCCCACAACCACTAGTTGGTTGGCTGCTCCGAAAGAGAACTGACACTTGTCATTTGAGAGCATCCCATTCCTCGAGGACTTTGAGCGAAAATCATCAGTGAGCAAAAACCCCAAAACCAAACCACCAACCCAAAGTGATTGAGCATCACTGAAGAAATTGTTCCTGTGTGGAACCGACGCTTGTTACCTTTGAAGACTGTGTATCTTCCAGACGGTTAGGCATCATGGTCTAGTGCATCCTGCAGTCAATTGGGGATCACGAAGTGACCTTGGTCTAGAGCATCCAGCAGTCAATTGTGGATCGCCGGGTGACCAGTTTGTGAGGGTTTTGGAAGTCTACCCTAAAGACTTACCATGAGTGTTGGGCGAGGTCTGTGTGACCTTAGCTCAAGGAGAATACGGTAAGGACTGTGTGTCCTGGGACTGTGTGTCCTCTGGTTTAAATACCAGGCCGCTCCAAACCAGACGTACGACTGTCACAGCAGTTGGAACTGGGTCATCAAATCATTGTCTTCATCGAGCTACCTGGTTCTATTTCCTCAACCCTTCCATTTCCTCGTATACTTGTTGATGGAATTGATCGTTACTGTTTGAAGAATTTGACTGAAGACTTTCTCAATTTCCTCACCTCAAATTCCTCAAGCTACCTTGTTCCTCATCTGCTTATCCTGTATCACGCTACCTGTAATTTGTGCATGCGTTATTTCATCATGATGACTATGCGATCACTATGCTTCGTATGCACTTGAGTACTTATTCCGCTGCTAGTTATTCATCACATTTCAAATTCCTCAAGGTGAAATTCCTCAGTGATGAATTTGTAAAAATCGCCTATTCACCCCCCTCTAGTCGATATAACGCACTTTCAGATGTGCATTGGAAGATGCCAGCACAACATTCGGCCATGAAGGAGCCATGGTCACCGCTGCGTACAGTCATGGGCACTTGCAGTTGTTGTCACCATGCGAGGTAGGAGAACGCAGGACGCGTTGTTGTCACCATGGTCCTTAGTTTGCATATGTGTAGGTGTGGTTTACTTAGTGTGCCTTCCTGTCCCCGTCCTAACCACCGTCGATCGACTGCACCGTCCCGTCGCCGGCACCACCTTGGTGAGCCTCTTCTTGTGTGCTTATCATTTTTATAAATAAAATCGTATTTGTATGATTTAGATAGTTACTTGCATAGTTTTCTTACTTGTATGGTTGTTGTTATATATAGTGCCATGGTTATGATATCCGTGCCTGTCGGCCCTCGTCCGGTTTACGATTCAGATGTGGTATATTCTCTTTTATAACTATTTGTTGCATTTCGCGTTAATGACAATTATGCCCATAAAGTTGACATAGATATTTTTATCTAGGAGGTAGTTGAAACGGAAATGCCAACCGACCCTATTGTTGAGAAGTTAAATTTAGTTGAAAAAGAAAACGAGGATTTGAAAGAAAAATTGAAAAGAGTTGAAGAAGAGAAGATGAAATTGGAGTTGTATGTTGCCGATGTCGTCGATGATCACAAGATCAAGATGGATGCAATGCGCTTGAAGATTAGAAAAATTAGAAAATATGCCATTAATAAAGAGGCTTGGTATCATTATGCTGTTGGATCAATTTTTACCTTAGTTACGATTTTGATCGCATTTGTTGTTGCATTAAAAATGTTTTAGCTAGATAATTTTATGTTGTTTTATTAGAATAAGTGTGTATGAACTTTATGTATGAACTTGTATTAATTTGGTCTTCTCGGTGTTGTGTAATGAAGATGAACCGGCAATGGATGTACGTTGACCGACGCTCTCCCCGGTTCATTAATGGCGTGCAGAGTTTTTTGCGTGCGGCTGAGGCAAACAAGCGGGATGGTTTTATGTGTTGTCCATGTGGTGTGTGTAAGAATGATAAGACTTACTCTAGCTCAAAACAGATTCACGTCCACCTGTTTACGTCCGGTTTCATGTCCGGCTATAATTGTTGGACCAAGCACGGAGAAAGAGGGGTTCTAATGGAAGAGAATGAAGAAGAAGAGGATGATGACAACTATCCTGGGTGTCCTGAATATGATGGTACTACAATGGGGGAAGAGAATGAAGAAGAAGAAGTTGAGGCATCAGATGAGCCCGCTGATGATCTTGGTCGGGCCATTGCTGATGCAAAGAGAAACTGTGAAAATGAAAAGGAGAAGTTGAAGTTGCAGCGCATGTTAGAGGATCACAAAAAAGGGTTGTACCCAAATTGCGAAGATGACAACACAAAGCTCGGTACCACACTCGAATTGCTGCAATGGAAGGCAGAGAATGGTGTAGCTGACAAGGCATTTGAAAAGTTGCTGAAAATAATGAAGAATAAGCTTCCAAAGGACAACGAATTGCCTGACAGTACATACGAAGCAAAGAAGGTTGTCTGCCCTCTAGGATTGGAGGTGCAGAAGATACATGCATGCCCTAATGACTGCATCCTCTACCGCGGTGAGTACGAGAATTTGGATGCATGCCCGGTATGCAATGCATTGCGATATAAGATCGGTCGCGATGACCCTGTTGATGATGTTCAGGGTGAGCGCCCCGGGAAGAGGATTCCTGCCAAGGTGATGTGGTATGCTCCTATAATACCACGGTTGAAATGTTTGTTCCAAAACAAAGAGCATGCCAAGTCGTTGCGATGGCACAAAGAAGACCGTAAGAAAGACGAGAAGTTGAGAGTACCCGCTGATGGGTCGTAGTGGAGAAAAATCGAGAGAGAGTGGCCGGACTTTGCAGATGACCCAAGGAACGTATGGTTTGGTTTAAGTGCAGATGGCATTAATCCATTCGGGCAGCAGAGCAGCAAGCATAGCACATGGCCTGTGACTCTATGTATCTATAACCTTCCTCCTTGGTTGTGCATGAAGCGGAAGTTCATTATGATGCCAGTGCTCATCCAAGGCCCTAAGCAACCCGGCAACGACATTGATGTGTACCTAAGGCCATTAGTTGATGAACTTTTACAGCCGTGGAATAAAAAAGGTGTACGTGTGTGGGATGAGCACAAACAGCAGGAATTTGACCTGCGAGCGTTGCTCTTTGTAACCATCAATGATTGGCCTGCTCTTAGTAACCTTTCAGGACAGACAAACAAGGGATACCATGCATGCACGCACTATTTAGATGATACCCAAAGTATATATTTGGACAAATGCAAGAAGAATGTGTACCTGGGACATCGTCGATTTCTTCCGGCCAAGCATGCCTTAAGAAAGAAAGGCAAGCATTTCAAAGGTGAGGAAGATCACCAGAAGAAGCCCGTCCTCCGTACTGGTGATGACATACTTGATATGGTCAAGGATTTACAAGTAATATTTGGAAAGGGTCCTGGCGGACAATCTGTTCCGACTGATGCTGAGGGACGCGCACCCATGTGGAAGAAGAAATCTATATTTTGGGAGCTAGAATATTAGAAAGTCCTAGAGGTCCGCTCTGCAATCGACGTGATGCACGTGACGAAGAATCTTTGCGTGAACCTGCTAGGATTCCTGGGCGTGTATGGGAAGACAAAAGATACACCGGAGGCACGGGAGGACCAGCAACGTGTGCACGAAAACGACGGCATGCATGAGCAGTATGAAGGTCCTGCTAGCTACGCTCTTACCAAAGCAGAGAAGGAAATCTTTTTTGAATGCCTGCTCAGTATGAAGGTCCCATCTGGCTTCTCGTCGAATATAAAGGGAATAATAAATATGGCAGAGAAAAAATTCTAGAACCTAAAGTCTCATGACTGCCACGTGATCATGACGCAATTGCTTCCGGTTGCGTTGAGGGGGCTTCTACTAGAAAATGTTCGATTAGCCATTGTGAAGCTATGTTCATTCCTCAATGCAATTTCTTAGAAGGTAATCGACCCGGAAATCCTACCAAGCTTACAGAATGATTTGGTCCAATGTCTTGTCAGTTTCGAGCTGGTGTTCCCACCATCCTTCTTTAATATTATGACGCACGTCCTAGTTCACCTAGTCAAAGAGATTGCCATTCTGGGTCCTGTATTTCTACACAATATGTTCCCCTTTGAGAGGTTCATGGGAGTCTTAAAGAAATATGTTCGTAACCGTGCTAGGCCAGAAGGAAGCATCTCCAAGGGCCATGAAACAGAGGAGGTTATTGAGTTTTGTGTTGACTTTATTCCTGACATTAAGCCGATTGGTGTTCCTCAATCGCGGCATGAGGGGAGACTGTGTGGAAAAGGCACGCTTGGACCAAAATCAATAATATGTACGGACGGGTATTCTTGGGCGGAAGCACACTACACAGTTCTACAGAATTCTACCTTGGTCACCCCATATATCGAGGAACACATGGATATTATACGCTCGAAGAACCCGGAGAAGTCTGACCCCTGGATTCAACGTACACACATTGAGGCTTTCGGCGATTGGTTGCGAACACATCTCATGAATGACGACAATGTTGAAGATGACTTGTACTTGTTGGCCAAGAGACCATCTTTGACTATATTGACTTTCCAAGGGTACGAGATAAATGGGAATACATTTTACACGATCGCCCAAGATAAAAAGAGCACCAACCAAAACAGTGGTGTTCGCTTTGACGATGCGGCAAACACCAAGGAAAAGGACACATATTATGGTTACATAGAGGAGATATGGGAACTTGACTATGGAGGTGATTTGAAGGTCCCTTTGTTCCGGTGCAAATGGGCCAATCTGACTGGAGGAGGGGTAATGTTAGACCCGCAGTACGGAATGACAACAGTGGATCTCAACAATCTTGGGCACACAGACGAACCATTCGCTCTAGCCAATGATGTGGCGCAAGTTTTCTATGTGAAGGACATGTCTACCAAACCGAGAAAAAGGAAAGATAAGAAAGTGAATACATCATCCGATGAGCCAAAGCGCCACATAGTTCTTTCTGGGAAAAGAAACATCGTGGGAGTGGAGGACAAGACACACATGTCAAAAGATTATGAAAAGTTTGATGAAATTCCTCCCTTCGCAGTGAAGACTGACCCAAGCATCCTGTTAAATGATGAAGATTGTCCATGGTTACGGCGCAATAATCAAGGGACACACGCGAAGAAAAAGTTTTATACCCCAAGATCCCACTCTGGGATGTGACTGGCTGCACCGTCATCACTTTTCTTCTCTAGTGAGTAGCCGGGATGGTTCAGTTTGTACACGAAGTGCATCCAGTTTTTGTTGTAACCCTCTCAACTTTTTACCACTTGCTATGTGGGTGAAATGATGGTACCATGGCAAGTTTCAACCTTTTCAGAGTTCATTTGTGGTGCTTTTTAATTTCAGGGTCATTTAGCTCAAAACAAATCATTAAATGCATGAAAAATAGCAAATGAAGTTAGATAGGGTTGAAATTTTAGTATGTGGCTTCTAATGGTTCATATTGAATGCACAAAAAGTCTGGAGTTGAAATAAGTTTAAAAAATTGAAATCCTTTTGTAACAGACGAGTTTTCGTCCGAAACCTCGATACTTCGAAGGAGATTGTCCATTTTGTACACGAAGTGCATCCAGTTTTTGTTTTAACCCTCTCAATTTTTTAGCACATGCTATGTGGGTGAAATGATGATACCATGCCAAGTTTCAATCATTTCAGAGTTCATTTGTGCTGCTTTTTAATTTCAGGGTCATTTAGCTCAAAACGAATCATTAAATGCATGAAAAATAGCAAATGAAATTAGATAGGGTTGAAATTTTAGTATGTGGCTTCTAATGGTTCATATTGAATGCACAAAAAGTTTGGAGGTGAAATAAGTTAAAAAAAATTGAAATCCTTTTGTAACAGACGAGTTTTCGTCCGAAACCCCGATACTTCGAAGGAGATTATCCATTTTGTACACGAAGTGCATCCAGTTTTTACCGTAACGCTCTCAACTTTTTAGCACATGCTATGTGGGTGAAATTATGATACCATGCCAAGTTTCAACCTTTTCAGAGTTCAGTTGTGGTGCTTTTTAATTTCAGGGTCATTTAGCTCAAAACAAATCATTAAATGCATGAAAAATAGCAAATGAAGTTAGATAGGGTTGAAATTTTAGTATGTGGCTTATAATGGTTCATATTGAATGCACAAAAAGTCTGGAGTTGAAATAAGTTTAAAAAATTGAAATCCTTTTGTAACAGACGAGTTTTCGTCCGAAACCCCGATACTTCGAAGGAGATTGTCCATTTTGTACACGAAGTGCATCCAGTTTTTTCCGTAACGCTCTCAACTTTTTAGCACATGCTATGTGGGTGAAATGATGATACCATGCCAAGTTTCAACCTTTTCAGAGTTCAGTTGGGTGATTTTGATTAAAACAAATGAAGGTATAAAACTAAAAGAGTTAATCAGAATCTGATTTTGACTAAAACACCTATTTATTATCCTAAAAATTCCCAACTTTAACATAATGATAAAACATACTAATATTAAGCAACAGGAAAAACAATCACTCAAAAATCTATTTTTAAACTAAAGTTATTCACAAATTACTGTTTCACACAAATTACAAATGAATTCAAATTTAAACTATTTCAATTTGAAAACTACTGGCACTAACAGAAAGTTTGTAATTGTTTTGACCTAAAGCAAAAAGATTCATTAAAAAACTATAAATATTCTAACAGTTATTCCAAATATAAAAACAGAAATTAGAAAAACAAAACAAAACAAAAAAGAGAAAATACAGCTGTAGTCCCGGTTGGTGCTACCAACCGGGACTAAAGGTCCCTTCCCGCGTAGAATTTGGGCCGCCGAAAAGACCTTCCCGCGCGGCATCTCGGGAGGACCTTTAGTCCCGGTTGGTGATACCAACCGGGACTAAAGGTCTGTAGTCCCGGTTGGAGCCTCGACCCGGGACTAAAGAGTCCCTCTATATATGCAGTTTCTTCCCCAACCTCTCCCATTTTGCCGCCCGACGCCGCCCCTGCCCCAACGCCGCCAGGCTGCCGGAGCTCCCCGCGCGCCTCTTCTCCCTCGACCTCGCCGTCGCGCTGCCAGGCTGCCCGTCTTCAACCTCCCGCCGGAGATCGCCGTCCCCGACCCGCTTGCTCCGGCCCCTCTTCTCCCTTGACCTCGCCGTCGCCTCGACCTCGCCGTCGAGCCCGCTGTCGCCTCGACCTCGCCGCCGAGACCGCTGTGAGCCACTCTCCTCCCTCTCCTCCCTCTCCTCCTGAAGCCCCCCTCCCCGTCCGCCATTGCCGCCATGCAGGACGCCCCTCCCCGTCCGCCATTGCCGCCATGCATGGCCGCCCCTCCCCGAGCCCATCCCCCACCTAGAGCCACCACCGGAGATCCCCGTGAGCCGCCGCCCCATCCATCTCCGGCGTAGGAGCCCCGCCGCCCCGTCCATCTCCGACGTAGGAGCCCCGCCGGTGCCGCAAACACACACACACACACACACACACACATATTGTTTAAAAACGTGCCATATTTTATAATTGTTATAACATCTTTTTAGTGTTATGAAATTTTTTGTGGTTGGTATGCAACATTTTTTCATTAAACAATGTGTTAAGAAAATTGTAGTAGATGGATAAGTAGATTGATATTGTTAGATGATTTTGTTTATGATGCTTTTTATGTTTTAGTTGTTTTATGTTTTAGTTAATTAGGAGTCCTAGGAAAAATTAGTATGTGTATTTAGATTAGAGAAAAATTCTTGGGTTTTGAAAAATTCTTGGGTTTTGAGAAAATTAGTGATTAAACGATACGAAAATGTTCTCATAGGAATTTGTCTCGACGTCGACGATGCCTGGCCTGCATCCTCGTCGTCGTCGAGTCGGCGTCGACATCCTTGAGAGGCACAATGTCCGGGACTGGGCTTCGCCGGGCTGGCACTGGGAGGTGCTACCTTCCCGGGCTCGGAGCTTGGTGAGGAATTCTGGTCTCGTCGTCGACCCGGAGCTTCTTTGGTGGTGGTCACGTGGGCCACTTTCGGTGCAGAGGGAGCGGGCCCCCACGGAGGTGGTACGTCGCCGTGTCAGGGAGGAGGACGAGCACGTCCGTCGCTACATGGCGGTGTTGGACGCCAGGTTCAACAATACTTGGCAGATTCTTCAGGGATCTCACCCGAGTTATGATCCCGTGATGGTTCCTTATCTTTGGGTGTCCACCACCCGCGACTCAGGAACCGCTAGTGACTTAGATTATTCGATAGTATTCGATCTGTATTAGTGATCTTATATGATAATATTCGAGATGTATTAGTTAATATTTGATGATGCATTAACTGGATTATTCGAGATGATGTATTGGTGATATTATATCCGAGTTCATTATAAATGTATTAGTGATATTTTATCGGTATAATGCGTGTGTGACTTTCGGTCTGTCGTTGCTCCTTGTGTGACTTTCATGTGTGTTCTTGATGGAGGAATCCCGACTGTTGTCATGGGGGGCGCCTCCTCTTCTTCTCTTCTTTGCGATATATTCGTCGGTATAATGCGCAAGAAGAGAAGAGGGGGGCGTCCATCACCGACGGTCGAACTATTACTATGAGAGAGTGTCCACCAACATATATACACCACCATATCAGTGTGAGAGAGTGCGCACCAACACACCATGAGATATGAGAGTTATTTAAGGAAAGCCTCGACGGACCGAAAGTCACACACGCATTAGGATCCAAGCGTGCCGTAATTCTTGAATCATGAACACAGGAAATGTCGTCGTCATCAGACGACGATAGGATCCAAGCGTGTGAACTTTGCGGTGAAGATAAGGGTCTTTGCGACCAGCCTGGGCTGCGAGACGGCAGGTTCTTCACCATGAAGCTTTACGAGGACTTTGATATTTCTACGGTACGCAACGATGACAACTGTTTTTTCGTAATTAACATGACTTCTGTTTCTTTCCGTCAACGCGTAATTTCTGTTTTACACAATTCGACTAGTTCATCCCCTGTCATGCAAGACGGTATTTCTTGGAGAGGCTCGGTTTCGAAGAGCACGAGAGTTTCGAGATGAGGACAGCCAACCTGAGGACTAAACATGGTCACACATTTCTGGTGAAAGTAATGAATGCACCTGATAACACAGAATTAGGGTGCTCAAATTGGGAAGCTCTTTGCAAGGCATATGGATTTCAGGAGGATATGGAAATAACCTTCGATCTTCGTCCTGAAGATCATATTGAAGGAAACATCGACATTTGGGTGGATGTCGATATGCTTCCTGTTTTACCTCCATGTGAGTTTGTCAACCATGCATATTTGTCAAGTAATTTGCATTCTATATTTAAAAATAGTTGGTGTTCATCCATACTAAATTTGTTAATTTATAATTTACAGCTTATTTCGTTTCTTCGAGTGAAACACAGAACATAATTGACAGGACACACTACACTTATGGATCACATCTAACTTGGGAGGAGAAGGGTGATCTTATCAACTTTGTTATTGGTGTCTTAGTTGGTAGGGAGATCTTCCCGTATAATTTGGGAACTGGCCCAAATTATACATTGTACAGGACACTAGTGCATAGGTTGAGGGCGGATGACATTCGCCGAAATATCTTGGTAAGAGTTGCTAATTAAGTACACTAGTACTGTTGCGTAAATGGTATTGATTACATTGCTAACTAGGCTACTATTATGTTCTTCAACATAAACTGCCAAATGAAGTTGTGCCTCCGTTGATGCAACTCGAAGGTAATATGACAATTAAAAGCCCCTTCCAGCCCGAGTTCTCTTTTGCATACTCGACTGAGCGCAAACCACCAAGTCGGCTCCAAATTGAAGCATGGGGACAAATAAAGAAGGATCGCAAGCCACAAGTTGGAGACCGTTGGATCTCTTTGCTTCATCATGGAGACATAGGTGTTATTCTGTTTTATGTCATTTTACCTAGGAGGGAGGACTAGGTCCTATGAGGGAGGACTATGTCATTTTATCTTTTTTTGTTTTATGAGATTTTAACTTGGTATGATTAAGATGATGATGATGAGTTGTTAGATGAGTAAGATGATGATGAGTTATATGACATATATTTGATTAAAGTGGATGGATGCAAGTGATCATGTTGAATTAGAGGAAAATAGTAAATGGAAAACACAAAATGAAAAGAAAAAATAAACAATGAAGCCTTAACCTTTAGTCCCGGTTGGTGCTACCAACCGGGACCAAAGGTCCCCATGCCCTGGCGCGCTCTGCCACCCACGTGGCCATGGTTTAGTCCCGGTTCGTAGCCAACCGGGACTAAAGCCTTAGACCTTTAGTCTCTATACTTTAGTCCCGGTTGGGGAACTGGGACTAGAGGCCCTTCCCAACCGGGACTAATGTCCTGTTTTCTACTAGTGGTAGGTGTGGTTGGTAGATGGGATATTGCCTATTCGGCTTAGTTTACTACGCCTTCATGCGATATCACGGCCCAAAGAGCTAGGTTTTGGTTTTCAACACTTGCTAACATATTTCTACTTTGGTCTCAGTTTTTTCGATTCAATTTTTGGTTCGTGGTTTCTCTACACACAACTCTATCGGTCAAGACGCTTGTTACACCTAGCCCGGCCCAATGAGCTAAGTTTTGGTGTTCAACATTTGCTAACATATTTTTACTTTGGTCTCGTTTTTTCGATTCAATATTTGGTTCGTGATTTTTCTACACAACCCTATCGGTCAAGACGCTTGTTACACCTAGCCCGTCCTGATGTCCCCGTGTCGTTTAGTTAGCTTTTTTGGCAGTGCATGTCGGATTCGCATGTGTTTCTTACTTGTGGTCCTAGGGAGAGACGAGAACGGTCAATTTTCTACTTCTGCGAGTGCATCTGGAGACTGAAGCGTCGGTTCATTCGCGGTTGTGACGCTGCACCCTGTGTTGTCTTTCTGTTACTGGTGTTGTGGCTTCATTTCCAAACCACTGTCCATCGAAGGTGAAGTGAGCCGCAAGATGGTGCTCTGGTTCCTCTTCGAGTCCGCGCTCTTCCATGCTTTACTACATCAATGAGATTGGGCAGAGTGTGGACGTCGTCCACTCCTCCATCCTAGATCTCAATTGTTTCAACAAGGCCTTCAAGCTCGCCATGTTCACCACCTTGTAGTGACCGTTGATGCTCTGAACCAGTGTAAATCCGTCACGACGATTGAATGATGTTGTGGCCTCTTGGTGCTGATTTTGGTAGAGTATGTACCATGATAGATGAGCTACCTACCAAAGGTTAAGAAGGGGAAGAAGGCCAAGTTCATTGTCGGCATCAGGAAGCTCAAGATTGGGTTCCACATCACTAAGGCGACCAGAATATGTTGCGAGTCCAACGCGTATGTGTGTGAACTACTTCATGCTGGGTGACTGTGTTTTGATTAGTTAATCGGTCATCCTTTGTTTTCCCTTTTGTTGCAATCCTTCTTTTGGTTTCAGTTTGGGGATAGCCCGGGAGGAGAAGTCATGTCATCCTAACTCCTGAGATTCGATGTTGATGGGGGTGTTTGGTCGGTGGGTTATGGATGACGTGTATTCCCTTTTGATTTGGTGGATTTTTGGGGTTTGTGCCGTTGCAATGGTGCGCGGGTGCTACAGTTTGTTCTTCCGCTGGGGATCGTGGTGCCATATGTCCCTTTACTAGGGGCGATGTCTCACAATTGTGTCTATTGTTGTTGTTTCTCTGCTTTTGTTGGTTGGAGTCCTTCAGTTTCTTTGTTTCTCTATTGCCTAGGTCTTTGTTCTTGTGTATGTGGCTGGTGCATATTATGCCAATACAAGGAGCACACTGAAGCAACCTTAGGACGATTGCTCCACTTAAAAACAATAGCAACAACATTAGTTAAACACGAAAAATGCAAGAAATTACTAGAGAGACGCTTAGAGGCAAGCGACGTGGCAAAGCACGCATACGCTTCTAGTTGGTAGATAAATATAGGACAACCAAGTGTAACATTTGGCATACTTGGACATACAAAAAGAAAAAAACCGTAAAACTAACTTAAAGCTACCCCTGCTCCTCGTCGGAGGAGAGCTCGATCACCCACATGTCCGATTCAGAATCCTCATGGTCGTTGGTGGCGGAGTGAATCAAGGGCATCTCCTCATCGACGCTTGGCCTCGAGTTGCGCCTCCGCCTTGAAGTGCTCCACCTGAGGCAAAATTACTCCTCTGCATCCTCCATTGACAAAGGGTGGATGTCATCACCCCCTAGCCGCGGCGTCAGTCAACTCGAATCCAGCGACGCGAGGTCAAGCTCCATGTCGTCCTCCTTCGAGCTCGAGTCGCCGCCTGCCGTAATGCGGACCATGCATTGTGCATGGTAGGCACACTCTTTAGCGGCGGGCTCCACATGATGTTCCCGAGTGATCAACTTGTAATATGTTATCTTGTCGCGGAATATGGCGAACAAGGGAACAGGAACGTGATGGCGGCATGGACAAGAGGGGAAAAGAGGGAAATATGGGTGCTAGCATTTGGCCCTCGTTGTCTGGGTTTAATACATGGTCTAGGCTCCTCAAGTGTCGTGTCAGCCGCTACACCACAAATGCGAGCAGACAAACCAGACGGTTCAGACATATGCGCCGAGAATAAGGGATTGTTGCTTTTTTTCGTGGGTCCCAACCGTCGGTTTAACGTAGCAAACACGTCCAAACACAACCAACCAGCCTCAAATGTGCCTCATGTATGAAATGGGTTTGGGAGTGCCGAACGACTCGAACATATGAGCTGAGAATGAGGAATCTTGTTGGAGAAAAAATTCTATCTGGGTTGTCCCCCTAATAAATAGGAAATAGTCGAAGGACCAGTTGGTGAAGCTCTAAGGATGTTGAAAAAACGTCTAAAAATATCACTAAGCATCACCATTTCATCATTGTAAGAGCATCTACACCAAACTCCTCAAATGCCCCTTATTGTTCGGGCGGAGTGCCCGGTCTGTGTGTTGGAAATATGCCCTAGAGGCAATAATAAAATGGTTATTATTATATTTTCTTGTTCATGATAATTGTCTATTGTTCATGCTATAATTGTATTAACCGGAAACCGTAATACATGTGTGAATACATAGACCACACCATGTCCCTAGTGAGCCTCTAGTTGACTAGCTCGTTGATCAATAGATGGTCATGGTTTCCTGACCATGGACATTGGATGTCGTTGATAACGGGATCACATCATTAGGAGAATGATGTGATGGACAAGACCCAATCCTAAGCATAGCACAAGATCGTGTAGTTCGTCTGCTAGAGCTTTTCTAATGTCAAGTATCATTTCCTTAGACCATGAGATTGTGCAACTCCCGGATACCGTAGGAATGCTTTGGGTGTATCAAACGTCACAACGTAACTGGGTGATTATAAAGGTGCACTACAGGTATCTCCGAAAGTGTCTGTTGGGTTGGCACGAATCGAGACTGGGATTTGTCACTCCGTGTGACGGGGAGGTATCTCTGGGCCCACTCGGTAATACATCATCATAATGAGCTCAATGTGACTAAGGAGTTAGTCGCGGGATCATGTGTTACGGAACGAGTAAAGAGACTTGCCGGTAACGAGATTGAACAAGGTATAGGGATACCGACGATCGAATCTCGGGCAAGTAACATACCGATGGACAAAGGGAATTGTATACGGGATTAATTGAATCCCCGACATCGTGGTTCATCCGATGAGATCATCGTGGAACATGTGGGAGCCAATATGGGTATCCAGATCTTGCTATTGGTTATTGGCCGGAGAGGTGTCTCGGTCATGTCTGCATGGTTCCCGAACCCGTAGGGTCTACACACTTAAGGTTCGGTGACGCTAGAGTTGTAATGGGAATTATATGTGGTTACCGAAAGTTGTTTGGAGTCTCGGATGATATCCCGGACGTCACGAGGAGTTCCGGAATGGTCTGGAGGTAAAGATTTATATATGGGAAGTCCTATTTTGGCCACCGGAAAATGTTCGGGATTTTTCGGTATTGTACCGGGAAGGTTCTAGAAGGTTCCGAAGTGGGGCCCACCTGCATGGGGGGACCCACATGAACGTGGGTAGTGGGGGCAAGGCCCCACACCCCTGGTCAAGGCGCACCAAGATCCCCCCTTAGAAGGAATAAGATCATATCCCGAAGGGATAAGATCAAGATCCCTAAAAAGGGGGGATAACAATCGGTGGGGAAGGGAAAGGATGGGATTTCTTTCCTCCCACCTTTGCCAACGCCCCAATGGACTTGGAGGGCAAGAAACCAGCCCCCTCCACCCCTATATATAGTGGGGAGGCGCATGGGAGCTGCACCCCTTGCCCCTGGCGCAGCCCTCCCTCCTCCTACACCTCCTCCTCCTCCGTAGTGCTTAGCGAAGCTCTGCCGGAGAACCACGAGCTCCACCGCCACCACGCTGTCGTGCTACCGGAGCTCTCCCTCAACTTCTCCTTCCCCCTTGCTGGATCAAGAAGGAGGAGACGTCCCCAGGCTGTACGTGTGTTGAACGCGGAGGCGCCGTCCGTTCGGCGCTTGGATCGGATCTTCCGCGATTTGAATCGCCGCGAGTACGACTCCATCAACCGCGTTCTTTGCAACGCTTCCGCTTAGCGATCTTCAAGGGTATGAAGATGCACTCCCTCTCTCTCGTTGCTAGCATCTCCTAGATTGATCTTGGTGACACGTAGGAAAATTTTGAATTATTACTACGTTCCCCAACAGTGGTATCAGAGCCAGGTTTATGCGTAGATTCTATGCACAAGTAGAACAGAAGTAGTTGTGGGCGATGATTTGGTCAATTTGCTTGCCGTTACTAGTCCTATCTTGATTCGGCGGCTTGTGGGATGAAGCGGCCCGGACCGACTTTACACGTACGCTTACGTGAGACTGGTTCCACCGCGTGACATGCACTTGTTGCATAAGGTGGCTAGCGGGTGTCTGTCTCTCCCACTTTAGTCGGATCGGATTCGATGAAGAGGGTCCTTATGAAGGGTAAATAGCAATTGGCATATCACCGTTGTGGCTTTTGCGTAGGTAAGAAACGTTCTTGCTAGAAACCCATAGCAGCCACGTAAAACGTGCAACAACAATTAGAGGACGTCTAACTTGTTTTTGCAGGGTATGCTATGTGATGTGATATGGCCAAAAGGATGTGATGAAATATATGTGATGTATGAGATTGATCATGTTCTTGTAATAGGAATCACGACTTGCATGTCGATAAGTATGACAACCGGCAAGAGCCATAGGAGTTGTCTTAATTTATTGTATGACCTGCGTGTCAATCAAAAACGCCATGTAATTACTTTACTTTATTGCTAACCTTTAGCCATAGTCGTAGAAGTAATAGTTGGCGAGACAACTTCATGAAGACACGATGATGGAGATCATGATGATGGAGATCATGGTGTCGTGCCGGTGACGATGGTGATCATGCCGCGCCCCGAAGATGGAGATCAAAGGCGCAAGATGATATTGGCCATATCATGTCACTTTATGATTTGCATGTGATGTTTATCATGTTTTTACATCTTATTTGCTTAGAACGACGGTAGCATAAATAAGATGACCCCTCACTAAAATTTCAAGAAATGTGTTCCCCCTAAGTGTGCACCGTTGCGAAGGATCGTTGTTTCGAAGCACCACGTGATGATCGGGTGTGATAGATTCTAATGTTCGCATACAACGGGTGTAAGCCAGATTTACACACGCGAAACACTTAGGTTGACTTGACGAGCCTAGCATGTACAGACATGGCCTCGGAACACGAGAGACCGAAAGGTCGAACATGAGTCATATAGTAGATGCGATCAACATGGAGATGTTCACCATTGATGACTAGTCCGTCTCACGTGATGATCGGACACGGCCTAGTCGATATGGATCATGTATCACTTAGATGACTAGAGGGATGTCTATCTGAGTGGGAGTTCATTAAATAACTTGATTAGATGAACTTAATTATCATGAACTTAGTCTAAAATTGTCTTTACAATCTATCTTGTAGATCCAATGGCCCACGCTAATGTTGCCCTCAACTTC